>JALGQZ010000011.1:33073093-33225593 GCA_023105745.1 Austropuccinia psidii
TCTCTTGGAAGTTTAATAAGGACATGCCAAGATATCAGAATTCACTATTTGAATGGCTGTAGTGTGTATAAATTAAAGTTATTAATGATCAAAGTTTAAGATTAAAAATAATCATTTATGATCAATCACTGTAACCTTATTTTGAGCTTAACAGTTATATAAGTGATTAAAATAATTAATAACATTATATTAATAATAATAATAAGAAAAAAAATAAACAAATATTAGGCTTCTTCCAAGCCTATGATGTCAGAAAACTTAAGAGTTATAGTTATAAATCTAAATAATGGCTTAATAATGAGATAAGATGGCTTAATTATGATTTAGTTATTACTAAAGCTTGAAATACTTAACAATTCCAATGGATAAAATCAGTAAATGTCTACTAGAATACTTCTGGACTCTAGGAGGTCAGATCTTACTATATATAGAGCTCTTTTTGCCTCTATTTCCCCCTCAGACACATCAAAAACATTAAAATATTAAATCCAAAGGTAATAACTTTATTCTTTTTATATAATTATATTATATTATTAAAGACTCAAGTTTTTATCTATTGTAATAATCAATTTCAATATTATTAAAAAAATATTGAATTGTTTTTTTGTTGATTTCTATCCAAAATATTCAATTCTATTTAAAATCAAGAATATTTTTAATTTCTTTTTATTTATATTTTTAAATAAAATTTAAATAAGTTTTTTATTTAAATTATTTGGAATAAAATTATTCAAAATTATTATATAAAGTTTTAAAATTAGATTATTTTCTCTTTATTATTATTTTTTAATAATTCTTTTATGAATATAAATAGTATTTATATTAATATATAAATTTAATATTGATTATATTATTCTTATAAATTGGTTTTTATTATTAAATAATTTTTTTTTTTCAAAAATTTATTATTTGTTTTTAGAAATAATAAATTTCCATAAATATATTTATCTTTATTATATTATTTTTATAATATCATTTATTTAAATAATATAAATATTTTTATGCCATAATTATAATATTTCTTTATTATTATAATTATCTTTAATCATATTAATTACTTTAATAAGGACATTCAGAGTAAAATAAGTGAAATATTAGTAATATTTACTTATTTTTTCATAGTAAAACCTTACAGGGTGTCTCAAACCTATGAGCTCCTATATTCAAAATGTTGAATTTTCTTCCTGAAATGTGGCAGTTAATTTATGGAATCTTGAAAATTACAAACCACCTGACCTTTTGTATTTTGAACAGGTAAAAACATATTTTTTTGGCTGAAAATCCTGAATTATAACACTTGAAATCCTGGCCTCTCATGTCTGGATAACTGAAAATGGTGCACAAAAACCTCACTAAGGAAATTTAGCTTTGCATAATACTTTGGTTGATGCATAAATTTCTTTGAAACAAATACTTTGAATAGAATTAAAATATCATATTTCTTATCATATATATCAAAAGCTAAAAATTCCAAAAAGGTTCAGAAAGAATCTCATTAATTCCTCAATTAAATACCATGCATAATATCCTTTTCATAGAATTTAATATTGATTATGAACTGGAAGAATATGTATCACTATTAAACCACCTCAGTACACAAAGGTTTCTTAGAGCCTGAAAAAATAATCCTTCTGCATATATATACACCTCCAGTGATTTGGTCCACTTATCAAGTCATAAATTGAAACAACTCTGTCTTACTACTCACAAATCTTTTCAATTATTAGTTTCCCTGATTCAAGAAGATGAAATTTTTCAGGATTAATGAATATTTAAACAGAGAGATTTAGCCAAACAATTGGATTTAGAATTAGAACACTTAGGATACAATGGGAATGGGGCCTATTTGAAAAAACTACGAATTCCAGTTGGATTTAGTCATGGGGTCATTGTATTATATATACAGTGTATAATCAAAATTTTCATCAATTATAAAAAGAAATATATTATGTCACCAAATTCACAAAAGAGATTGGAGACTTCCAAATTAATGAAAGCCAAAGGGTTTTCTTGATGTGTGGAATTTATAGATGGTATTCTTAAACCTTTGTCTCAAAGGCCACCCAGAGATGGTAAGGTATACTTTGATTACAGGAAGAGGTATTTATACTATTCATATTATATTGAAAAAGAATTTTAAGCTAATAATAGATGTGATTTAGGTATTAAATGTCAATTAAATTAGTTTGTGGTGTAAAAATATCATTTCTTGAACTACATGTTGGATTTGTAGGGTATCTTCATGATTAACATGTGTACCAACAGATGCAAATCTCCAAAGATCCACATTAATCTTATGGAAAAAATAAATATCTACTTCCAGATTCAGCTTATGAAAGCTAAAATTGGATTGTTCCAGAATGCAAAGGTAAAACATCAAACTCAGAAGATAATGGAAAATCCAATCTATTTTTGGCAAGATCAAGAGTATGTATTGAACATTCCATTGGTGTTTGGAAAGGGAGGTCATCATCTTTACATGAGATGAGAAATCAAATTAATAATGTGAAAGAGGTAGAGTTATTTTTAAAGTGGGTGGTAACCTGTGTTATATTTAAAAATATATTAGAAAAAGTGAGTGACAAATGGAGTGACTTATATGAGGATAATGACCCCCCAAGATCCAAAGTATTATTGAGTGGGATGATTAAAACAGCAATTTTAATATGTGTGGAAGATTCAAGTCCTACACTTTGTATTGGTTCAATAATAAATTAAAGAATTATTTAAAAAAACTGATGAGTTATAAGATTCATAAAACATGTTAATTTCCAAATAAAATTGACTCAGGACTTATATGTGTAATAAAGTTTCAATCTATATGTATAGAATGATAACTTTTATGATGTGGAATTAGATAAGAAATATAAAATGTGGAAATATGTATAATTAAAAATATTTAAAAAATTTTATTCTTACATAATCTTTTTTTATCCTTTTAATTTCACATAAATTGATCATTTAACTTTGATTGAATTTTTGTCCTTTATGAAAAAAGTTCTTTTTGATTTAAAAAAAAAACCAAAGCATGTGATGGATTGGTTTTCAAGAAATTATTTTGGTAGATTAGTTGTTTGATGAAGAAGTTCAGATGTTTTTCAGAGTATTTAAATAATTCCTTCTTTTTTAGAAAAATAAAAGTTAAATTTATGTTTGGGAAATGATAATCCATGAACAGAGGGTGTGAAATTTGCTGTAATGAAAATGAAATTGTTTTTATTGATAGAAAAAATATAACATAAGTCTATGAATTGATGTCCTTTTTATTGGTATGTGGTTTATTGTGAAATCTATTTAAAATAAGGATAACATTTAAATAATTTTAGAAATTGTACTATATATTAGAGCTCTATGAAAGCTTGCTGAAGCTTAGAGAATTGGCTGCATTCATAATTTGCTAATTTTCTTTAAGTGCATTATTTGAAAATATTTGGATTTGGAGTGAATGAATTAATTGAATTCTTGAAGTTTGGAACATTCCTTATTATCTTCATCAATTTTTCTTTGGTTAAGAAAGCTTTTCTTGCATAAAAGCCATCTGATTTACCAGAATATTAACCCTGAAAAAAATTCTATTCCTTTCATAATGCCATAAAGAATATTGGTGTTTGTGGTGATATTTTTACAGTTGGTAGAAAGGTTATTTAATGTGATGAGAAATTTTTGAAGTTTATGGGAGACTGGTGTAATACTGCTGAATGGGTGAATTTAATACATGATAATTGGAAAATATGGCTTGTTATGTTTGTTAATGAGTACATAGGGTCTGGGTAGGAGTTTTTGTGAAGGAATTTTCAACAAGAAGGCATTATCATCTTTCTTATTGTCTAGTGTGATTATGGAGAAGTTGGGATTATAAATGCAAAGTTTGCCTTCTGTTTAGTCCATATAAACAAGCATTCTTCTTCTTTGCTGTCTGGACTTTGTGTTATTATGATTTAGAAAAATCTCATCTGTTAAATCATTATTATTGTTAGGTAGAGTCCCAACAGTCATAAAATCATGAGGAATTACAGAGAGATTGGGAAAATTAAGCTCATTAGAAATCATCTGGTCATTTGATTAAGTCCAAAAAGTCAAATGATCAGATAATTGATGAAGCATGAATAAGGAAGGGGGAAGGGTATTTTTGGAATTGTAGTTTATGAATGGAGAATAGGTAATGAATTCCCAATATAAATTATTCCTCCCCTAAATTGGCAAAAAATTAAAATTTACCAGTCTTGTAATAAAATGAAACTGTTTTTAGGAGAGAAAAAATGACATCAGTCAAGGGGTGGAAGGTGGTGGGTTGGTTGGGCAGGTGTTTGATTAGTGGTGGAGGTGGTGGCTGATTGGTGGTTGTAGTGGTGGTTAATTGATTTTTGATTTGGTGGATCAGTGGTTGTGGTGATATTGGATTGGTATTGAAGGTGGAGGTGGTGGTAGTGGGAGTGGAGGTGGTGGTGCAACAGTGCAAGTTAGTATCATAATATCTCATGAAATAAGAAAAAATCAAACTCAAAGGCCAGATGTACCCTTGGGTATCCATCTGTCACAATAACTTGTGCAAAAAATTAGTCACAAAAGAAAAACAACAGAAGAATTTTAATAAAAAAGACCTCTGTTTATAATTAAAGAACATGAGCTCAAGGAAATTATGATAAGTGGAGGTGTATGGGACTACAAGTGCTGTTCCTATGAAAAAGCAGAATGGTTTCCAATATGTAATTATATTTTAATAAGATTGGTCATTTTGAATTGAGTTCATCAATTGAAGCTGGGGGATTTTATTTGAAAAAAACTGATAGAGAGGAATACTACAGTGAAGATTTTAGTATTTGTCTGTCACATGGCGGAATGTGATCTACAAATTGCCAGTATTAATCGGTCTTTCAACCGGTTTAACAGCCTTTTTGGCAAGAGTTCCCTTTGCTGAGGTCTGGCAGACAGCATTGTGACAATAAACCGGTTACCAACGTCATGGGTTTGATTCCGGTTGGAGACAAGGAGGGGTCTCAATCAAACAACCAGAAATCGCTGGGTTTTCCGCTCCATTGGCGTACAAGGGTTCCGCCCCTTGGGGGTTCCTTGTAGGCTCCCGTTGTGACTAATGTAACTCCATGAGGGTCACATGGGTAATACCATCAGTTACATGCACTTTGGGACGCAGTGCCCTAAACCCGGGGGTACTTTCACATGGTGGAATGTGATCTACAAATTGCCAGTATTAATTGGTCTTTCAACCGGTTTAATAGCCTTTTCGGCAAGAGTTCCCTTTGCTGAGGTCTGGCAGACAGCATTGTGACATTGTCTTCTTAAAAAAGAAAGTGGTTAATTTCAAAAGGGATGGAATAATATCAACCTCAAAAAGATAGGAAAGATTTTCTCTTACTAGCATTGAATTTGCAGAATTTTAAAATGTGATTCATTTTTATGAAAAGGGGAAATGACCATAGTCTCTGTTTACTTACTGGAAAGTTTAAATTCCATCAATTGGATTTTTTTTTCAAAGGCTAGCCATTCCATAGAAAACAACAACTTCCTTTGAAATTAAATATTTGAATCTATTAGTGTACATACTCATATCATGTGAGAATACACCTCAATTTTTGAATTAAACCTCAGAAAATTGTAATATATATTGGTAATTTACCCTTCAAATGTCAAATGTGTCTGTATGGGGGAACCAATCCTGGTATCAATTGTCACTGCTCATATTGCAGGAACAATATCTAATAAAGAACACTCAAATTAATTTCTTTTGTTAATAAAATTTAGAATATTATCTAAATCTGCAATTTGATGGGAGAAATTAAATGCTGCCATAGTCAAGTCCATGTTTTTTGTTTTTCATGCATATCAACCTCTTTTTTCCATTTTACATTCCCCAAAATCAAGAGTTTTTGCCTCCTTGGCCATATAAAAATTCATCTGTAATTGTATTTTGACTGTTCAAGCTTTCTTAATGCAAAATCTTTTTCTCATTAAAATTGAATTTACATCTCCTCCATCAATATCTGTTTTTCAATTTGCATAATATGAGCACTCCATTTTTCATTCCAGTTCTGTTTCTCCCATTCTAAATGGGCCTCATCATGAGCCTATTCCCCCTCCAAAAAATTCATCATTCTTCAAAAACTTCAGAATAAATAAATAAACTAACAACCCTTTTTGCCAATCAATCATGCTTTGTGAGGAACTTGGAGACAGCAAATAATACAACTTCTTCTGTGAGCCACTGGTGCTATTAAGATTGAAGCTGGAAATTTGTTTTCTATTTTGAGCTGAACCATAAATATTATCCTTTATCTCAAGACAAAATATTTAAGAGTTCATTAAAATATATTGGTTTGTTAAGATCAATCTTACTTCTGGTTCTTCTACAGTGTAATTCAAGTTATCTTCAGCAATATCCATATTTGGTTGAATAGTGATTGTTCCCTCCTCCATTATTGCAGAATCCAGAAATGAAACAGGGAATAAGAATATAGAACAAATAATGAAATATTGTATAATCTCTTAATTAATGCTGCATTGGTTTTTCCTCTTTCTCATTTTAAATAAACCCAAACTCATGAGAATCATAAGTCACTTGTAAGATGTGTCTATGAAACTGTTGATAATATTAATATCAATAAAAAGTACTATGACTGTTCTTATAAAATATAATAACGAAAAATTATTATAACCAAAATTAAACAATTGATTGATTAATTAATTATTTCCCTTACTTGTTATACACTACTAGTGATTATAACAGTAAGCAGTAATTGTCTACAAAAAGTATTGAATCATAAAACTTCTTTATTAAAATAATAAAATTATTTGAATATATAATTATCATTTGAAAGAATAATTATAAGTATAATTCTTGAAGAAAACTATTAATAGAGAAAAAATTTAGGAATTAATATAAAATCAATCACTAATACTCCAATGAGCCTTGGAAAGAGATTGGTAGAGAGATTTGACAGGTAAATTGTGGATCTAAGGGATAAAAATAGATTTATAACAGTATTACAACAAATTATAGTTTATTTCTATGATTTCATGTCTTTCTTATTTATTCTGAAAGAATGAAACACTTAAGAAATAGTTTTAGCTAATAATTACTTGTAGGTAATAAAGGTATAATTGGATAATAAGATAATTTGGAAAAAGTAGAAGAAGGAGGCCTCTTTTAAGTCAACAACAGCTCAAAGAGGCATGCCATAGAGAAACCTAAAAGACCAGTGGGGGAGAAAGAAATAATATTTTCATCATCTGTTGTCACTTAAGATTTATCATGATTACTTAATTAAAGCTTTTACATGGCTACCAACACATTTATGGTTAAGAATAAAAGGAGTAACAACTTTAAATATTCATTTATTTCAAAATGAATGCCAATTTCTCAAATTTATCAATGTTATTGTAAATTTCATCACAGGTTGTATTTTCTGTGAGTTTTTGAAGATCCAGTGTTTCATGTGGAATCATCAAAAATGGACTGTAAGTAAAACATTGAATTTTCCTTATGAAACCATGTTTCTTTTTGGTTTCTTTATGAGAAATACCATTTTCCATTGGTCCTGAAAGTTGCAGAAATATTAATTAAGAATTGTATTTTTTAATGAATTTTTGAAGTTTTCACCTCCTTTCTACATAGAATTGCAAATAGTACAATATAGCTGGTTGCTATGAGGTAAATGAATGGATAATAGTCCAAAAAGGTTTTTAATTACTCTCTTAAGGTTTATCCATGAAAAATAATTAATAATTGGAATGTTTACAGGAGTCTAAGTTGCTCTTACCTTTTCATGTCAAAATAGCAGCTTATTTGAAATTTTCTTATGATTTAATGAGAGTTTAACTTGGTAACAATGTTACCAAGGGGTTATAGTATATCAATTGGGCCATGTTCAACAATGGATTCAAAATTTGGAGCTATCCATGCTGCAGAGGCCTCAGAAGATGGGTACCCTGGCTCTCTTTGATGTCTTTTGTCCCCCTTAGCTATTCTCACATCAAAAATAGTAATTTTGGCTTAAATACTGATCTCCACTATGAGCTTACCAAACCTTTATGTAAGAATACCATACTTTTAAGTTCCACAAACATGAATAGCACCATTCTTAGTGTATATGTAACATGGGATTTCTCACATTCCCATTATTTTGGCATGAAATTGAGAAAAAGAAAAATTTTCACAATTC
This sequence comes from Austropuccinia psidii, assembly GCA_023105745.1. Lineage (NCBI taxonomy): Eukaryota > Fungi > Basidiomycota > Pucciniomycetes > Pucciniales > Sphaerophragmiaceae > Austropuccinia > Austropuccinia psidii. The sequence continues at coordinate 33,081,271 of JALGQZ010000011.1, forward strand.
TTTTATGTGGTATTGATGATGTGGTGTTTAAGTATTTTCCATATTACCACCTCATAGAGTTATTTTAAGCTTATTCACTCTATGGAGCTACCCTAGGTGGAACTTTTGTGTCAAATCCAAATCTGGCCTTACATCCATGGATTTACTTACTCAAAAAAAGTTATTCATTATTTCTGAAATTCAAAATGATGAATTTTGAATATATGCATGACTTATGAGCTATGCACAGTTCAGAATTTATTTTTAAAGATAATTGTGGCCTATTTGGGTATGTAAAATATACCCCAAGGCTTACAAAAATATATCTTTCTTCTTAACCTTAGAGCTTTTAAGAATGAAATACTTCCACAACTCATTGATAAATTTTATTTACCATGAAAATTTTCCTTTCCAAAATCTGAAAATGATGAACATTGAGAGCAAATTAATTCTGATTTTTTCAATATATCTTTATATAAAATTTTTCAGCAGAAGACCTCTATTTCTTTTATATAACAAATACAACAATAAATTTCAATTTTTCTTATCTTGACACTTCAAATATTTAAATTGGAAGAATATTGTGGAATATTCAAAGCCTAATTATTAGAAGCTTAATATTTTTTTAGATTTTACTTCTTATATGTGGTGTTTTTTGTTGGCTTAATAACAATAAGCTAACTATTTCCAAATTCAAATGAAAATGTGAAAAAAAAGGGAAGATTGGAAAATGACTGAAATAATAATGTTAAATGATTCAATTGATTAACAAAGAACTCAGCTTTCTCATTCATATTTGAGATAGACATGAGTAAATAAATGAAAATCATTTAGTAAGTATCTTTGCTCAATGAAATATATATATGTTCTGGAGTCATTTTTGGATTTATCAAATATAAAGAACATTTTCCAAGATGAAGTTAAGAATATATACATTATTTCAAAATCACATGATCTATTGGGTACACTATTAGGCATAAGCCTTCAAATTACAAATTCAAATTCCATAAAGCTTGTGAAAATTTAAAACAATAAAAATTCCATCACAAATTCACAGTAATAGATAATTCATATGCTCAAGAAAGCCGAAGTATATTCCTTATTTTTCCCCAGATTTATCAGAATTTGGATTGATATCTTTCTTCTTGAATATTTTCCATATATTTGAAATGGTATAGAGATAGATAATACCTTATTAAATGAGAATAAGCTTGGGATACTTAATTAAACCAACGAATTATTTTGAGACAACTAGTTTATTCAAACATTTCGTGGAAATTTCTCATGAATAAAAACTTATTTAAACATCATCTTTCAAATTGTAGAAATTTAAATATTATCCTGTCATTTTATATGAGAAACCTCATCAAAATTAATCATAAAGAAGAATAATCCATTTCTTTTGAATTAAAATAATAATAAACTTAAGACTTTCAATCCTCATATGTGATGAAACTAAGAGAATTGGGTTCCTTCCAAAAAAATGATATATGTAAGACAAAAGCCTGGACACCAAGACATGCTGAAAATACTATTTCTCTTGATATTTCAAAAAAAATTGAACAATCCTAAAACAGAAAATTCAGAATATTACAGATGTAAGTAAATCTTTGCATATGAATAATAGGTAAAGTACTGCAAATTTTGGGTATTCAGATTTTCAAATTATATAAATAATATGATACATATATGAGGGTAAAATCTCCATTAAAATAAAGATAATTACAATGTATTGATACAGGCAGGATCACACTATATTGTCAGATTTTATATTACCTAAAAGTTTTAATTACATGAATTTTGGCTCTGGTATATTTTGAATGAAGTTTCTCTTATTTTATAAGGGGCTGAAGTGAAAAACAAAAATAATGATAATGCTATCAGAGGGCTATTTTCAATAGAAAATGGAAATTGCATCTAGAAGAAATAAAATATTCTGGTGAAATTAAAAATATTAAAGTTATAAAAAAATATAAAACATTTAATACTAAGAAAGAATTCTATACATATTCAAGGAAACAATCAATAAGTATAAAAGATTAAAATCAATTATGTATCATTATGGTGTTTTCTCCTAATGAGAGATGACTTTTGATCTCAATATTAACCTCTTTTTCTCCTGAAATGTGTGTTTTATTTCAAGTTTACTTCCAACAATTTACATAGATATAATTATATTATGTTAATATTTGGTTTTAGCTCATTGTAAATATATTTCTATGAATTTTTAATAAATCAGTATTCAAACAGAAGAAAATAAATAATGAGTTATTATTTTTATATTTTCAAGAACATAGTTCATTGTGGTTAAGAAGATGGCCAAAAAATATCATGGTTGAACCCATGTTGAACCCATGTTGAACCCATGTTTCATTCATAACAGTACTCATGTTTAGAATGGTGTTAAACCTGGAGCACCTACCCCCAGGTCTTTAATTTTTTCATTCTGAGAGTTGTTTAATTTGAATCTCAAGGTATTCTCTTGATTTTGGGATTTATGGGTATGCAGGCCTCCTTAAGAGTGGTGGATAAGGTCCATCAATTTTTAGAATAATTTCAGCTTTATGACCAATAATTTCCCCCAATGGTTCTTTATCTGATGAAAAGGCTTCCTTGTGGTCATATAAAAGAGCAGGGAGTTAATTTTATTTTATGCAAGTAAGATAAATACTGACTTCAGCTTTATTCATTTGTTCTTATTTGAGCTTCCCTGACTGTAAGTTAATTGGAAATACTTCATTCACTGTAGTTCATCTTTTAAAAGGTAAAAATGCAAATTGAAGAAGCTTATCATCACTAATAGTAAAGTATCTGAATTTTCTTGTTATGTAACTCTGACATAAATGATTGAATAATCACTTCAAAATATGGAATGCGTACTAGAGAAGTTTTCCATAACAGAAAATATAACAGTAATTCTTGAATTAACATCAATATGTGGAGGTCTTATAGTGGTTTCAAATATTTCTAGTGGTTCCATTGGATTTTTTACACTGTTGAGTTTTATTCCATCAATTGGTAAGAATTTATCTTCAAAATTTGGTACAAAATCCTCAAGAAACTATTTTCCAAAACAAGAAAGTAAGGCTCCTGAATCAAGGAAGATCTTAGTGGGTTTTTTTATCAATCACCACTTCTTTTATACAGGAATTTCCAGATGTATAACCTTTCCCCCTGTTTGGCTTGGTTTTCATAGGTTATGAATATTGAATTTTTGATAATTCAAGTTGACTATTACTCAATTGTGGTAAGTGGGAGGAAGATTATTTGATTTAAAATTTCCATATCTTTTGAAGATTCATAAAATATTGATTATTTATTGTATAAATATTCATTGTTTTACCATCAATAAACATTTTTCCCAAAAATACTCTACAAGGGATGTTAATGGCTACAAAAGAAATTTCATCAAGGGCAATTAAAGTTAGAATCAATTGAGCAAAGAGATGCAGTAAAAAGATATGATAACATAGTCTCAAAAAAGAATATTGAAGAGAAAACATTCCCAAAAGTGACCAGAGTGAATTTGGAAACAAAGCGACAAAGCTAACAGTGATGAAAGATGCTTTAGTTCACTTTTGGGGTGGTTCAAGGGTAAAAATGATTATCATGATTCTTTCAAATTAAACTAATTATGAAAGGAAAAGATTCTAACATGAATAGAAAAGTGGGAAAAAGAAGACATTCTTTTATAGCCACCAATTTTCTTACTCAAAAATTAAAATTTACTCTAATCAGTTGTGAGAAATACATTGACAACAGAAAAGCCAATTATAGAATCATTGAACCCTGGTTTAGACCAAAAAAGGGTTGGTTTAAGCCACGTTTTTGTATTTTAATCTTTCTCAGTCCCTTAAATAAGCCATTTCTATATTAATACCTGGCTTGAAGACTTCAAAACACATCAGAATGTTTATAAAAGACTTTGAAACAAGTTAAATTTATTTTTACTAATATTTTTTTAAATTAAGGGTAGTTTCACCCTCTTGGTAACAATTAAAACTGCCCTGGCAGGTATAAAAACCTCATCATCAATCGAGTCACAGACCCTGTGACTCAATTTCAGGCCAAAACTAATGAACTTTTGCATGAATTTTAACATCCCATACCTGTCAGCAAGGAATTTGGGGGAGTCTGGCACCCTTGGAGCCAAGATTCCTTTCCCCCCAGTAATGAATCTTTCCAATTTATTGTTTCTTCAATTTATGATCATGTGTAATACTAAACATTTACAGTACACAACTGTGATTATTGATTCCATATATGTAAATCCAAGTTCACTTATGTAATACATGTGCACATTTTGACATTTTGATTGGAAATACTTCAGTTCCTCATAGTTTCTGAACTACACACTAAGCCTTGATTTCAACACAAAAAATGATGATTAACCTAATATTTGGTGTGAATCAAATCAAAGTTTTGAGAATTTTCAGATTTTCATACATGTAATACTAAAAACTTAATGTAAGCTTATTTAGAGTTGAGCTACATAATTTTCACTCAGAGGTGACCCCACCTTATTTTTTTATGAGGAATCCAATGGTGATATAATTTGAAAAAGTTTATAAAATTTTTATAATTTTTTTTTCCAAAAATATTTTAATTTGAATATTTTTGATAAAATTTATCTCTACATCAATTTTTTATGTGAAAATATATTTTCACATTGTTAAATTTTAATATAATTTTAATGTGAAAATATGATTATAAATATCATTTTTTGATTTAAATTTTTATATTTTCATTTCAATTTTGTTTTTATGATGAAAATAAATTTTTTCTTATTATTTGTGCTCTTTTGGGTGTGTGAAAATACCTCTTAGGCTCACAGGATTACAAATTTTACTATTTTTATGTGATTTTAGAGATTTTTAAGAGAAATAAGCAAATGACAAGAAAATATTGATTTAAAGATGTAATAAATGGTGATTAAACAAGGTAAAGCTTTGTTATTTTATACTATAAGTGATTCATATTAAAGAATAAATCTTTTTACCTTTTATTTAATTCTTTTATGGTATTCATTTGCATCTAGGAGGGAAAAAGAGGAAGTAGAGCTTCTTTTATAATGAAGATCCTTCCTTCTAGGGACCAGATACCTTCTAGTAGATGTTTACAGATGTTATCAACTGGAATTTATCAACATTTTAAGGTTTGGTGATGATTACATAATTATTAAACTTTTTTATCTCATTATTATTCCATTTTTTAGAGTTATCACTATAACTCCAATGTGAGAGAATCATAATATTGGAAATGATTGAATTTTGCGAATGATAGTAGTCTTAATCACAAAAAACTAAGATCCATCAGTTCTACCTTTTATTTAGCTTCTAAATGTAAAATAAGATTAGAGACATTGATCAAAATGATGACTTTTAAGCCTTGAAATTATATCTCAATACCATTTAAGTTATTCATGCTAAAGAAATTAATTTTTTTTATTCTGATAGCTTCCAAGAGAATTTTCTTTCATCATAAAAGGTCTATTTGTGATGATATTACTTGTAACTCCACTTTTCTGTCAAAATTAACTATTTTGGACTTCAAACCATGATTTCATGGGTTTTTACCTTGAATATCATGATATGAACTACACCATCCTTCATGTGGGAGCTATTATAATCTGAATCTGAATTTTCTTAATATTGGATCAATTTTAATTTTAAGTGGTCAACAGCTATTACTATTTTGCTCAATATCTTCTTATAAAGTTTAACCTTGTTTATAGCTTGCATTATAAATATTATATCTTTATTCTTACAGCTATTGTGTTGTAAATTTATGTTTGAATCAACTATTTATCATGTGTAATTCAAAAGATATCAGCTAAAAACAATGGACATATGCACTGATCATTAAAGTGCATATATCCAGGTTATCCCAGTAAGTGTTGGGTTTACAGGTATTAAATAAAACAGTGATATATTCAGGGCTTGATGGGGAATCCAATTTTTGCATTTAATCAATTTTTTTATTGGTTGGTTTCTGAGAAAATAAAGAATTTATTCCTTTTATGGCATTTCTACTTATTTTAATATTATAATCTCAATTATCATTATGAAAACAAGTTTGTAAAGTAGTTCTTTGGATTTTTTTGGATATTTTCACATATATAAAAGGATTATATTCCCTACCACCACAATATTATATAGTCCATTAGGATATCATCCCTTATCCTACCTCTTCAATAGGCTTTCTTGGCCTTGAGTCTCAATAATGTTTAGTTATTATTCTTTAGGTCTTCTTTCATATCTGAACCTTAGTAATTTTTCAGAATTGGTTATATTTTTCTCAAGTAGCCATTCTTCTTGGGTTGGGTTTCTGTACCTCACAGGTTATTCCCTTTCTTTAACAAATTTCACAATTTTCTTTTCTTCTCCTTCTTTTAGAGGGGGAATTTCATATAGTTGTTTGATTCTTAGTCTAAATAACTTCTTATCACCTGAGCTGTCAGGTTTAATTAGACTTACAGGGAGTGTTGGGTTTTTGTTAATTGATAGATCTGTTAAATCCAGTTGCACAGCATTAGGGCCATGTAGTACTTATATCATGAAAGGTCCTGAAAAGGAATCTTTGGATTTCTTTGGGCCTTTAATTTTATTAAAGCTTAAAGTTTATACTAGGGCTAAGCTTCCTATTTTGAAAAAAGCTAGCTTTTGATCTTTATTCCATCTTTCTTTTGCATATTTGAGAGAATCTTGCATAAATGTATTTGCATTATGTTCTGTTTTATCAAGAATTATCTTAAACCTTCTTTCTGTTTGATGTATATCAACCAAGGCCTTTTTAAGGATGTCATAAGGTAGTCTTGGATTCCAACCCTTTTCAAAAATTTCAGGTGTTCTACCAGTTGATTTCTTATATTCCAGCTCAAGAGCTGGTATTAGAGTAAAACACTCATGGTTCAAGCCATCAGAGTCTTTTTATTCTGGGCCATAATCACATAATCTTCTTGTTATGTCTTCCAAGTTTTGCATCATTCTCACTGCTAGTCTATTGGTATGAGGGTGATAGGATGTTGACAATGATATTATTGTTCCAAAAAGGTTATGGAGATTTTTACATATGTCTGAACTTAATTTGGGGTCTCTATCACTAATTATATTTCAGAATAATTGTGTATTTCTAATAACTCTGTTCAATATCATTATGGATGTGTCTATAGCTGTGACATCTTCGTGACATGGTAGGAACATTGCGGTTTTATGTACCTATCAACGAAAAATAGGCATTAATTAAAACTTCTATCTCCCCCTGGGGGTAGTGCTGTTACCCAATACATATGAGCTATTTCCTATGGGGATTTTGGCTCCTGGATTTGGAGCATCATTCCAAATTTCTTGCTCATGGCTCTGTTTTCTTTTTGGCATCTGTCACAATTTTGGCAATATTCTAAAACATCCTTTCTCCAATTTTTCCACCAAGAGCAAGTTTATACTCTTTCTAGGGTCTTATATTCTGAAAGATTTCCAGAGAAAACATAATCATTTCATGCATGTAGTATAGTTTTCATTGAAGCTTTAGCATTTAGGGTCATGACACATTTATGTTTGATTCTATGATAAGGAATTCTATCAAGGAGATGGAAGATTCCCTGATCATAGGCCTTTTTCCATAATTCATATACTTTGTAAGATAATGATGGGTCTTTACGGTGTTTAATAAGGATTTGGCATGAGATATGGCAATTCCTGTCCATTTTATAGATTTCTTTAGCTTGGTTAAGGAATTCTGTGCCAATGTCTGTGACAAATATTCCTTGTGTATGATTTCCATCCTGTGGTACTCATGATGGGTTTTCAGGTGTGTTTTCTAGAGCTCATCTGTGAAGACCATCAGAATTCTTATGAATATTTCCATATTTGTGGAATATATTCATATTTTCTCTATATTTTTGGATAGAAATATGCCATATCAACATATGTCTACTTGGTGTCTTCATTTTTTGTAAAAATTTTGCATCATTACAGTCTGTAATCAAATCAAAGACTGTTCCAACTAGATTATAGTAGAAATTTTCTAAATCCCACACTAAAAAAACGCATTCCATTTGGCTTGTTCCATACCTTGCTTCTGTTGGCTTAATCTGTCTTGAAATAAAGCAAATTGGTCCTTCTATTGGTTTATCATTGATGATTTGTTTCTGATGTAGTTAAACACCTAGTCCTTCTACACAAGCATATATTCATAGCTTCAAAAGTAGCTTCCAATATGGTGCTAAGAGAAAAGGGGAATTTGTGAAGGCTTTTTTCAGTCCCTCATGCACTTTAACTCTTTCTTCAGTCACTTCATAGACTGTCTGTTGATCAGAGTTTATAAAAAGCTTTTGCAATTTTTTCAAAGTATCTTATATGTTGCCTGTAATATCCAGAAAATCCTAAGAATTATTGCATTTTTTTTAGTTTGGGGCATTTTTTCCAGTAGTAATGCCACTAATTTATTTTTATCTATGCCCAAACTCAGTCCAGATACAACATGTCCCAGTACTTTTAGTTCGCTATATGAAAAATGACACATTTTTGAGGAAATTTTCATATTTACTTGTACCATTTTTTCTAAGACTCTTTCAAGTCTTTTCAGGTGACTTTCCCGCATTACTGACAAAACTATCATATAATCAATGTAGATTATTAGCCATCCCTCTGATAGTTCTTCAGGGAATATGGTATTAATAATTCTCTGATGATGGAAAGGGGAAGTTTTAATAAAAAATGGCATGATTGGATATTTATATATGCCACAGGGGACTATTATTATTCGTAGTTTTCTGGCATTTTATGTTAAGAAATTTTGGTGAAAAACCTTCAGAGCATCCATGGTTGTAATGAGCTTAGCCTGTGAAGATTGTGTTAATGTCTCATGCATTATGGGTATTTTATATCTGTCAAGGATGTTATAGGTGTATAAAGCTTCAAAACACCCTACAATCCTTGATTTACCATTGTGCCAAGTTATAATAAGAGGTGTAGTAGCCTCTACCTATTAATTATGTCTTACTCTCCTTAAATCTCCTAGGTCAATTGATTCATTAATGAGTACTTCTAAGCCTTCTCTGGCTATTGGGCTAGCTGGATAAGCTTCTCTTCTTAACAGGGGTGGAGAAAGTCTTTCTACATTTGGAATAATGTCTACCTCATGTCCAATAATAGCACCCTGTGTCTCTTTCTCAGTTTCAAAGGTACTTTTGTACTTATATAAGAAATCAGTAATTTTTTCTGTTAATTCTTGATTGAATCCTGCCTGTTTTAGCTGTTCACTTATGAATAAGTGTTTTCTGGCCTTTTCTCTTCATTTTTCATAACTGAAATTTATTTCCTATTATTTAAGAAGCCAAAGTTTTGTCTTTTATTTTCTCCTATGGTGAAATATCTATCTTTTTGGTCAGAGATATCTATGCCATAAATTGATAAGTAATTGTTCTCAATTATGAAATGGTTTCTGGTACAGTTATCCATTAATAAAAGCTCCACTTTAGCTCTTAAAAATTAAGATGTGCATGAAAAAATCAATGTTAAAGCAATGGTTCCAAGGTTTTGCATGCTTTCACTTGCACTACTAAGTTTAACCCCTTGTATTGATATAATTTTATCTTCCAAATCTGGTATAAGTGTCTGAAAATAATGTTTTCCAACACAGGTGTAGTATCCCCCTGTATCAAAATTTATCTTTTCCTCCTGATTTTTTAACATAAAAATACATATACTTTGTATTCCAGCTGTATAGCCCATTCCTTTTAAAGGTTTAGTTATGTGAAATTTGGCATCTTGTATATTTGTAAGGCATGTATCAGATATTCTATCTTGTGAAAAATTTGGGCTTACATCCAGTACTTCATAGATTAAATCAATATTATTAATTTGGGCATTAATTATTGTGATTTAATCACTTTAAGAGGTTTCTGATTCTTCAATATCTCTTCCAGAATCGGATTCTTATTATTTATTATTGTGGTCTTTTGTTTCAACAATATCATTTATTTTTGCCTTCTTAAGATAATTATTGGCTAAGTGTCCAATACAACTACATTTATGGGACTTTCTTTTCTCATTAGCTTATTGGGTTTGAAAGCATCTTATGGTTTTTATTTCTTAATAAATGGTTTGTTTGGGCTTTGCATGTCTAAATTTTTGCATGTTTTGCTGATTTTGGTCATTTTCACTATTTATTCAAGTACATGAATGTACTCTTCTGTGAAAATTGGCTCTATGAATCTTCTTTTCAGGGAAGCTTCCAATTCTCCTCCACAATTTTTGAGTATTTTCATCTGCACCATTTTTTGTGAAATCTCTGGATTTAATGCATTTATTTTTTCAACTTTTATTAAGAACCAAGTTAAAGGCTTATATTTTTCTGGGTCAAAGAACAATTTTTAAAATGCATATTCTATTTTATACCTCCAGAACTCATTTTCCTGCTTTGTGATTATTTCATTTTTCCACCAAGACCACATATTTTTGCCATTTGCTTGTCTTACTCCATAGTAAAATCTCTTTGCAGATTTTTCAAATAAAGAATTTAATCTTGCAGTGATTAATTCATCTGGTATGGCATAATCCTCTTGAAACATGTCAATTGTGTTGATAAATGACATTTAGTCATATTAAGCTTCACCTGTGAATGCTGGCCTTTCTTTAAGTTGTGGTGCTTCTTTCATTAATACTTGATTTTTGTCTTGATGACTTAAGCCTGTTATGGTGGAATTTGTTACTTCCTCTTTTGGCTTTACTGGACTTCTTATGTTGGAAAATGGGGTTGATAACCTTGGCATATTGAGGTTAGCCTGATGTATTTTATCCATTTATCAGTAATGAGTCCAATTTCACTTTTAACCTCATCTTTAAGCTTTGTTCTTGCTTCATCACTCTTTTCTATGTGGTCCAGAAGTATCTTTTGGTGTGATGAAGTCTTTTATTTAAATTTTTCAACAGAAATGGAAATCTTTTTAGGTTCTTTGTTATGTTATAAAGAATTTGGTCATAATTGATTTCAAAAGTTTTTTCTTTGATATCTTTCATGTATTGATACAACTCTTGTTTTACTTGTATTAATTTTTGAGTATTGTCAATTAAAATTCTTTGTTTATTATTCTCAACCATAAAATTAATATTGTATATTTCTTTTTTATTTTACATAACAATTTGAGTAAAAGATAATTCACTACTGTTTATTTCTTTTAGTGATAATAGAATTCCTTTGATGTCTTTCAAAGTTAAGATACTAATTTTTCTTTAAAATCAATTATTCACAATTTCATGAGAAAAAATTATTCCTTTGGGAAAGATGGTTGTCTAATTTTTTGCTCCTCTTTATCCTTGAATTCAATCAAGGTTCTGTCCATGGCATCTTTTTGGAGTATTTGGATCCAATAACTGGGAAAATATGTTTTATTGAAGTCAATTTTCCTTTTTTTCTTCCCTTCTTGGGGAAGTTGGTTGGCTTGTGGGTTGCTGGTAGAAGCTACTTGAGCTTCTTCCTTGCTTGCCTCCTCTTTTTGTTGTGTCAATCCTTTATCTTTTTGAATTAAGGTATGGATGATAATGAATTCCATCCATTAAAGTATTTCACTATTTCCTCCTCCTTCAAAAACGTTTTGAGGATGTGCTAGGAGTTCATCACTCCTTTGTGGATTTGTCGCAGCATTTCCCAGTCTTTGTCTTTGTAAACTGTGTAATACTGTTTGTACTGGCTCATGTAGATATCCATTTGAGCCCTCTGAATGTGATTTTTTTCTTTTAAATGCCTCATAATTAGTTATTATTCAGTTTCAGAGATAATAGGAATTTTGGGGACTTTTCTTTGTGATATGGCACTTTCTTGTGTGGATTCTGTTCCGCTGGGGATTTTGCACTTTATTTTCCCTTTCGTGGGATAATTTCTACTTCTGAGTACACCTCCATCTGATTGGATGGAGCATTGGAAACCTCTTCTAGTAGTAATGTCTCTAAAAACGGAAAAAATAAAAAGAAATGAGAAAGTTCCTTTTCTTGGCAATTTAAGAGAGGTGCTTGCCTTTAAAGTCTGGAATGGTGGGTCCTGGAAAAACCAATTTCTTAGCCTTCATTTTTTTTAGTAATGACTGGTTTTGGAGAACCTTCACAGCTTTATACCAAAAATATTACAACAGTGGTTTCATCGTCCTCTGCTGGGTCATCTTCAAGCACTAAAAAAGATAAATAAATAGAAGTCTTTTTGTAAAAGTGTTATTTTTTGGGAAGATATGGCAATTTACATGTAAAAAATTTCTTTTCATCTTTTTATATAAGAGAAATAAGTCAAAAAAAATATTTTTTTGATTTATGAATAATAAAAAAAATGATTATTTTTAACTCAATTATAATATAAAATTCTATTTCTAATTTATAACTAACTTATTTAATCACTAGAGTCACTAAAAGAAAGTTCTTTCAAGTCTAATGATGTGAAAAACCACTTGTAAGACAGTAAAATTACTTTCCAAATTCCTCAAAAACCTTTTATCTCAATAGATGTAAAAAGATTATATAATTTTATGATTAGAATCTTTTAATAAGGGTGTTTAAGTAAATATCACAGCCAGACTCCCAAATGTGTGGTTTGACTACAAAAAATAAGTATAAATTACTAATATTTAGCTTATTATATTGTTACTGTCCTCATTTTGATGAATAATAATATTGGAAATAACTATAGTAATAAAGAATTATTGTAATAATGGCATAAGAATGATTATATCATTAAATAAGAACAAAATGATATATTAATAGATAGTAAATGAATATATTTATGGCAATTTATTAATGTTACCAAAAATTAATAAATTCATAAAAAAATCATTTTGAATGATACAAAACAATCAATAACAATAATACTACCAATATTAAAGTTATTTATTAACATGAATACTGTTTATATTAATAATAGAGAAAATAGATAACTTTTAACACTTAATATAAAAATCTGGAATCCATTCAGAGCTAAAAATATAAATTCAACTTGAGAACATTTTATTTGCAATAAAAAATAAAGAGAATCACAAATTTTACTATTCTTATGTGATTTTATGTATTTTTAAGAAAAATGAAAAAATTACAATAAAATATTGATGTGACCATGTAATAAATAATTATTACTACAAGGTGCAGATTTTTTCCTTAATAATATAAGAGATTTATATTAAAGAATAATGAATCTTACCTTTTATTTAATGTTTGTATTGTATTTGTTATGCTGGAGAGGGAAACAGAGGAAGAAAAGATGCTTTTATATTAAAGATCCCTCCTTCTATTATACGTTTAATGATGTTATCCACCAGAATTGACCAATAGCTTGAGGTTTGGTGATTATTACATCATTATTATACTTTTTTATCTTATTATTAGGCCATTTCTTAGTTTTATCACTGTAAATCAGATTTTATGACATAATAAGCTTGGAGAATAATTAATTTTTGTGTAGTATAGTAGTTTTAATCATAAAATACTAATACCCACCAGGATTATCTATTATTTAACTGTTAAGCTTAAAATAGGATTAGTGTTATTTATCAGAAATGATCATTTTTAAGCCTTAGCTTTAATTGTGAGCCTTAGAGGTATTTTCATATACCCAAAAGACCACAAACAAAAGAAATTAATATACAAACATAAATAAAATAAATTTATTTATATTTTTAAAATAAAAATTGAAATATAAATATGAATTTATATACACAATGAGAAATTTAATTATAATTTCAAAATAGAAATACATTAAATTTGAAAATTGTAACAACACATTTTTACTTGAAGAAATTAAGTAAAAATGAATTTTGAACAAAATTACCCAAAATAAAATAATTTTGGAAAAAGTTAAATAAAGTTTATGATAACTTTTTATCTAACAAATAAACATATAAAATTGATTTCACCATTGGATTCTTTATAAAGAATTAGGTGGGGTCACCTCTGAGTGAAAGTTTTGTAACTCAACTCTAAATAAGCTTAAATTGGGTTTCTGTATTTTCTGTATAAAAGTTGAAAATCCTCAAAACCTATATTTAATTCACATCACATGTAGTGTTAATCATCAATTTGGGTGTTGTGTATATTTTAGAAGTTATGAGGAATTGAAGTATTTTCAATTGAATTCAATTGAATTGTCAAAATGTGCGCGTGTATTACATAAGTGAACTTTGATTTACATATGAGGTGTCAATTATTACAGTAGTCTACTGTAAAGCTCAATTGAATTACATATGTAAATTGTAAGTATAATACATGATGAGGAATTAAAGGAAAAAATAAATTGGAAAGATTAAATTTGGGGGGGAAAAGGAGCTCTAGCTTTAAGGGGGAGCCAGACCCCCAAAATCCTTGCTGGCAGGCGTGAGATGTCAAAATCCACACAAAAATTCATCAACTTTGGCCTGGAATTGAGTCACAGGGTCTGTGACTCAATTGATGTTGAGGTTTTGATACCAACCAGGGTAGTTTTAACTGTTGCCAAGAGGGTAAAACTACCCTTAACATAAAACACTTTTAGTAAAAAAATCTTTAACTAGTTTCTATGTCTCTTAAACTCATTATGAAGTGTTTTGAAGGCTCTAGGCCAGGTATTACTATAGTAATGGCTGATTTAAGGGTCTAAAATGGTTAAAAATAGCAAAAAATGGCTAAAACCAGCCCTTTTTTGGTGTAAACCAGGGTTAAATGATGCCATAATTGGCTTTTATGTTGTCAGAGTGTTTTCCACGACTGAAAAGAGTAAATTTTACTTTTGGAGTATGAAAATTGATGGATATAAAAGAATGTCTTCTTTGCCCCACTTTTCTCTTCATGTTAAAATCTTTTCCTTTAATAATTAGTTTAAACACTGTTGAACCAATCAATAAAAGATTCCAACCACCTTTTTTAAATCATTTTGAACCTTCAAGCCATGGGAAAAAATAGTTATAATCATCTTTTGTAGCTCTTATAATCATTTTTACCCCTGAACCACCCCAAAAGTGAATTAAAGCATCTTTCATCACTGTTAACTTTGTCACTTTGTTTCCCAAATCACTCTGGTCACTTTTGGGTGTGTTTTCTCTTTAAATATCTTTTTAAAGACTTTTTTCTTTGATTAATTTCTTGAAGTTCTTTGCTCAATTAATTCCAATTGAAATTGCTCTTGAAGAAATTTCTTTTGTAGCCTTAAATATTTCTTGTAGAGTATTTTTGAATAAATCTTTATTGTTGGTAAAACAATAAATTTTTATTATATTATTGTTTTCTACTTAAAAAGTTAAAAACAATAAAGTTGGTGTGTTTTCTCTTTAAAAATACTATATCTTACTATTTTCAAATAATTTTACCTTATACAAATTTTGAGGACAGGAAAAGTACTTGATATTTTATCAAAGTTTCATATCCACACCTTATATTAATCCTTAATACCTTTTGACTTATTCATTCTACAGAATCTCAGAGATTTAATTCTTATATCTTGGCCATTCTTTATCAAGCCTCAAAGGGGATCTTATTACTTCATCAAAACTCCAGTTTTGATTATTTTTTGTGTAACTTGACTTTTCTGTCAAAACTTACTGTTTTGGACTTTCAAGCCATGATTTCATAGGTTTTTGCCTTGAATATCATGATAATAATTATTTCCTTCTTCACTTATGAGTTATTATAGCCTGAATATTAATTCTCATTCAAGTTTTGACCACTTTTAATTTTAAGTGGTCAACAGCTATTGCTATTTTGCCTAATATCTTCTTATACCTTTGAAACTTGTTTATAGATTTCCAAATAAAGCTTATATATTTATTATTACAGCTATTTTTGTGGTAAATTCATATCTTAATCAGCTTTTTATAATGTTTGATTTGAAATATATGGGCTACAGACCATGAATATATGCACTGATCATAAAAGAGCATATATCCAGGTTATCTCATTAAGCATCGGACTTACAGGTATGAAATAAAAGAGTCATATGTGTATGTTTCTATGGGGAATCCAGTTTTGTAATTTCTTTCACATGTCCATTCATTTACTTCTGAGAAAACCAAGAAATTATGATTTTTTATTGAAAATCTACTTATTTTAAGATTATAATTTTAGTTCTTAAAGCTTCTTTGTGACCTCTTATAATATATGGTCATATCCCAGAGGCTCACAGTTTTTTGAGCGGGACTTCTCTTAACAGAATTATCCAATTCCCCTCCACATTGTCTAATAATTGTTCTGTGAATTCCAGGCTCTGACAGTCTGTCTTTTTTGTTTGAAAAACAATTCTAAGGATCTGTCTCTGTGTACTTTTAGATTCAAAAGCAGTTTAAGCTTCAAATCTCCAAGCATCATTGTCATACTGTGACTCAAAACCAGAAAACACCATAAACCAATGGTAGAGAAAAATTCTTACTAAAGGTTACCTGAGCCAAAATAGCACACAATTGCATCAAAAAGAAGCAAGGAGGTAACTTAATCCATATTTAAAACTCCCATAAAAGTATTACAAGGAGTAAAAAATTTATTCCAGATCAAAGCTAGAAATGAGAATAAAACTTAATTTTAATATCTAATCTAAGATCTAGAGAAAGATACATGACTCCATCAAATGGGTTCTCAAATTGAAGCGCTAAATTGGGGGTTTCTGATGGTACTACCAAAATTGAGCTAGCATCAAAATTACAGACGTTAGAGGCAACCATAGGCCAAATATTGGAGGATGGGATATTCACCTCTCATCTAAATTCAACAGCTTTAGTGTGGAATTCCTAAAGTTGATTCATTTTAGAAATATAATAATTGGATATTCCTAATGGTAATTTTGATGACCTTGTAGCAACTCTAGAGTAAATGTTATTGAGGATAATAGCTTGATACAGGATTCATCAAAATTCCAAATTTGAATAATGAAATCTGAAACCAGTATAACTTTTCAATACTTAATTTTAGCATTACCAAATGAGTAACCAGTTAGTAGAGCACATAATGGTCTACAAAATTAATAAGGTTTGAGCTCTCTATCTTCAAAACTCCCAACAATTTGGCAGTTTTGAGGTAGACATTCCCCAATATTGGAAAAATTCAATACTGTGGGATAATCTCCCATACCACTAAATATGGAGTTTCAAAACCAAAAAAAGTTTTTTTTATACCCTAATACCTCATATTATGAATAATATGGCGCCCACTGATAAGTTCTGTACAGATTTCTACAAATATGGCCTGTAAAAACTTGCATGCAAAGACCTCAAGAGAATATCTTCACTCTGTATTGGAGAAAGGAGACCAGATGTGGTTTTGAAAACACATCTGAGCCCAATAAAGGTAATAAAGGAGTTTTTAAATCACAAGCCCTCACTCTGGAGTGAAAAAATACTCACTTCAATACATAGCCTTTTGAAAATTTATCAAATTTTAAAGGTCATAGAGTATTCAATATCAAGTTTTCAGCCTGACCAAATATCCATAATCAGAATTTAGCTACCTTCAAATATTTGAAATGAAATGTTGGAATTTTTGAATATTTAAAACCAAATTTTGGAGTCAGCTTTTGGGAATAATGAAAGGAATAATTACATGAACACTTTCATTTTTAGAAAATTCAAGGAAATTGTTTCTCATATATTGATTCTAAATTATTTTAGGGATTTGGTAAAAACACATAAGCCCTTAAGATTTTTTGCCATAAATTATGAAATACACCTAAGGAATGCTATGGGCCCCTTGTTGATGAAATAAATAGAACTTGAAATAAAATTTCTGGTATTGTTAATTCCATTAATGCCATAAATGATATTTTTAATTACATAAATTCTATTTATGAGTTTTTGATTCCATTCATGTCATATATGGCATTTTTGATTCAATTAATGTCATTTATGGAATTTTTACAATAATTCCACCCAAGAAGTTTCCCAAAAATATGGGCTTCTTTTTTTTGATTCTCAAGATTGAATACCTCATTTTTTGGAAAGAATTAGGATATTGATACGTGGGATGTTTTTAAAAGAAATTGCACAATTCAGAGAAATTTGCAAAAAAAAATTATGAAAAAACACAATGGAATAAATATGGCTAAAAAATTGAAAAATTCCTCAAAACATTTCCTGAGGATTTTTTTTGAAAAAAGATGTCACTTAAATGTTTTTACCAGAACATTATGTGTTTTCTTATATTCTCATTTACAAGAATAAATATTCTATGTGAATATTGAGATAATCATGTTAGATTTAGTTTATATGATAGCAAATTTTTAATATTACAATTCAATAATACTACATTAAACTAGATTTGGGTATGGTCATTTTCATTAAAAATTAAAAATGAAAACTTTGGCCATACAAAATTGAAAAGAAATACACCTAAAAAAATCCAGGTTGCTATCATGTAAACCAAATTACATAAAAATAAATATTCCTCAAAATCATAAATTCATTGATTCTTTATTATTTATATTGCAATCATTTATTGTTGACCCAATTTTCATTTACTTAGTCAAATATATAAATAACACAAAAATAGAAGAAAGACAGAATAAAAATAAAATAAAAGAATATAAAAGTACAATAATAATACATTTAAGGACCAAAGAAACATGATAATAATAATTGATTTGATCATGTAATTTTCCTAATAATAATAATAATAATAATAATTAATTTTATCATGTAATTTTAACATATATAAAGTTAAATATCCAAATTATAAAAATATATAATCAAAATAAAAATAAAAATAAAGAAAAAAAGAAATTAAGAATAAAAGACAAATAAGATAGATATACAATGGAATTAAATTTAAAATGAAATTAAAGGCAGAATTGACTCCAAAATAGAAATAAAAAAAATACAATGAAAATAATATAAAATAGAATAATAAAATATAATTAAATGAATCTACAACAAAGATAGAAGGAAAAGAAAAATAAAATTAAAGAAAGATCAGATATATGTGATAAATATTCAGTATGATATATGATTGAAATTAAATTCAAAATTGTAACACCAAAAAAATAACTCAAATACCAAGTAACCAAAAATTAATTCAAGGTATACTCAAAACAACTTATGATTCAAACAAAATAAATACAATAAATACCCCATTATAAGAACAAATGGTAACAAAATGAAATACAACAGATAAAATTAAACAGGAATGAATATGAACATAAAATAAAATAAAATAATGAAATATAACTATTAAAATTCAAGAGAAAAATGAAAATACAAATATAAATGGAAAATTGATTGAAAATATAATAATCATTTTTTACTGATTTTTATAATACAAGATATATGAATATCAAATTTTATTAGAGTAAGTTGAAGGTAATGAAAAATGAAAATCTGCTACAACTCCTTAGTGATTATTATTACACTGGTTTAGTTTTCAAATGTAATTTCAGTTATCTTTTAAAAGAGAATACATTATGTTCTTGAGATCTTGTCTTGTAACTAGCCACCATAACTTGAAATGTCAATAAATTATTATTATTTGACAATTTGTTTTGGTGCTTCAGTATCTTAATAATCTCGGAAATACTAATATCAATAATTAGTATTGCATCTTTTAATGTGCAATCAGTTATACAATATTAGGATACTTCTTCTTCTAAATCTCTATTATTATTGTCATTAATAATTAATGAATCAATATTATAAATGCTTAATTCAATTATAATTCCTGAATTGATTCATTATGATTATATATTGTTAAATTTCAATATCTTGGTTAATTATTATAATAAATAATTATTCTTCATTATTATGGGTAACTCCTACATTACTATTATATATAATTCACTGATTATTATAAGAAAAACTAATTAACATTGAATAAAAGTCATATATTGATCATTAGAGCAATTGTCTTATTAATAAAAATCAATTTTTTCAAGGATTGTTATGTGTCAAAACCATGGAAATTCATCCTCTTGGACTTCAATATGGCATATCCATGCCGCGTCCAATATATGGCAATTTGGCCATATCCATAAATCATTGGCCAAATTGGCCATCTCACCTCATTTGGCCTTTTATGGCAATTTCATCATCTGGGCCCAACTTGGGCCCTTCACCATCATCAGGCCTTTCCTGGCCTTGCTCTACTTTTGGGCTATTCTGGTATTTCCCAGTCAACAGGGGAAATACATCCCAAGAAGCTGTATTTGGCTTTAAATACAGTTTCTGCGCATTTGCGCACTTTGCGCAAATACAGTTTTAAGGCTGTATGAGCTGTATTTGGCCAAAAACCCAAAAATGGCCAAATACCTCAAAAGACACTCTGACACCTCTGAAACCCTCCAAAACCAAATTTAACCAATATCCTCCTGGTGTCATCTCTGAAGACTTATGGCCATTTTCAACCTCCAATAACCAAAATGCCATATATGGTGTTATACACCATTATGCCTCTTTTTTCAGCAGCAATCCACTGGCGGAAATATCCTCTGGTTATTCCACATTTCCATCAAGCCATCCAGTCACATCATCAAGAGGATTCATCAAGGCTCAAGGGCAAGTGTCAAAACCTCAAATACCAATGATGCCATCACAAAGGCATTGGTCATTCTCACTCCAAGTATTCCTTCCAAGAGAATACTGTCAATTCATTCTCAAGGTGTATTTCAAGAGGCAGTGCCAAAAGGAGTTGTCAAGTGTCAAAGCTGCACTTAATCCATCTTGGCAACCACCTTCATTTCAATACAGTCTGGATCCATCAAGAACTGTATTTTATTTTCAAGCATGGAAAATTCTTTCAACCCAATTCAATTTCAATATTAGCCAGCTGTATCAATTCCCAAAACAATCAATACAGCCTCAAGGATCAAGACAGATCAGCTTTTAGCCTGAAGAACTCAAGCTCTCCACTTTTCACATATACTGGCTACCCTTTCCACCCTGGGGGGTTTTTCCCCACTTAATTAATATACTTTGATTCATTTTTACCTTTATTTTCTTTTCATTCTAGTTAAGCAAATACTGATATTTTTAAGTCAGTCATTTAACACTTTTCTCTTTCTCTTTCTTTGCCTGTCAATGGATATTTGGTGGTCATATTCTTACTAATTCCATTATTCATTTTTGGCAGGTTGAAACAGTGATTAAGGACTCACTTGGTTGGCTCTTTGGCCATTTGGCTTCCCTTTCCTCTTTTGCATCTCATCTTGTACCTGCATATCTTTTAGAGGAATTCATTCTTATTAATTTTATTCTTTATTCTTTTGGAGTCTTCCAAGTGAGTTCCCTGATTGCTGAGTGCCAGGCCACTCTTGTATTTCCACTAGAGCCCCTGTGACATTATATTAATTAACTCATAATTTATTTTCATTCTTTTCATTCTTTCTTTATAATTTCATTCACTCATTTCATCGAAATTATGATTCTTTTACGCTTATGAACTTAATGATTCATCGTCATCTCTCAATTTTCTTTCATTCATTCTTCATTTTGAAAATTGAAAGCTGACCCATTTTTATTTTTTATATTCTTTTTAAAATCTTTTTTAAATAATCAAATTTTCATTTCATTCATAATTCAGGCGTCATCTTGATTTTCTTTGATTTTCAAATTTTTTCATCAAGATATTCAGACACGTTCTTCACATCAAGATTCATAATTGATTCATTCTTCAAGAATTTTGGTTTTTAAAGAAGAATTCACTTGATTTTGATTGATTGATTGATTTGACATATTTGATATTGACCTCAAGAAAATTGATTGACCTGAAGATTTCATTGATCTTGCTGATTTTTCACATCAAGAATTTTGACATAAATTGATTTTTCTTCAAGATTTTCATTTGATTGATTTATTTTTGCAAGATTTTGATTTTGATTGATTTGATTCATTGATTTACTGAATTGAAGATTTTATTTGATTCTGATTGATTGATTTACCTCAAGATTTCATTTTTATTCATTGATTCTTCAAGACATTGATTTGATTTTGACTTCAAGACTTCATTTGATTTTGATCTATTGACGTACTTGAAGATTTTCATTTGACTCATTGATTTTCCTCAAGATTTGATTGTTGACTCTTTTCACTTCAAGCAAATTTTGATTTTAATTCATTTATTTCAATTTTATTCCTGACATCATGCCTGTTCAACATTCACCTCCGGCAAGACAGACAAGATATCAGGCCAGAGCTCAAGCTGTTCTCACTCCAACTCCAAGAGCTCCTCTAGATGGCACCCCAGCAGTTCCTCAGCTGAGAGCCCCGCATGGAAGGAGCAGCACCATCCAGGAAGGAAGGAAGAGGGCCAAGAAGATCATGTTCATTCTCAGGAGTAGTTGGCGGATTTCCAGGACTTTCAAGGACCATTTCCAAAGGTCCAGGTGAGGATGGTGAATAGCAGGAGGAGAATTCTGTGGAAGAGGAAGAGTCTGATGGTACTGAAGGAGCTCCTGCTCCAGTGGAAGCATCCCAAGGTACTGGAGGACCAACTCTAGCCCAGTCTAATCAGCCTGTCTCTCATCAGTCTGAGCCATCTTTATTGGCCATCATGCAGCAAATGACTCAGATTATGGCCAATCTTCAAGCAGCTTCATCTTCTGAAGCATCAAGACTCCATCTATGAAGGCACCGGAATGCTTTGATGGGACTCAGCCCTTCAAAGTTATAAGTTTCATTCAGTCTTGTCAATTGATATTTCATAATGATCAGGCAAATTTCTCTCAAGACAGAAAGAAAGTTCTCTATGCCACATCATTTCTTATTGGCAGGGCTGCAAAATGGATTGAGCCTTATCTTTCCAATCTCACCAATCAAGATTCAAATTACCTTCTCAACTCTTGGAAACTGTTTTAATCCCAACTTTTCACTTTGTTTGGGGATCCAAATGAAGTCAGAAAAGCAGAAGCTGAGTTGGATTCTTTAAGAATGAAAGAAGGTGGGCATGTATCCTTATACATTGCTGATTTCAGAAGTTTAGTCTCAAGAATCGGGGATTGGGGTGAAAGAGCTCTTGTCCATCATTTCAGAAAGGGATTGCCATCCACGATTTTGGATCAATTGGCCTCTCATCCTTCAAGAATTGACTTTCTTCAAGACTTAATGGACGTTACCCTGGAACTTGATACCAGGTACCATGAGAGGCAAAATGAAAAGAGTCATCATCAAGAGAAGAAGCCAGAAGCCTCAAAGTCAAGTTCTTCTCATCCTCAAAATTCTTCAAGCTCAAGTCAAAAGAAGAAGAAGAATTTTCAGAAGAGGGACAAGCCCCATTCTTTATTAAATAAAGATTTCAAGCTCATGAACTCTGAAAAAGAAAGAAGAATCAAAGAGGGTCTTTGTACCTATTGTGGTGGGAAGCATAGTCTTGAGTCCTGTTTCAAAAGGCCTCAAAACAAGCTTACCAAACTGTCAGGCAAATTTCCCAGCCAGGGAAAAGCCTGAGTGAAGACCATGTTGTGTTCAATGGTCTTCACAGTTTTCCTTCCAGAGCACAATTGTGCATTCTGAATACTGGTGTCGA
Organism: Austropuccinia psidii; assembly: GCA_023105745.1. Taxonomy (NCBI): domain Eukaryota; kingdom Fungi; phylum Basidiomycota; class Pucciniomycetes; order Pucciniales; family Sphaerophragmiaceae; genus Austropuccinia; species Austropuccinia psidii. Next base: position 33,104,688 of record JALGQZ010000011.1, read on the forward strand.
CAATTCTCTTAAATTTTTTGTTTTTTATTCTCTTTCTGATGTTTTTTTACAGTATTCTCATTGATTCTGGTGCTACCAACTCATTTATTGCAAAGAAGTTTGTTCACAAGTACTCATTGACTACGTCAGAACTTCCAGAGAAGATTCCCCTTATCATTCTTGACTCCTCAGAATCTCCTTCTTTATTTGTGACTCACCATACTAAATATATGGTTGAGCTCCCTTCCTTCCCAAGCTTTGAATGGGACTTTTTAGTCATTGATACTCCCAAGGGAGAAGACCTCATATTGGGCTTTGACTTTCTTAATAATTTTAATCCGTTTATTTATTGGAGGCAAGGATTGATCACCTTTAATTCTGATCATAAGGACTATAATGATCCTACAATTTCTTTCAGTAATGACTTTTCTTCTGCCAAATCATGTGCAGCTCTGGTTGGTGATTCTAGAACACCATCATTTCCGTCTTCTGTCCATATTCCTTCCCTTAATTCCCATCAGTCATTACTATCATCTAGAGATGAAGTCTTCAAAGAGATTCAAGATGTTGGAGAAGATAATTCTGTATCTTTACTTCATCTCTTCTTTGGGAATATGGACCTTCCTCCTTCATCTTGTCATGACTCCCTGGAGGAGTTGTGGGATGAAGAGGAAGAGCCAGAAGAAATGGAAACCGTGATGAAGGTTGTTCCTTCTGTTTATCACCAATACTTGGATGTATTCTCCAAGGTGAAAGCAGAGAAACTTCCTCCTCACCGCGCCTGTGATCATCATATCAAGCTGGAGGGGTCTCTACCTCCAGTTGGGGTGATCTACTCTTTATCAAACCAAGAGTCAGATAAACTCAGGGCCTACATTTCAGAGAATGTAGAGAAAGGTTTCATCCGGCCAAGCTCCTCTTCTTTTTGTCAAGAAGAAAGATGGTGGCCTCCGTTTGTGTGTTGATTACCGCAAACTCAATGCTGTTACTAGGAAGAACAAGTATCCTGTTCCTCCTATGAATCAGCTTCTCACCGTTTTCAATGGTTCTTCTATCTTCTCCAAGATTGATTTGCGTGGTGCATATAACCTGCTCAGAATCAAGGAAGGTGATGAACATTTGACTTGTTTTAGAACCAAATATGGTAGTTATGAGTACTTGGTTATGCCATTTGGGCTTACCAATGCTCCTGCTTCTTTTCAAAATCTTGTCAATGATATTTTTTATGATCTTATTGATGTTTATGTTGTGGTTTATTTGGATGACATTATGGTCTTTTCCAAACCTGAGGAAGAACATGTCACTCATGTGTCCACTGTTCTTTCCAGACTCAGAGCTAATAACCTCTTTGCTAAGGTGTCCAAATGCCTATTCCATGTTTCTGGTGTAGAGTATTTAGGTTATGTTGTTTCTTCTGAAGGACTCAAGATGGACCAAGCAAAAGTCCAGCAAATTCTCAATTGGCCGCCTCCAAGAAACCTCAGGGCTCTTCAATCATTCCTTGGCTTTGCCAATTTTTACTGCCGTTTAATCAAGAATTATTCAAAGAAGATTAGTTCACTCACAAGTTTCCTCAAGAAAGATTCCCATTTTCCCCTCAATGAGGAAGCTCTTAGACAGTTTCATCAACTCAAAGAGGCATTCACCACTGCTCCAATCCTTCTCTACCCACCATTGTAGAGACCGATGCATCAGATTATGCCTTGGGTGCTGTACTGAGTCAGGTCTCTGACTCAGGAAAACATCCCATTGCATTTGATAGCCGCAAGCTTCTCCCAGCTGCGCTTAATTATGAGATTCATGACAAGGAACTCCTTGGCATAGTCTGGTCTCTCAAGCTCTGGAGAGCTTTCCTTCTTTCAATTTATTCCCCTTTTGAAGTTCTCACCGATCATTCATCTCTTCAATATTTTATGTCTTCCAAGATTCTCACTCACTGTCAAGCCTGCTGGGCTGAATTTTTATCTGAATTCCATTTCTCAATCACTTACCGCCCTGGCCGCTTGGCCACCCTTCCAGATGCCTTGTCACGTCGGGACAACGTTTACCCAGAGAGGGGGGAGGATTACATCAGCAAGAATCCAATGAACTATCAGAAGATAATCAAGCAAGATGAAATTCAAGCCTCAAAGTTTTTTGCAGTCAAGATGCATTCATTTTCAAATTTGATTGATTCAATTCAGAAGGCAGTGTGGCAAGACCCTCAATATAGAAGTGTCCTTGAAGATTTGGGTAAAGGTAAATCTGTTCAAGATTATTCTCTTGATTCCTCTTCCAAACTTCTTCTTTTCAAAGATTGGGTGGTGGTCCCAAATGACCCCACAATTCAACTCAATATACTTCAAAAGCGGCATGACTCTCCTCTAGCTGGACACCCTGGCCAAGAAAAGACTCTCAAACTTGTCAAGCGGGATTTCCACTGGTCCGGCATGACTCAATTTATTAAGGATTATGTCTCATCCTGTCAACAGTGTTCAAGAAACAAAAATATTCATCACAAGAAGTTTGGACTACTCAAACCTCTTCCAATTCCAAGTGGTCCTTGGATTTGTCTTTCAATGGATTTCATCACTCAATTGCCACCATCCAATTCCTTTGACTCAATACTTGTCATAGTGGAAAGATTCTCAAAAATGGCGGTTTTTATTCCAGCAATAGCTTCAATCACTTCATTAGATTTGGCCCATTTATTCATCAAGAATATTTTCTCAAAGCATGGCCTTCCTTCAAGCATTGTTAGTGATTGAGGTTCTCTTTTTGTTTCTTCTTTTTTGACTAACCTTTTTCAGAAGCTCAAAATTTCAAGAGATCTGTCAACTGCTTATCACCCAGAAACTGATGGACAGACAGAGAGGGTAAATCAGATACTAGAACAGTACCTTTGGATGTATTTCAGTTGTCATCAAGGTGATTGGAACACCTGGCTTCCTCTGGCTGAATTTGCCTACAATAACTCTGACTACTCTTCAACAAAACAATCACCGTTTTTCACTGTTTATGGAAGAGATCCTCATTTTGACTCAGTTCACATCACTCAAGATACTCCGGCTGGAAAGTTATCAACAAAAATCCAATCAGTACAGCAAGATGTCAAGAGAGAACTTGAAGTTTCCATAAACAGGTTTAAGAGGTATGCAGATAAAAGTAGAGCAAGTCCACCTGTTTTCAATCCCGGTTACATGGTATGGCTTTCTTCCAAGAACATCAAATCAACCAGACCCACCAAAAAGCTGTCTGAAAGATGGCTGAGTCCTTTTCCAATCTTGAAGAAAGTCAGTACTCATGCCTACCACCTCAAGCTCCCATCTCAATGGAAGTCCATCCACCCAGTTTTCCATATTTCCCTTTTGGAACCAGTCAAGATGTCAACAATCCCAAATAGGCATCAAGAGCCTCCTCCTCCAATAATAATTGAAGAAGAAGAAGAATGGGAAGTCTCTCAAATACTGGACTCAAAGCTCAAGAGAGGAAAATTATGGTATCTGGTGGAATGGAAAGGTTTCAGTCAAGACCCAGAAAGATCCACTTGGGAACCAACCAAAAACCTCAAGAATTGTCCTGAACTTGTCAAAGATTTTCATTCATTATATTTTGACAAGCCTGGGCCTAATTCTTCAAAAGCTTGATTCATTATGGTGCTTGGTGGGGAGAGGAATTACCAAAACTAAGTCCCACTCCTGGTATGCACCTTTAGGGGTATTCTACTCTTTTGTTGTTAGCATCACCTTGGCCACTCTGTGAGCACTTTGCAAATTTTGGACACAGATCTTTGGACGGGCTTTTCAACATCCAATTCCAAAATTATGGCCATTTTCACTTGGGCAAATGGACCATTCACTCTTTTATTTTCTTTTCCAAGTCTTTAAATTCAAATTCATTCCTTCAACAATGTTGTTTTCTTTTTATGGCACTGGCGGGAGTGGTAATTACCAAAATTAAGTTCCTCTCCTGGTGTGCACTTCCCTGAGGGGTCTACAATCTTTCAAAACATCACCTTGGCCACTCTGTGACCACCTGGCATCGAATTTCTCTTTCCAGGTCCTTGGTCATTTACAAAATCAATTGTCAACATTAGTAATCAAGATTGGAACCTCCTCAAATTAATCTCTCTTTTCTTTTCTCTTCTTATTTTGATTTTCATTCTTTATTTTTATTTGATTTTCATTTTAAATTTCCTTTTATCACGTCAATTATCACGTCAAAAATTTTCATTCATTTTAAAATTCAATTCAAATCATGAAGCCAATGTCAAAAGAAGATCAAGCAAGTCCTGTGTCAAATGTCAAATTTTTGATATCAGTGTTCAAATTTCTTATCTTAATCAGTCCTCTTGAATCACTTTCTCAAAGTCTTTCCAATAGCCTCAACAGGCTTCACCTTGTATTGGTGCTCAGGAGCTCACCATTTCAAGGTGGGGGGTACTGTCACAACCATGGCAATTCATCCCCTTGGACTTCAATATGCCATATCCATGCCATGTCCAATATATGGCAATTTGTCCATTTTCATAAATCATTGGCCAAATTGGCCATCTCACCTCATTTGGCCCTTTATGGCCATTTCATCATCTGGGCCCAACTTGGGCCCTTCACTGTCATCAGGCCTTTCCTGGCCTTTCTCTACTTTTGGGCTATTCTGGTATTTCCCAGTCAACAGGGGAAATACAGCCCAAGAAGCTGTATTTGGCTTTAAATACAGTTTCTGCGCATTTGCGCACTTTTGCGCACTTTGCACAAATACAGTTTTAAGGCTCTATGAGCTGTATTTGGCCAAAAACCCAAAAATGGCCAAATACCTCAAAAGACACTCTGACACCTCTGAAGCCCTCCAAAACCAAATTTAACCAATATCCTCCTGGTGTCATCTCTGAAGACTTATGGCCATTTTCAACCTCCAATAACCAAAATGCCATATATGGTGTTATACACCATTATGCCTCTTTTTTCAGCAGCAATCCACTGGCGGAAATATCCTCTGGTTATTCCACATTTCCATCAAGCCATCCAGTCACATCATCAAGAGGATTCATCAAGGCTCAAGGGCAAGTGTCAAAACCTCAAATACCAATGACGACATCAAGCAGTCATTGGTCATTCTCACTCCAAGTATTCCTTCAAAGGGAATACTGTCAATTCATTCTCAAGGTGTATTTCAAGAGGCAGTGCCAAAAGGAGTTGTCAAGTGTCAAAACTCCACTTAATCCATCTTGGCAACCACCTTCATTTCAATACAGTCTGGATCCATCAAGAACTGTATTTCATTTTCAAGCATGGAAAATTCTTTCAACCCAATTCAATTTCAATATTAGCCAGCTGTATCAATTCCCAAAACAATCAATACAGCCTCAAGGATCAATACAGATCAGTTTTTAGCCTGAGGAACTCAAGCTCTCCACTTTTCACATATACCAGCTACCCTTTCCACCCTGGGGGGTTTTTCCCCACTTAATTAATATACTTTGATTTATTTTTATCTTTATTTTATTTTCATTCTAGTTAAGCAAATACTGATATTATTAAGTCAGTCATTTAGCACTTTTCTCTTTCTCTTTCTTTGCCTGTCAATGGATATTTGGTGGTCATATCCTTACTCATTCCATTATTCATTTTTGGCAGGTTTAAACAGTGATTAAGGACTCACTTGGTTGGCTCTTTGGCCATTTGGCTTCCCTTTCCTCTTTTGCATCTCATCTTGTACCTGCATATCTTTTAGAGGAATTCATTCTTATTAATTTTATTCTTTATTCTTTTGGAGTCTTCCAAGTGAGTTCCCTGATTGTTGAGTGCCAGGCCACTCTTGTATTTCCACTAGAGCCCCTGTGACATTATGTTTGTTAGTTAATATTATTTCAATCTGAATTATTGTCACAGGAATTTTGATTATATTCCTCATGACTCATTCATATATCATTATGATGACTTAGTTATTTAACTTACTAATTATTAATTATGCATGAAACTGAATATGAGGAATTCATGAATCATACATCAATAAATATTTGATGATATTTATAAGGAATGAATTAATTAGTACTCTTTTAATTATCAATTCATTTGTTAATTTCTTAATTTAATTTATTTTCTATCTTTTATTATTACTTTTCTATTTTTGATGGACCAATAGTTTGTTATTTATTTTTATTATTTATCTATGATCTATGATTTCTTTATATTTCTATATTGACTTACTGATTGAATTATACATGAGTTTTTATATAATTAATTGATGAATCAAGTTTATATTTTCATAATTCAATAATCATTCATTTGTATTATTCCTAATACGTTTAGGGTGTTGGTAAACATACATAAACTTTTAGTAAAAACATGTAAGTCCTTATGTGTTTTTACCAATTTATGGCCAAAACATGTAAGTGACCTATTTTTTTTGAAAAAAATTCCTTAGGCTTGGTTTTGAACCTTTTTGCAATTTTTTTGCCATTTTTTTTGCAACATGGGATTTAAATATCCACAACTTCTTTGTAAATATTTTTTTGGCCAAATTTCTCAAATTGGGCAAATTTGAAGAAATGGCATATTTTTTTGAAACAATTCATTAAATATGTTCCCACTTATGAACTTCCATATTTTTTTTGAAATGAAGGTTTCAATCTGTATAATAAAAAACTCAAAGCTTATAATTTTGGGGGATTTTTCTGGAGGGACAAGTAAAGGCACAAAAAAGTTTTTTTTCATGTTTGTAATATGATTATTTTTAAGTTAAAAAGTGCCACATTTTGATAAAAAAAAGAGACTGGGGTTGGATCTAAGCAACAAATAGGACTGAGAAGGGAGTTAAATGGTATATATTGAATATAAAAAGATCAATAAATGTGAATCAACCTCAAAAATAGTGAGTTTTTTCTGGGGGGGAGGAAGATTGGACAAATAGAACATCCTTTGTTTCTTAAATTTATCTTCCCACCCCAGTGCTTGTGGTTGGGCATGAGATTCACATATTAAAAGTAATGGGGGACTGGATAAACTTTAGAAATGATGATATCCAATGGTACAAAATGAGAACAGCTATCCAAGAAGCAGAGAAAAATGGGTGGATTATCATTTTTAGGACAGAAATAAGTGAAAAAAGAGAAAGATTGGGCTGTGTAATAAAAGAAAACTTGTCATTGATACTTATATGCTATTGGATCCCCCATATCAGGAATGGACATCCACTTTCTCTTTGGAGACTTTTCTACATCTTCATACCAATAAGTTCTGTCCAAATGAGAGGTTACTGAGGGAATTAAAGTGTTCATGGCTTCATAAAGGTCTTGATTCTTTTGAATTTATTCAGCCAAGTCACCTCTTACATCAGCCCATTGATCTTGAGTCTTGTAAATGTAGTGCAATACTGTTCTGTAGCCACAGCTTCCATCACCATAGACATTGATGGCCTTGAAGGTGTATTTCAATATAAACTTAAGCAAGTATTCTGAGCCAGGTACCTGATACAATTTGGTCCAAGAATGCATAAATATTTATATAAACAAAAACTATACATTGAAAAGAATCAGAAACTCACAAAGAGCTTGGAGCATTCATCAATTGTGTGATAATTGCTTTGACCATGCTCACAGGTCAAGTTAATTGCATCATATATTTTCAAACTTGTGGCAGGCTTGTGAAAATTTCTTTGTGAGTTTTTGCTACCCATTACCAATCTTCTGCAACTTCTAAGGGTTACTCCTGATTTGCCATATTCATTTAATTCAGTTGCTGAGGGTAGTGAATCTGATTAACTTATTGATTTTGATAATGAGGCCTCAGAATATTTAAAATCTTCATATGAATCCACTTTCATGATTGGAGAGGGTGAAAATGACTGTGATCTTGATTTCATTGTGCTGGTCACTTTTGATGGGGGTCTTCCTCTTCTCTTGGATTGAGCTTCAATGATTTCAAATCTTGATGGTTCTCTTTTATTTTTATTCTTATTCTTGGCTCCTTGGGGTCTTCCATGGATATTATTTCATCCAAGTGCATCTTCATACTATGGATAATCTTCTTGACTATTGGGAATTTGATCAAATGGGACTTTTCTGGTCAAAAAATCTTGAAAATATTGAAGAATTGGGTTGATTTCTGCAATTGGTCTTTGAAAAAGGTCTTCACCAATATCTTCAAATAATCTTTTGGCTTCATTCTTTCTTTCATTCTCAACACTTTGATGATCACCTTGATGGCCAGTCTGAGAAGAAAATGACAAAGAAAATCAGTCAATGTCAAAAAATAAGAATTTGAAATTCAAAAATCCTCACAGGAAAATTCAAATGCCACTTAGAATGGAAGTCTGATATCTGAAGCATTTGGCACTTGAAAATACCTGTTGAGTCTTATGCTTGCAGGGAATGCCTTGATAATTTTTTGTATTTGTTGGTGCATTTTTCATTGGTAGGAAATTTGGTTTTGAAATTTTCAAAGGCCATCTGAAGGGCATAATGAGACACATTGCCATTGAGAGCACAGATGTGTGAAGGAAAATTCTTGACATGGGCAATAATGTCTTTGGATATTATGTTGATTATTTCAATAAATTGTTTTCTGAAAGCCATGTGGAGAGCCTTCACTACCTTCAGGAGAGTACCAGTGGACCTTTGGAGCCAAAGTTTAACCATGGCATGGGAACTTTCAACTTGTGAGGTGGAGCCCACACCCAGGTGGAAATGGTGGTTGGTCCAGGCTTGCACATGATACTCCTTTAGAAGAAGCCAGATATTTTCCAAATATTGCAAGACTTGCAAATTTTTGATTTTATTTTGAAGCTTCTTCCAGTTGACTTTGAAATATTTTCAGTGGATGAATACATAACCTGAGCAATGAATCCCAAAGTCATTAAGAAAAGCAACATAAAGAATAAAAGTGAAAGTGAAAAGTATATTACTTGATTCTAATAACCCATAAAAATTTCAAAATAACTGCCATGACCAATTTTCTTCATGCAATGGGAAGATACATTTTTATTGATGTGCCAAATGCATAACATGACTTTTTAGTCTGGGAAGAGCTTCTTAAGAGAGTTTATCAAGGTAAAATCCCTTTCAATAACAATAACCGGAGGGTAAACAATATTGGTGTTGTTGAGGACTTTGTTTATGTATTGATTTAGTTCCCAAGTATATGAAGGCTCAGTTTCATTCTTCATTAAACAAAAAGCCCCAGAAAAGGTCTTATTGGTTGAGCTGAAACCAAAAATATGAAAAAGGGGCATTTTGTACTTATTGGCTTTAAAAGTACAATACATAAGAATTACATGAAGAAAGCCCTGAAGGAGTTTTATGGCAAGGGGGGAGTGAAAAGCAAGGAGGAAATGTGTCCCTCAGCATCCCTTGCAGAGGACCAAACAAAATTTTCTTCTTTGAGTGTGTCAATAAGAGCATCAATGGGCCTTCTTCGTTGCAGTTTGTCTTTCTTGATTTTCTTGACTTGGTTGTAAATTTTTGAAGGATCACAGGCCTGTCAGACCCCCTATGGCTGCATAATTGTGCCTGAATTTGCCTTGGCATGAGCAGTGATTCAGACATTTGAGCAATTTGGGATGTTTCTTGCTCATTGAATTTCCTTAAAGCAGGATATGACATGATATTTTCAGTGGCATCATGGCTATGTTCAGGATTTTTGACTTCAAGAGTTCTAGTGGTACTCTTGGCATATTTTCTGGCATAAAGTCTAAATGGACAGTCAAGATTTCTTGAAGTGACTGTTTTGGAGGAGTTTTTGTTGGGATTTGGGTCCCAGACCTGTCACAACCTCTTTCAATTTGGTTGTGGGTCATATTAGACCTCAAGGTGGACACAACATACCACTGAGCCCTGGAAACATTATGCACATTCTGTCAAAGAAGCTCAAGGGTCTGAAATTCATATTAAGTGGGGGGTTGAAGCATTATGAGGTGAAAAATAAGTTTAAATTTAAAAAAAAGGAATTTGGGGATTTGGAATGAGGAAAGAAGCTTTTGAAATGTGAACAAGAAGTGATAAAAGGTCTGAAAAATTGAAAGAAGTGGTAAAACTGAAATTAAGTGGTTGAAATGTGGGGTTGATAGATGAGGGAAGGTGAAAAATTGGAATTTTAGAGGCTTGGAACCAGGTTGTTGGGGAGGAAAATGCAGTCTGTTGGGGAAAAAAAGAAAAATAAGTGTGAAAAGCTTTGCAAAACAGCTTTTGTAATGCTATTTTTTTTTAAAAAAAGTTTGTTTGGGGGGGATAATGTGGATTATTTGGGTGTTTGGTCTTTTTTTTTTTGGGGGGGGGATGTGCAAAAAAATGAAACAATTGACTCAGAGGGATTTTGTTAGTAAAAAACCTCTTTTTGGAAGGTTTTGGACCAATACAGGGTTTTTGGTGTTTCATTTTTAATTAAAAATGGGCCCAGGGCACCCCTTACATGTTTTTACCAGAATGGCTATGTGGGCTTACCAATACCCTATGTTTATTATGGTTTTTTATTTTTTTAATTCTTTATTTATTATCATCTAAGGTTTTATATTTTATATTGCTTGTTGTTATTTATTTATTATTTATTATTGATGATTTATTCATACTTCTATGATGACTCATTCATTGCACTTATCAATTATAAATGATGGATGAATTTGAAAATAGCTCATTTATGAATCACTATTATGATTGAATAATTGAATAATGATTCATTGACTCTTTATTATTTATATTTAATTTATTTAGTTTTTAGTTATTATTTATTAATTTATTCATTAATTCTTTACTTTTCATTATTTATTTGTTTTTGGGATTTTATGTTGTATTTCTTTATTTTTATTCTTTATGAGTCAGTTTTTTTCTATCTCATTTTATTATTTATTTATATTTTTATAATGACTTATATATTAAACCTATGAGTTATAGGTTTATCATGAATTTGAATATGACCAATTCTATTTCTTTATTATTTAATTTTGATTTATGCATTTATTAATTTCTTACTTTTTTATTACTTATCTATTATGGAATTTTGACTTCTTTATTTATATTATACTCAATATTTTTTTTTCAAACTTCTTATTATTTATTTATTTTTCATTTATCATTATTTATTATTATCCCCTAATCTCATAACAGTTCTTGATTTTTTATATTTTATTGTTTTACAAAATTTGGGCAGCGATTGCCCAAAACATAAGAAGGTTAAAGTAATACAAATACTTGTCATGATGGCCCCCACCATGACAAGAGAATAGTCAAATATAATTTAATCTATAAAAAAGTGGAAAAAATGTATTTGTTGAAGATGTTGAATTCATCTAATGTTATAGTGGTGTTTCACTCTTTATTGTGCCAGACACTTTCAAAAAATATACCGGCCATATTGGCCTGGACAGCTCCTCTTTTGTGGATCTGTTGACCAAAGCCTTCAATTTACCAGTTTCCACAAGGTGTTACAGCCTAAAGCCATTTCTATTCATGTGCACCCACATAGAGAGGCAAAGCCTTAAGCAACACCCTGCTTTGACAAAGTCCACTGAGGGCTTCCAGCGTATGTTTTTCAGAAGGAGAGTATTCTAAAAACAAAAAGGCACATTGACAACTTAAGCCAAAAAACAGTTTTGTGTAGATACAAATGATTTTACCACTGTGTTGATTAAGCAAATTAATATTCCAAAGAAAGTGGAAAACAATTTGATTAGATTGGCATCAACAGTTCTATTGATAAGAAGGTGTTGTTGCACTGGTGTAAGTAGGGAAAGATGTTTGAAACCAGTATATACGTATGTACAAGGGTTGTGGCCATCCCTATTTTATCATTCAAAACTCTGAGCCTTTTTTCCAAATCAGATACTTTTTAAATCTTTTTAAAATGAACTATTCAAGTAAAAGAAGATCAAGCCCAAATCAGCGTTTCAGCATTAGATACACTTGCATTGCAGAGATATCAATGAGATGACATCCAAATCTACAATGGGGATGATTTACGTTCTTCTGCTCCAGTATCCTCCCAGAACCACTCAGGCAAATCTAAAAGATTCTCTTCGTTAAGGCTGAGACCTTGTCTCAACCCGAATAATTTACCGTATCGCGCAACAATTTCACTGTTATTCAGAGGGGAATTGTTGCCTGACTTGAGCATTTGGGGGACATGCTCCACTTTGGAAAGGAACTGGTCCAACTGTGCTTCCTATCACGATAGTCGACAAGCATGTACCAATGCAAAGGATACGACAAGCTTGGACAACAATAGCGGATCATGTGTTGGTTGAAATTTTGGGGAAGTTATTTATGCATTCAAAAATGGACTTAAGAGGGTTCGAGTAGGTATTTTGGGCAATGAAGTTCTTCCTACGATTGGTCCAACCACAATTTGATCGGCGTCAATGGCAAACATTGCCCTATAATTAGATTTCAAGTAATTAATAGTCTCCTTGGGTATCCTGGATGGATTGCGTTCCAATCTTTTGGCTGAGCTTTCTGATCTTATAACCTCTTTGAAAAACACTTCCTCCACTTGAGAGCTAAGTCCCCAACCCATGAAACTGCCTGTGAATCATTGATAATCTCTTGAGAATATAAGATCGAGAGTTGAAATGTTTTTAATAATAAGAGACAAATGTTAGCTGCCACAATTCATCCATCTTTTCACACAAAAAGTGGAGAAATTCACAATGCGAAAAAACTGAACTGATTCAAAAACAAAGATCTCTCCATGGTCATTGTCTGGATGTGGTTCATTTTGCAAGCATTGCTTGTCTGGTAAAAATCCAGGAGACCACTTTGGAATCCAAATCGCTTGTCCCAGAACATTGAACATGGCCAGCCTCGGCCATGCGTTGATGAAACGCCCCAAGATTGTGCTCTTCAGCTGTCGAATATGCGAGGACTTGGCTAATTCACTTTTTCTCCCTTCCGGAAACATTTGGGCTTGGCTTGAGAGCTTGTTTGAGAAAAGAAGGTGGACCATGGCCGCTGATACGCTTCTTTGGTCCTGTTTCGCCAGATGGCCATTGAGAAGAAACTGGATTAGACAATTCCTTAGGTATTTTAAAAACATAAATAATAAGAATTTAAAAAAGAAATGGGAATAAATGGTGGAAATTCTAATTGAATAATAAATAAGAAGTAGTGGAAGATGAATAATAAATAATAAATTGAAATAGATAAATAAATGTTAAGAATACCATAAATAGAATAAATAATATAAATAATAAATAAGATATAAAATATAATTAATAAAAATAAATAATAAATAAAATACAATTAATGAAAATAAATGACAAATAAAATATAATTAATCAAAATAAAGTAAATATAAAAAAATATATGAAATGTAAAATATAATTAATAATCATAGATGAGAAAAATAAATAAAATAAATATAAAAAAATACATGAAATGTAAAATATAATTAATAATCATAGATGAAAAAAATAAATCAAATATGAATCATAAGAATAAATTATAAACAAATTATAGATTATAATTGATAAGAATAAATAATTAATAAAACACAAAATATAATTCATGAAGATAAAGGATAAATAAAATATGAAATATGATTAATAAATATACAAAATAATGATGAATGAAATATACGAGTTTATTAATAAAAATAACTAATAACTAATATATAATATATAATCAATAGTAATGAATAATAAGCTGAATAAGATATAAATAATAAGAACAAAGAATAAGAATGAATAATTAATAATGAAAATTAAAAATTTCATATATAATATATAAGCCATTGAAATATATAATAAAAGGAAGGTAATAATAGTAATGGTATTTAGGATTATAAATAAACCAAAAATAATTAATTCAAATAAATAACACACAATAAATAATAAAATTTGAAAATTCAAAACAACGTATAAAAAATACATAATTAATAATAACAGCTAATAATCAATAATAAGAGTTAGTATTTGATATAATAATGTATACATCATAAAAAGCTACAAAGCATAATTATTAATACTCACCTAAAACATGAAAAATAAATCATAATTGGAATTAATTTGTGAATTAATTCAAACAAGTGGAAATTGTATGTCATTCACAAAGCTAAATCAATTTTAATCAATTTTAATCAAGGGTGTTGGTAAAAACACGTAAGGGGTGCCCTGGGCCCATTTTTAATTCAAAATGAAACACCAAACAACCTGTATTGGGCCAAAACCTACCAAAAAAGTGGTTTTTTCCCCATAGAGCCCCTCCAACCCAATTTTATATTTTTTTTTGCACCCCCCCAAAAAACCAGATTATCCTTCCCAAACAATTTTTTTAAAAAAAACAGCATTACCAAAGTAAAACGTTTCACACTTTTTTTTCTTTTTTCCCCCAAGACTGAATTTTCCTCCCTGACAAGCTTCTTCCAAGCCTCTAAAATTCCAGTTTTTTACCCTCCCTCATTTATTAATCCCACATTTCCACCACTTCATTTGACGCTTACCTACTTCTTTTAATTTTCACCCCTTTTATCACTTCTTTTTCACATTTCAAAAGGTTCTTTCCTCATTCCAAATCCCTGAATTCCCCCTTTTTTTAAATTTATACATATTCTTCACTCAATAATTCTTCAACCCCACACTGAAGGTGATTTTAAGACCCTTGAGCTTCTTTGTCAGCATGAGCATAATGTTGCCAGAGCTCAGGGGTATTCTGTATCCACCTTCAGGTCCAATATGGCCCACAACCAAATTGAGAGAGGTTGTGACAGGTCTGGGACCCCAAATCCCCACAAAAACTCCACCAAAACAGTCACTTCAAGAAAGCTTTACTGTACATTTAGAATTTATGCCAGAAAATATGCCAAGAGTACCACTTGGACTTTTAAGGCCAAAAAGCCTGAACACAGCCATGACACCACTGAAAATATCATGTCACATCCTGCTTTCATAAAATTCAATGAGCAAGAAACATCCCAAATATCTCAAATGTCTGAATCACTTCTCATGTGAAGGAAAATTCAGTCCCAATTATGCAACCAGAGGGGGTCTGACAGACCATTAATCCTTCAAGACATTTACAACCAAGTCAAGAAAATCAAGAAAGACAAACTGCAATGAAGAAGGCCCATTGATGCTCTTATTGACACCCTCAAAGAAGAAAATTTTGTGTAGTCCTCTGCAAGGGATTCCAAGGGACACATTAGCTCCTTCTTTTTTACTCACACACTTTCCATAAAACTCCTTCATGGCTTTGCTCATGTGATTTTTATGGATTGTGATTATAAAACCAAAAAGTAAAAAATGCCTCTTTTTTCATATTGTTGGATTCAGCTCAACCAATAAAACCTTTTTGGGGCTTTTTGTTTGATGAAAAATAAAACTGAGCCCTCATCTACTTTGGAATTAAATCAACACATAAACAAAGTCCTCAACAACCCCAATATTGTTCACCCTCCAGTCATTTTTATGGACAGGGATTTGGCCTTGAAAAACTCTCTTAAGAAGCTCTTCCCAAACTCAAAAGTCATGTTACGCATTTGCCACATCAATAAAGATGTATCTGCCCATTGAATGAAGAAAATTGGTCATGGAACCGATTTTAAAAATTTTATGGGCCTTTGGAATCAAGTAATACACTTTTATATTTCACTTTTATTCTTATTACTGTTCTCATTAATGACTTTGGGATTCATTTCTCAGGTTATATATTCATCCACTGAAATTGTTTTCAAAGACAAGTGGAAGAAGCTTCAAAAGCAAGTCAAGAATTCTGAAGTCTTGCAATATTTGGAAAATACCTGCCTTCCTCTAAAGGAGTATTATGTACCAGCCTGGACCAACCACCATTGCCACCTGGGGGTGGGCTCTACCTCAAGAGTTGAAGGTTCCCATTCCATGGTGAGACTTTGGCTCCAAAAAGTACACTGGTACTTTCCTGGAGGTAGTGAGGGCTCTCCACATGGCTTTCAGAAAACAATTTATTGAAATAATCAACAGAATATCCAAAGAAATGATTTCCCATGTCAAGAATTTTCCACCACACATTGGTGCTCACAATAGAAATGTGTCTCATTATTCCCTTCAGATGGCCTTTGACAATTTCAAAACCAAATTTCCCCCACATCAAAAATGCACCAACAAATACAGAAATTATTAATACATTACTCCCAAGCATAAGACTCAACAGGCATTTGCCAAGCACCAAAGGCTTCAGATATCAGAATTCCATCTTTAGTGGCATTTGAATCAGCCTGTGAAGATTTTTGAACTTTAACTTATTTCTTTTTTTTGTATTAACCGATTTTCTTTGTCATATTCTTCTCAGACTGTTTATCAAGGTTATGATCAAATTGTTGAGAAAGAAAGAAAGAATGAAGCCAAAATAATATTTTAAGATATTGGGGAAGACCCTTTCCAAAGACCAATGGCAAAAATCACCCCAATTATTCAACATTTTCAAGATGTTTTGACTGAGAAAGTCCCATTTGATCAAATTACCAAGAGTCAAGAGGACAATCAATATTATGAAGACCGACTAGAATGAAAGAATATCTGTGGAAGACATCAAGGAGCCAAGAATAAAAGTAAAAATAAAAGAGAACCCTCAATATTTGAAATAATTGAAAGTCAATCCAAGAGAAGAGGAAGACCCCCATCAAAAGTGACCAGCACAACAACATCAAGATTAAAGTCCTTCACACCCTCTAAAATTATGGAAGTTGATTCATCTTCAGATTCTGAAGATTCTGAGGCCCCATAATCAAATTCACTACCCTCAGAAACTGAATTAAATGAATATGGCAAATCAGGAGTCCCCCTTAGAAGGTCCAGAAGACTGGTAATGGGTAGTAAAACCTCACAAAGAAATTCCCACAAGCCTGCCACAAGTTTGAAAATATAAAATGCAATTGACTTGACATGTGAGAATTGTGAAAGCAATTATCACAAAGGTTATGAATGCTCCAAGCTTTTTGTGAGTTTCTGATACTTTTCAATGTATATTTCTTCTTTTTTTTGAATATTTATTCACTTTTTTGACCTAATTTTATCAGGTACCTGGCTCAGAAGACTTGCCCAAGTATACTGAAATACAACTTCAAGCCCTTAAATGTTCAGGGTGAGGGAAACTGTGGCTACAGAAAAGTATCCCATGGTTTTTGGGGGCCATTTGACTAGCCCGCCCCTTGTCACTGTCCAAGCCTGGGGAGAATTTGAGACCTTTTCAAGTTCCAGAACCCCTATTTTTGGGCCTGGGAAGGAAGTTCAGGACCATAAAGGTCCAGCTTTTTCACCCTTGGAGGTGTCTCCTTAACACAATTTATATCTCTTTTTAACCTGTCTCTCTCTCTCCATCTCCTGTGCTTCTTAAACCAATTTCTTCTTTTTTTTACATCCATATCAACTCATCTCCTGCAAAGGGGATTGAAAATATTCTTCTTTGATCCTGCTGAATGCGTCTCTCTCCATCTCTCTTGTCCTCCATATTTGTTAATCCTAGGTTGTCAGCTACTCCATTGCACTTATCATTTACTACTCCTCTCTTATCTACCCCCAGTGAGTTTGAACAAACCACTGAAGCTTCAAGTGATGCCACCACCACTTCCAAATTCTCTTGGGTTTGGCTATACTTTTCTGAAGTCAATGACCAACATGTTGAGTGCAATGTTATCAATTGTTTTGGAAAAAGCTGTAATAAGAAATTAAAGTGTGATTGGACTGGAAGCACCAAGGCCATGAACCAGCATCTCAACATCCTGCATCATTTTCACAACCCAAAAGACAATTATTGATCAGTTTGTACAGAATTGTAACAGAAAAAAGGTATGCTTTTGATTCAAATACCAGCTATCAAATATTCCACTGAATTTCTTTTCTTTCATAGGTACTTTTGTTGGAAACTTTGAAGACTTCTCTTGTCTACTTCATTGCATATTGTGATCTCCCTTTATCCATCACCAAGTCCAGCTCCTTGAGCTGTGCATTCCATTGGTTTTTGATATACTTGTTTGACAAACCGCTCTAACCAGACACCTATCCAACATATTTTACTTTCATCAACAGTAGCACTTTTTTCTCCTTCACCACTGACCTTTGGAACAGTCAAAATACGAAAGCCTTTATGGTAATCACTTCTCATTTTATTGTTTCCAATTACAAGCTCAAATCGGTTCTCTTGGGCCTTACCAAGAGTTAAGGTGAGTTTTCTTCTCCATTTGTTCCAGTAGCTGAAGATATCATTCATGCAGGTAACCACTCTGGTATCTCACTTGAAAACCATTCCAAAATGATCCTCCACTGCTATTAACTTGAAAATTATTTAATTTGCATTACAATGGATAAGGCCTCAGTAAACCATTGCATGGCTCATGAGATCCAATGCTCAATACCATTGTTTTTGCATCCAACAATGCAATTAGATGCATTTCCCACACAATCTATCTGGCTGCATGTGATGAGCTTGATTCCCACTCTCAATCAGGACCTCTCCAAGTTGATCAAGAGGCTGGTGGAAATACTTTAGGCCCAATGGCCATAAACAGCTTGGTAGATGAGCCAGAAGGACAGAATACTCAGTATGATTCAATTATTAATTGCCTCAGTAAGCTTGCATCATATATATGGCAAAGCCCTAAGAGGTCTGAAAAAATTTCTTTGTGCAGTCAACCTCATTCATGAAGAAGGCCAAACAACCAAAGAAACTACCCTTTTGTCAAATTTTTGCACCTGTTGGAATGATTGCTATCCCCAAAAGATGCATGCATCCAATTTTGCAACACTGAAAACATGCAAGCTTATTGCCTTACCCAAATAAAATGGGAGAAGGTTTCAGTAATTGTAAATTTTCTGCAGCCCCTTTATGAAGCAACCCATATTATTTGTGGCTCAGCTTATCCCACAATCAACAATATTCTACCATTATATATCACTTATCAAACAAATAAAACAGGTACATAATTTTCATCTCTTGTAAAAATATCATGATAATATTCCTGATGACTTGTTTTTGAAAGGCTGGTGATCAGTATGATTTCACACCAATCAAGCCTGCCACAATGACAATGACCAGTAAGTTGGCAAAGTATCTGAAGCAAATATTTCTCAAAAAGCCTGTTATATATGCCTCAATTCTTGATCCCCAATTCAAGCTTCAATTTTTCACAAATAATCAAACAATGCTATCTTGTTTTGGAAATTCATTGGCCAAGCTTTCAGCAATTTTTGATGAGGATGCAAGAAGACATGTTACCTCTGAGAACCTCAGCAGTGATAAAACCCAGTCCCTTTCAGAATTGAAATGGGGATGTTTGATGATAAGTACTTATTGGCATCATCTGAGGGCAGAAACTGTGAAAAGGACATACAACAATTCTTTGCTGAACCACCAGAGCCCAAAGAGACCAACATCCCCCACTTTTAGAAATCAAGAGGTAAACTTTTTCCAACTATTTCTCATATGGCACAGAAAAATCTTTTCATCCCAGCAACAAGTGCCCTTTCTGGAAGGGTCTTTTCATGTAGTAGAAAGATACTTACATACCAGTGCCCTTCACTCTCAAGCTGTGAGCCTTAGAGGTAATTTCATCTACCAAAAAGACCACAAATACAAAATTAACATATAAATACAAATAAAATAAATTTATTTATATTATTAAAATGAAAATCAAAATATAAATATATAATTATATTCAAAATTGAAAATTTAATTACAATTTAAAAATAAAATTACATTAAATTTTGAAATTGTGAAATTACATTTATACTTGAAAAAATTAAGTAAAATGAATTTTTAACAAAATTGTAAATAAATAAATAAATTTGGAAAAAAGCTAAATAAAAATTATTATAACTTTTAATACAATAAATAAACATATGAAAGTTAATTCACCATTGGATTCCTCATAAAAAATCAGGTGGGGTCACCTCTGAGTGAAAATTTTGTAACTCAACTCTAAATAAGCTTAAATTAAGTTTTTGGTATTTTCTGTATGAAAAGTGAAAATCCTCAAAACTTTAATTTTATTCACATCACATGTAGTGTTAATCACGAAAATTTGTGTTAAAATTGAGGTGTTGTGTATATCTTACAAGTTATGAGGAACAAAAGTATGTTCAATTGAAATGTCAAAATGTGCGCATGTATTACATAAGTGAACTTTGATTTTATATGAGGTATCAACTATTACTGTATTGAACTGTAAAACTCAATTGAATTACATATGTAAACTATAAGTATAATACATGATGAGGAATTAAAAGAAAAATAAATTGGAAAGATTAAATTTGGGGGCGAAAAGGAGCTCTAGCTTTAAGGGGGAGCCAGACCCCCAAAATCCTTGCTGGCAGGCGTGAGATGTCAAAATCCACACAAAAATTCATCAACTTTGGCCTGGAATTGAGCTACAGGGTCTGTGGACTCAATTGATGATGAGGTTTTGATACCAACTGGGGTAGTTTTAGCTGTTGCCAAGAGGGTAAAACTACCCTTAAGATAAAACAATCATAGTAAAAACAGTCTTAACTGGTTTCTACGTCTCTTAAACACATTGTGACGTGTTTTGAAGGCTCTAGACCAGGTATTGCTATAGTAATGGCTGATTTAAGGGTCTAAAATGGCTTAAACCAGCCCTTTTTTGGTCTAAACCAGGGTTCAATGATGCCATAATTGGCTTTTCTGTTGTAAGACTGTTTTTCACGACTGACAAGAGTAAATTTTACTTTTGTAGTAAGAAAATTGATGGCTATAAAAGAATGTCTTCTTTGACCCACTTTTCTCTTCATGTTAGAATCTTTTCCTTTTATAATTAGTTTATACACTGTTAAACCAATCAATAAAAGATTCCAAACACCTTTTTTAAATCATTTAAAACCTTTTAACCACGTGAAAAAATCATTATAATCATTGTTTGTAACTCTTATAATCATTTTTACCCCTGAACCACCCCAAAAGTGAATTAAAGCATCTTTCATCACTGTTAACTTTGTCACTTTGTTTCCTAATTCACTCTGGTCACTTTTGGGCGTGTTTTATCTTTAATATTATTTTCAAAGAATTTTTTCTTTAATTAAATTCTTGCAGTTCTTTGCTCAATTAATTCCAATTGAAATTGCTCTTGAAGAAATTTCTTTTGTAGCCTTAAATATCTGTTGTAGAGTATTTTTGGTTAAATATTTATTGTTGGCAAAACAATAAATCTTTATAATATTATTGTTTTATACTAATGAAGTTATAAACAATAAAATTGGCGTTTTTTCTCTTCAAAATAATGTTTCTTACTATTTTTTATTGATTTTTACCTTATACAAATTTTGAGGACAAGAAAAGTACTTGATTTTTAATCAAAGTTTCATATCCACACCTTACATTTGGGGGCCCAGCCGTGATATTTTACATGTGACATATTTTTTTACTCTTTTTAAATCTTTTTTCTTATATTGAAAAATTTAAAAACATATAAGAAATACTTATAATTCAAAAAATCAAAAAAAAAAAATTTTAATATTATAAGGGAGGCTTATATTTTAATTTCTTTTTTAAAATATCCTTTTTTTTGCTTAATTAGTTGGTTTTTTATTAATTTTGGTGTCTGACAACGTGGTAAGACAAGAAAACATTGAAACAGCCTCAACAGTAACCCGCATTATTCCTGACAGTACTGTTAATTCCAATCATAATAGTACTATTATTGTGACTCAGAATATTCAACCAGAGCCAATTTCTTCTGAATTAGTCAACTTGGAAATAAGTAATACTCTTCAGAAAGCCAAAGATTTGGCCAATAGTAAGTTTTTTGATGAAAAATTACTATTTTAAGACTTTTTAACCATAATTATGCCTTCAACCAGGTCAGGAGCCAGCCATAACCCCCAAGCAGCTCCCAGAACAGTAATAGACGTGATTATGGCAGAGGCAAATCAGGTACAGAAGGAAAAGGGTCAGTTGATGACTTCCAAACAACTAAAATGGGTCATTCTGAAACTGATAATACCATTTTACCTTCAAAAAGAGCTGACACTTCCACAACAAGCCTCAGTGGACATATACAAAGCCAGCAACAGTGCATACAACAATGCACTTCAGCTCAAGGAGTACCAGATCCTTGCAGAACTGTGGAAGAATGGCATGAATTCTTACCTGACTGTGAGAAAATTCCTGGGCCATCCCAATACTTGCAAATTGCTCAATGGATGGAATCCATTGATGGAGAAGAAAAACATGATGCTTTTGACATTGGAATGGAGGAAAAACAACCCTCCACCACCCAAATCAGTGCCAAAAACCGCCCCAGTAGCCAGCAGCAGCAATTTCAACATGAAAAAGCAGCCACAAGCTCCAAAAAAGGGCAAAGGGAAGGCACCAGCCCCAAAACCTTACAGCCAGGGCTACAGAATCCCAAAGATTCAACAGGATGCCATGGAAAATGTATTTCAGATGGCCAGAACCATGATGGAATTACAAAAGAAGGAGGAAGCCAGATCAAAATATCAAAAATGATTTCTAATACTTTTGATTGTATTCCAGAGTTGTATAAAGCTATTTCTGACGTAAAAAGTCATCTTTCTGATAGAAATACATCAATTTGTGACAATCTTAAAACAAATAACTTGAGTCTGAGCCAAATAAATGATACACTTAAATGCTTTGAAAGAGTTTTAAGAACAATCAAAACCTCCGATAATGATAATTCTTTTGGAATTAAGATAAATGAACAATCTGCCATTATTAAAGAATTAACACACAAATATTCTAAATTCAATATTGATGACATAATTGAAACAAGAATAAAACAAGCCATAAGCACTATAAAAGAAGATAATAAAAAAGCTCTTGATGATGTTTCAAAATCATTTGCTGAAGTAAAGACAAATATAGTTGCCCTGAAAAAGCATTTTGATACCTCAAGAGAGGAAATATCAAAATTAACAATAAAGTTAAATGAAGTTATATCTGATAATACTAAACAAACAGAATTATGGAATGAGCTAACATATAAAGAGGATGATCATAAAAAGAATGTCATAAACTCTATACAAAACTTGAAACATGAATTAAGAAATTCACAAAGGTGTAACAACAGTAAAATGAATGATATTGAACAACTGCTAAATACTTTACCAAGAATGTCTACACCTCTGAATCAAAATGAAAATGCAAGAATTCCCAATCCACAAGTATTGGATATTGAAAACTTACAGTTAAAAAATGAATCTTCTACTTCTTTTCATAACTTACAACCATCAATGGGCCAAGCACTCTTGAAAGAAGTTCCAAAACTTAAAGAATGGCCTCACTTCAGTGGTGAAGGATAGTATGACCATATGGAATTCATTAGAGGTATTGACATGATCAAAGAGGATTTTGAATTACCAGAAAGATTTGTAACAGCCAGATTTAACACCTTGTTTACCAAATCAGCTCACAGATGGTACATCAAAAGAAGACAAGCACATGGACACCAGAGTTGGACTTGGTGGAAAACCAAAATCATTAACAAATGGGCAAATGATGCTTGGCAGTTGAAAGTTGAAACAGCCTTTGAATCTTCCAAATTTAATGCTGATAAAGACAAAGATTTATCATGGTTTTGCCAACAAAAAGACAGATTAACAGCATTATATCCTGACATGTCAGAATTTATGATCCATAGAAACATTCTGAGACAATGTGGAGGTGACTTAGAGCATGCTATCAAAAGCAGGACTACTGAACAATCTTCAGCAGAGGATATTATCAATATATTAGAAGAAGTAACCACCAGAACCAAAGTTAGTTCTGGTAGGGTGAATCTCAAAACAAGGTTTAATACACCTTGGAAAGATTCTGTGGACAAAAGCCCCAAAGAAAATTCTAATAATATTAAGTATAAATCTGCAGATACAGTCGGAAAGTGCCATATTTGCCAAAGCACCCCCCATTTAGCCAATACATGTTCAAAGAAGGGGAAAATCAATGAAATTGATATTGAAAAGGAACCTGATGTTGAAAAAGATGACATAATTGAAGACAATTCAGATGATAAGTCATCAATATTTCCTGAATCTTCAAAAGATATAGAAAATATCAATGCCACTTTTGACATCATGGAATCTTATTCCCACTTGCCACAATTGAGCAATGATCAACTTGATTTATCAAAAGTTCAAGATGCACAACTTATGAAAACAAAACCAAACAGGGGGAAAGGTTATACAGCTGGTAACTCCTGTATAACAGAAGTGGTGATTGACAACAAGCCCACCAAACTTTTGCTTGACCCAGGAGCCTTCTGCTCTTGTGTTGGAAAATATTTTCTTAAGACTTGTGTACCAAATGTTGAAGACCAATTGTTACCAATTGATGGTATAAAATTCAATAGTGCAAGTAATCCAATGAAAGAATTAGGAATTTTTGAGACCAATGTCATATTCCCACACATAAATGGGAATTTAAGAATCATGGTTGAATTTTTTGTTATGGAAAATTTCTCTAGTACCCATTTTATATTGGGAAATGACTATTTAATAATGTATGGGATAGATTTGCATAACAACAAAGACAGATACTTTACTATTGGAGACAATAAGCACCAAAAATTTGCCTTTTTACCATTTAAAAGAAAAATTACAGTAAACAAAGTATCACCAGTCAACTTAGAGTTAGAGAAATTCAAGTCTGAAAAGTTAAATGAGGCTGAAATAAGCCTTTATCAGACTGATAAACAAGAAAATGAACTTTCTTCCCTTTTGTATGACCACAGAGGAGCATTTGCTTCAGACAAAGAACCTCTAGGAGCAATTATTGGTCATGAAGTTGACATCATTCTCAACATTGAGAGACCTTATCCACCACTCTTAAGAAGACCTGCATATTCAGCAAGTCCAAAATCAAGAGAAGCTCTAGAAATTCATATCAAAGAACTTCTGGACCTTGGTGTAATAAGAAAAGTAGGCCACAATGAAGAAGTAGAAATAACTACACCAGTCATAGTGGCATGGCATAATGGAAAATCTAGAATGGTTGGGGACTTTAGAGCTCTGAACACTTACACTGTTCCAGACAGATACCCAATACCAAAAATCCAAATTGCCCTTAGTCAAATATCTCAAGCAGTGTATATAACCACTATGGATGCCCTTAAGGAATTCCAACAAAATGTGGTGACACCAAGAGCAAGAAAATACTTGAGAATTCTTGTTCATTGTGGAGTGTATGAATACTTGAGGATGCCCTTTGGTATAAAAAATGCACCTTCACACTTCCAAAGAATGATGAATGAAATATTCCCTGAATAACTCTCAGAGGGATGGTCAATCATTTACATTGATGACATTATTGTCTGTTCCAAAACTTGGGAGGAGCACATGTACAGATTGTCCAGAGTTTTGACAAAAATTCAATCAGTAAACATGAAAATCTCCTTGAAGAAATGTCATTTTGGATTTAAAGAATTTAAAGCACTAGGACATGTTGTATCTGGTTTCTCCCTTGGAATTGACAAAAATAAAGTTGCAGCAGTATTGCTAAAACCCATTCCTCAGAATAAGAAGGAAATTCAGTCATTCTTAGGTTTTTCAGGATATTACAGCAAACACATTCAAGATTTTGCATCCATAGCAAGACCACTTTATAAATTGTGTGACAAAGACACAGTATTTGAAATGACTGTTGACAGAGTCAAATCTTTTGAGTCTTTAAGAGAAGCCTTGACTACTGCTCCACTCTTACTGATGCCAGACTTTAAATTGCCTTTCAAATTGTATATTGATGCATCAGGGGATGGAATGGGTGCTGCACTTCACCAAGTTCAGATCATAAATGATAAACCTATAGAAGGACCCATATGTTTCATATCCAGGCAAATAAAACCAACTGAAGCCAGATATGGGGCAATTCAGATGGAATGTCTATGCCTTGTATGGGCCTTGAAGAAATTGAACTACGTCTTAGAGGGATGTGTTTTTGAGGTGATAACAGATTGTACAGCTGTCAAGTCACTTTTAAACATGAAAACACCCAACAGGCATATGCTCAGATTGCAAATAGCCATACAAGAATACAGGGGAAATATGACTATTGCTCATAAGGATGGGAATATTTATAAGAATGAAGATGGACTGAGCAGATGGCCATTACCAAATGATATTGATAATCCTGCTTATGTTCCAGAAGAAGCTTCACCACAGATCCCAATAGAAGGAATAAGTGTTACAGACTTGAACACCACCTTCTTTGAAGAAGTAAGAAATAGCCACACTCAAGATAAGAATTGTAGCATCTTACACCAATTACTTAACAAAGACAGTAAAGAAAACTCTCTAATACATGCCTTGGATAATGTATGGAAAAAATCTTATAATGAAGGAAGATTTCACCTACTGGATGGTATAGGTTACCACAGGACCAAGCACACATGTGTCATGACAGTTGTGGACAGGTAATTAATCAATCTTGTACTAAAAGAATGCCATGATAGCGACTTTTCAGGACATCTGTCTGAAGACAGAACAAGAGAGAAAGTAAAGACCTGCATATGGTGGCCAATGTGGCAGAAAGATGTTGCAGAGTATTGCAATACCTGTGACAGATGCCAAAAGGCAAATAAATCCACTGGCAAGAGACTTGGAAATATGATAAAAATCCAAGAACCAAGCAGACCTTGGGAAACTGTCCATATGAATTGGGTAAATGGCCTACCACCAGGAGGTGACAGAAGCTATAATGCTTGCCTAGTAATTGTGGACAGATTCAGTAAAACTCCAATCTTCTTACCATGTCACAAGGATGATACAGCCATGGATACAGCTCTTCTGATATGGAATAGAGTAGTGTCATGGACTGGGATATTTACAAATATCATTAGTGATAGGGATCCCAAATTCACTTCAGCACTATGGACAAATCTTCACCAATTATTTGGCACTAAACTGTCTTTCTCTACAGCCTACCACCCACAAACTGATGGCCTGGCTGAAAGGATGATCCAAACCTTGGAGGACATGGTAAGAGTATTTTGCGCATATGGCCTTGAATTTAAAGATAGTGATGGTTTCACGCATGATTGGTGTACTCTTCTACCTGCACTGGAACTGGCATACAAAACCTCCATTCATGCCAGTACCAATGAGACTCTTGCTATTTTGGAAAAAGGATGGAATCCCAAATTACCCCACGATTCTTTAAGGAAAGATTTGGTTGAAATAAATCCTACAGCTACCAGCTTCAAAGGAATGCTAGACAGAGCCAGAAAGAATGCAGTAAAATGCATGGAAGACTCATTTGCATATGCTAAAGATAAATGGAACAAATCTCATGCCACTCCAGATTTCAAGGTAGGGGATTTAGTAATAGTATCCACCACCAACTTCAATAAAATCAAAGGATGTAAAAAGCTCAAAGACTCCTTTTCAGGACCTTTTGTTATTAAAGCCCTCCATGGAGAAAATGCTGTTGAAGTAGAATTATCTGAAGAACTTAGTAATAAGCATCCTACATTTCCAGTGAGCTTGGTAAAACCATATAAATCTAGTAATGCTGAGAAATTTCCCTTGAGGAATAAAGTTCCCCAAGTTATACCTCCTATTGAGAAATCTGGCACTAAGAAAATTACCAAAGTTCTTAAAAAAAGAAAATTAAGAACCAAGAAAGTGAGGGAATACCTTGTTAGGTACAGTGACCCAGCTTGTTAAGATGAATGGTTAGAAGAAAAAGATATACCAGAGGCTACCAAACTCCTCAGGAGATTTAGAAACACTAGAAATACCAATATTACAAAGTAATATTATTTTTTTAGGGGGAGGGAATGTGAGCCTTAGAGGTAATTTCATATACCCAAAAGACCACAAATACAAAATTAAAATATGAATATAAATAAAATAGATTTATTTATATTATTAAAATGAAAATCAAAATATAAATATAAAATTATATTCACAACTAAAAACCTAATTACAATTCAAAAATAAAATTACATTAAATTTTGAAATTGTAAAATTACATTTATACTTGAAAAAATGAAGTAAAAATGAATTTTCAACAAAATTGTAAAAAAATAAATAAATTTGGAAAAAAGTTAAATAACAATTATTATAACTTTTTATCCAATAAAGAAACATATAAAAATTATTTCACCATTGGATTCCTCATAAAAAATCAGGTGGGGTCACCTCTGAGTGAAAATTTTGTAACTCAACTCTAAATAAGCTTAAATTAAGTTTTTAGTATTTTCTGTATGAAAAGTGAAAATCCTCAAAACATTAATTTAATTCACATCACATGTAGTGTTAATCACCAAAATTTGTGTTAAAATTGAGGTGTTGTGTATATCTTAGAAGTTATTAGGAATTATAGTATTTTCAATTGAATTCAATTGAAATGTCAAAATGTGCGCGTGTTATACATAAGTGAACTTTGATTTACATATGAGGTATCAACGATTACTGTATTGAACTGTACAGCTCAATTGAATTACATATGTAGATTATAAGTATAATACATGATGAGGAATCAAAAGAAAAATAAATTGGAAAGATTAAATTTGGGGGCGAAAAGGAACTCCAGCTCTAAGGGGGAGCTAGACCCCCAAAATCCTTGCTGACAGGCATGTGGTGTCAAAATTCATGCAAAATTTCATCACTTTTGGCCTGGAATTGAGCTACAGGGTCTGTGGACTCAATTGATGATGAGGTTTTGATACCAACTGGGGTAGTTTTAGCTGTTGCCAAGAGGGTAAAACTACCCTTAAGATAAAACAATCATAGTAAAAACAGTCTTAACTGGTTTCTACGTCTCTTAAACACATTGTGACGTGTTTTGAAGGCTCTAGACCAGGTATTGCTATAGTAATGGCTGATTTAAGGGTCTAAAATGGCTAAAAATGGCTTAAACCAGCCCTTTTTTGGTCTAAACCAGGGTTCAATGATGCCATAATTGGATTTTCTGTTGTCAGACTGTTTTTCACGACTGACAAGAGTAAATTTTACCTTTGGAGTAAGAAAATTGATGGCTATAAAAGAATGTCTTCTTTGCCCCACTTTTCTCTTCATGTTAGAATCTTTTCCTTTTATAATTAGTTTATACACTGTTAAACCAATCAATAAGAGATTCCCACCACCTCTTTTAAATAATTTTAAACCTTTTAACCACATGAAAAAATCATTATAATCATTTATTGTAAATCTTATAATCATTTTTACCCCTGAACCACCCCAAAAGTGAATTAAAGCATCTTTCAGCACTGTTAACTTTGTCACTTTGTTTCCAAATTCACTCTGTTCACTTTTGGGCCTGTTTTTTCTTTAATATTCTTTTAAAAGACTTTGTTCCTTAATTAATTGCTTGCAGTTCTTTGCTCAATTAATTCCAATTGAAATTGCTCTTGAAGAAATTTCTTTTGTAGCCTTAAATATCTGTTGTAGGGTATTTTTGGTTAAATTTTTATTGTTGGTAAAACAATAAATCTTTATAATATTATTGTTTTATACTAATAAAGTTATAAACAATGAAATTAGCGTGTTTTCTCTTAAAAATAATATTTCTTACTATTTTTCATTGATTTTTACCTTATACAAATTTTGAGGACAGGAAAAGTACTTCATTTTTAATCAAAGCTTCATATCCACACCTTACACAAGCATGCATGTGTCAAGGATTGGGCCCACACTTTTGGGTCGAAATATTGTTACAAATGAAATTTTTCACTAATTTATATGCTTGCTGATTGTGCTATTTTTTGTTTTTATACCTTTTTTTCTTTCTATTTCCTTATTACCTTAAATGAGAATTGTAACTTGTGGCCTGGAATGGATTCCTTGGTTCCTGTTGGTGGTCCAAGCCCCACCCTGTACCTTGCTTAAATGGGGTGTGAAATTAAGTTTGAGGTAATATTATGTGTCCTGTGACCCAATCCCATGGAGATATTCCCTTTGGCTCTGGGGTCAGCCTTACTAAATTTACAAGACTCAAGATCAATGGGCTGATGTCAGAGATGAGTTGGCTGAAGAAATTCAATGAAATTAAGACCTTTATGAAGCCATGAACACTTTGGTTCCCTCAGTATCCTCTTATTTGGACAGAATTGAGTGGTATGAAGATGTTGGGCAGGCTCAAAAGAGAAAGTGGATGTCCATGCCTGATATGGGGGATCAAATTTCAAATAAGTATCAAAGATCTGTTTTCTTTTATTCAACAGCCCAATCTTCCTCTTTTTTCACTTATTTCTATCCTACAAATGATAATCCACCCAGTTTCATCTGCTTCTTGGATAGCTGTTCTCATTTTGTTAAATTGTATATCATCATTTATAAAGCTTATCCAGTCCCCCCCATTACTGTGAATTGAGAATTTCATGCCCAACCACAAGCCCTGGGGTGGGCAGATAAATTTAAGAAACACAGGATGATATATTTGTCCAATCTTCCTCTCCCTCAGAAAAAATCCACTATTTTGGAGGTTTATTCAGATTGATTGATTTTTGTATATACAATTTATTCCAATTATCTCCCTACTCAGCCCTATTTGTTCCTTAAATCCCACCTCAGTCTCTTTTTTATCAAACATGTTGCACTTTTGTACTTGAAAATAGTAATATTAAAAACATGAAAAAAACCCTTTTTTATCATTCACCTGTCCCACCAAAAAGAATTCCCCAAAGTTATAGGCTTCTATTTTCTCATTTTCAATATTAAACCCTTTAATCTAGAAGATGAAGGAAATGCATAAGTGGGAAGATTTCAAATTAATTTTTGAAAAAATTCCATTTTGTCAAATTGGCCAAATTTGAGAAATTTGGCATAGAAGATTCAAAACAATTTGGGGATATTGACATCCAATTCAGAAAAAAAAATGAAAAACCTCAAAATCAAGCCTGAGGAATTTTTTACAAAAAAAGGCCACTTAAATGTTTTGGCCTTGAATTGGTAAAAACACATAAGGGATTACCTGTTTTTACCAACACCCTTAGTTAATTATAATTAGAAATTCCATAAATGGAATTTCTCTTTCATTTTTGATGTCATTACAGCACTTTTAATTCTATAAATGACATTTTTATGTCACTTGTCATTCCATTAATCTCATTACCATGTCATTTTTATTATGTTTTTGATGCCATACATGGTTTTTTTAATTTTTTCAATTAATGAATTACTGGCATAAATCATGCTTTCAACAACAATTTGAAGTTAATGGATTTGAATTTCAATTTTGAGGTTGAAAAATTCAAATGGATCCTTTTTACATTTTGGTTTTCATTTTTTGGGTCAATAATTTGAATTCAAATATGAATACTTCAAATGGTACAAATCGAGTTTTTCCAATAGCTATGCTTTATAGAAAAGTCAAAATTTTGATTCCTGTTCTATAGCTATTTACACAAAAAAATATTTGAATTGCTTTTGACCATTTTACATATTTTAAAAAGATTAATTGAAGATACAATTATCCAATTCCCCTTTTTTGAAGAAAATTAAGGGGGTAAATTAAACTATTAACCAATAATTGATTTTATAAATTAATGGAAATTTTATACAGAATATAGACTATAATTGAATTCTTTTGATCCAAAAGAAGTTTTTATAACAATGAAAACCAAATTTCTTCCCTTATTTTCTTCAATTTGAGGTGCAGAACTCAAGAATCAAGAATAAATTTCTTCAAGCTAAATTAAAAGATATTACTTGAAAATGAAAACATAATAGAATTCTGTTTTTATTTAATAAAGATAACCGTTATTGTTGGTAACTTAAGTCAATGAGTCATAAGAATTTACAGAGAGACATTTTGTTGTGCCTTTATAATCCAGGGTTTTTCATTAAAACAACAGCCCATATTTTGGCAATAATTCTTATATTAAAAGAATCTGGAGAATAGAATACAAATTTCTTATTAAAATTCAAAATATTTAGCCTTTTTGATATTTAGACAGTTAAATTATTCATTAAGAAGGATAAAACTATACACCAATTCAAGTCTTCAGTCCAGAAATAAAACTGTAAGACTTGACTATGAAACTGATGATAATATTACTATTAATTAACAGTACTATGTCTGTTCTTATGGAATATAATAATAAAGTATCACTATAACCACAATTAAATGATCAAAGAGTTCTTTCTATCACATTTTAAACACTACTTGTGATTTTAACAGTGAGCAGTAATTGTCTACAAGAATCAATTACAAGAAGATTTTAATAATAAAACTTCTTTTATTAAAATAATAAAATTATTTTAATATATATAATTATATTTTTAAAGAATAATTATAAATATAATTCTTGAATAAAACTAATTTTTTAGAGAAAAACTTTAAGAATTAAAGATAAATCATTTTCTAATATTCCAAAGAGCTTATTTAAAGATAAGATAGAGAGATTTGATGTAGAATTGTGGATTTAATGGCTCAAGAATGTATTTATAACAGTATTGCAACAATATATAGTTGGATTCTATGATTTTACATCTTTCTGATTGATTCTGAAAGAACTAAAACACTTCAGAATAGCTTTAACTAATACTTACTTGTTGGTGACAATGATATAAATGGATAATAAGATGATTTGATGTGGAAAAAACAGCAAGAGGAGGCCTCTTTTAAGTCAACAACAGCTCACAGAGGCTTTCCATGGAGCAAAATGAAAAACAGTTAGTGAGAAAACAATAAACCCTTTTGGATTATTGATTGCATCATCTGTTGTCACATAAGATTATCATAATTACTTAATTGATGCTTTTACATGACTACCAACCCCAATATGGTTAAGAATGAAAGGAGTAAAATCTGTAAATCTTCTTTTATTCCAATATAATCATTTATTTCTCAAAGTTATTAATTTTATTGGAAATTTCATCACAGGTTGTAATTACTGTGAATTTTCAAAGATTCAGTGTTTCACATAGAATAGTCAAAAATGGACTGTAAGGAAAACTTTTAATTTTACTAGTAAGACTACAGTTCTTTCTGATTTTACCATAGATAATACAGCTTTTCAATGGTCCTGAACGTTTAAGAGAGATTAATTAAGAATTGTATTTTTAATGAATTTTTGAAGTTTTTACCTCATTTCTACGTAGAATTGCAAATATCAGTGTTTAACTGGTTGCTATGAGGTAAATCAATGGATACAAGTCCAAAAAGGGTTTTAATTACTCTTTTGGAGCTTATCCATGAAAATTCATTAAGAATTGACATGGTTACAGGAGTCTAAGTAGCTCTTTACCTCCTTGGCACGTCAAAATAGCAGGTTATTTGCTATTTTCTTAAGATTTACTGTAGCTGTAATATGGTAACCAAGTTCCCAACGTGTTTTAGCTTACTAATTAGGCCAATATCAGTCATGGATCCAAGCTTTGGAGATGTCCACGCCTCTGAGGCCTCAGAAGTTGGGTACCCTGGCTCTCTTTGATATCTTTTGTCCCCCTTGCCTATTTTTTATGTCAAAATAGAATTTTAAGCTTCAGGTGAGATCTTGACTATGGGTGTACCAAAAGTGCATGTAAGAATACCATGAGATTTATTAGTGCCCAAAACATGCATCACATTATTCTTAGTATGCATGTAACATGGGATTTCTCACATTCCCATTATTTTGGTGTGAAATTAAGAAAAAAAATTTGATGGATCTTTTATGTGGCATTGATGATGTGGTATTGAATTATTTTACATATTACCACCTCAAAGAGTCAATTTGAGCTAATTCACTCTATGGAGCTACACTAGGTGACTTTTTGTGTAGAATTCAATAAAAAGTTATTAATCTTTTCTGAAATCAAAAATGATGAATTTTGGATATATGCATGACTTATGAATTATGCATAATTCAGAATTTATTTTTAAGATAATTGTGGCCTTTTTGGGTATGTAAAATATACTTCAAGGCTCACATTCCCTCACACCAAAAAATAAAATTGTACTACAATTTTAT
This sequence comes from Austropuccinia psidii, assembly GCA_023105745.1. NCBI lineage: Eukaryota > Fungi > Basidiomycota > Pucciniomycetes > Pucciniales > Sphaerophragmiaceae > Austropuccinia > Austropuccinia psidii. The sequence continues at coordinate 33,138,467 of JALGQZ010000011.1, forward strand.
CAATGGTATGAAGAATAAAAGCCCCAAAGGGGGTTGATGTCCACTTTCCAACCTCTTTACATTGCTCAGATCAAGTGATTTAAAGCACATTTATAGACATATTCAGTCTTGTAGCCTTCTTTCATGTCTAAATCCTCTTAAGAGTTTATCTGGGTCAGGTATTTCTGATTCTGCCAGCCATTCATCTTCATGCACTGGATTTCTATATCTGACAAGATATTCTCTCTGATTTTTACCCCTAAGTCTCCCTTCTTCAATGACTTTCTTTATCTTTTTGTCTTCATTCTGTTCCACTGGTGGTACAGTTAAAGGAGTTGGGTTCCTTAAAGGAAACAATTCTCTGTCAGCTGGTTGATAAGGCTTTATCAAGCTGACTGGAAAAGTGGGGTGTTTCTTTCCCAATTCACCACTCAATTCCACTTGAACTGCATTGGTTCCATGTAAGGCAACAATAACAAAAGGTCCTAGATAAGAATCTTTAAGTTTCTTTGGGCCTTTGATAGTATTAAAATTCAAGGTTGAAACTAGAACTAAGTCCCCTACTTTGAAGTCTAGTACTTTTTGACTCTTGTCTCACTTCTGTTTTGCATAATCAAAAGAATCAGTCATACTTTGTTTTGCATGATGTTTTACTTTATCAAGCATTATCTTGAATCTAGAAGCTGTAGGATGAATGTTAATCAAGTCTTTCCTCAGTGTGTCTGCTGGGAGTCTTGGATTCCATCCCTTTTCTAACATATAAGGAGTTGGTCCTGTGGAAGAATGGACTGATGTCTTATATGCCAATTCTAATGCAGGTATCAGAGTGCACCAGTCATGGGTGAAGCCATCTGAGTCTTTGAATTCTAATCCATAAGCACAGAATCTCCTGATCATGTCCTCCAAAGTTTGAATCATTCTCTCTGCTAGCCCATCTGTCTGAGGGTGATATTCTGTATAGAATGATAGCTTAGTCCCAAACAATCTATTAAGATTGGTCCAAAGTGCAGATGTGAACTTGGGATATCTGCCACTTATGATATTCCTAAATAATCCTGTATGAGAAATAACTCTACTCAATAGAAGAAGAGCTGTATCCATAGCAGTGTCATCTTTATGACATGGTAAGAATATGGGAGTCTTGCTATATCTGTCTACAATGACTAAACAAGCATTACAACCTTTGTCACCACTTGGAGGAAGTGCTGTTACCCAATCCATGTGAACAATGTCCCAAGGGGATTTTTGTTCTTGAATATGGATCATAAGTCCAAATTTCTTGCCTGCACTCCTGTTTGCTTTTTGACATCTGTCACAGGTATGGCAATATTCAATGGTTTCTTTTCTCCAAGATGTCCACCATGCACAGTTCTTCACTTTCTAAAGTGTTCTGTCCTCTGACAGGTGTCCAGAGTATATGCTATCATGGCATTGATGAAGCATGGTATTGATAAGCAATCCGCTACATAATGTCATTACACAAGAATGTTTGGTTCTGTGGTAAATAATCCCATCAAACAAGTGAAATCTTCCTTCAAAATAGGAATTTTTCCAAACTTCATCCAGTGAATTGACTAAAGATGTATCTTTGCAGTCTTTATCTAATAAAGAAGTCAAGATATGGAAATTCTTGTCTTGCTTATAAGATTCTCTGACTTCTTCAAAGAATTTAGTCCCAATATCAGTTACGTTAATTCCTTCAATTTGAATTTGAGGTTCAGCTTCCAAAGGTACATAAGCTGGGTTATCAGGAGTGTTGGCTAGCGCCCACCTACTAAGTCCATCAGCATTCTTGTGAATGTTTCCTGCTTTGTGAACTATAGTCATGTTTCCTCTATATTCTTGAATAGCTATTTGCCATCTCAACATATGTCTGTTGGGAGTTTTAATGTTAAGAAGTGATTTCACAGCATTACAGTCAGTTATCACTTCAACAACACTGCCATCAAGATAATAGTGTAATTTCTCATATGCCCATACCAAACATAAGCACTCCATTGGGCTTGCACCATATCTGGCCTCTGTTGGTTTTATTTGTCTTGAGATATAACAAACTGGTCCCTCTGTAGGTTTGTCATCAATAATTTGGACTTGATGTAGGGCTTCCCCCAATCCATCTCCACATGCATCAATGTACAATTTAAAAGGAATATTCCAGTCAGGCATGAGGAGGAAAGGTGCTTCTGTAAGAGAGTTCTTTATCTTCTCATAAGCTTTGATTCTCTCCTGTGTCATCTCAAATGCAGTCTGTTGATCACAGATTCTATATAGTGACTTGGCTAGAATTGCAAAGTCTTTCAAGTATTTCCTATAATAGCTGTCAAATCCAAGAAAAGACATCATTTCTTTTTTATGCTGGGGTATTGGATTAAGTAGCACTTCTGCTACTTTGTTTTTGTCAATACCCAAGCTTAAACCAGAAACAACATGTCCTAATGCTTTAAGTTCTTCAAAACCAAAATTGCATTTCTTGAGTGAAATTTTCATATTCACTTCTGCAACTTTGTGAAGTACTCTTGCAAGTCTTTCAAGGTGTAAAGACCATGAATGAGAACATATGATAATATCATCAATATAAATGATAAGCCATCCTTCAGATAATTCTGTGGAAAGATGGTATTCATCATTCTTTGATAATGGGATGGAGCATTTTTAATGCCAAATGGCATTCTAAGATACTCATAAACACCACAGTGAGTGATAATTCTAAGTAATTTCTTAGCTTTAGGCCTCAAAACATTTTGATGGAAGCCTTTCAATGCATCCATTGATGTTATATACTTGGCTTTAGACAATTGAGTCAAGGTTTCTTGAATTCTAGGGATTGGGTACCTATCTGGAACTGTGTAGGTATTCAATGCTCTGAAATCTCCAACCATTCCTGGCTTATCAATATGCCAGGAAATAATAAAAGGTTTTGTCACTTAAACTTCCTCATTATGGCCTACTTTCCTTAGTACACAAAGTTGGATTAACTCCTGGATATGTTTCTCCAAGGCTTCTCTAGCTCTGGGACTGGCTGGATAAGCTGGTCTTCTAAGTACTGGAGGATATGGTCTGTCAACATTAAGAGTAATATCAACTTCATGTCCCCTTATAGCACCTAATGGTTCATTATCCAAGGCAAATGCATTATTTTATGTGTATAACACATTAATAAGTTCATTCCTCATCTTTGGTGACAATGATGGATTAATTTGTGCTTCAACAAGCTTATTAGACACAAATTCCTCCTTATAAGTATCATTTTTAGAATATACTATTGATATTTGTTTTGGCATATTGGAAAAAGCAAATTTTTGTCTTTTGTTCTCCCCAATTGTGAAATATCTGTCTTTATGGTTATTGATGTCAATACCATAAATATTCAAGTAATCATTTCCAAAAATGATATGCTGAGATGTGCAATTGTCCATCACCACAATCTCAGTTTTCACTCTTATGCTTCCTGCTGGGTGTGGAAATACAAGATTAGTGTCTAATATACCCAAGGGGTACATATTGTTACTGGCACTACTAAATTGCACACCTTCTATTGGTAATAGATGGTTTTTCCATTCAGGAAGTATAACTTGGAGATAATCTTTGCCCACACAAGTGCAAAATGCCCCTGTATCTAAATTGACTTTAGCTTCAATATCATTCATCAAAACTGATGTGATACAGGATGCTCCAGCAGTATAACCTTTTCCTCTAGCAGGTTTGGTCTTACACATTCTGGCATCTTGGATATTGATCAGGTTGTAGCAATCTTCACTGTATTGTGGTAAGTGGGTGTGGACTTCTGCGACTTCAAAGAAAGCTGTAATGTTTTCAATGGTATAGTCCTCCACTGGTGTGTCCTCAGAGATGGCAGAATATTGATCAGATTCCTCTTTCTCTTCAGTACAATGAACTTCTTCAATAACTTAAATTTAATTTATTTTTGTCTTTTTGGTGCAAGTGTTGGCTAAATGTGAAGCAATTTCACATTTATGACACTTCAAGACAGGTTTTTCTGGTCTTCTGTCCTCCCTGGGAATCTTTGAAACTATCTTGGATTCTATAGGGATTTTTGTCAGGGTTACTCTATGATATAGCTTCAGAATGAAGATAAAAGCTATAACTCTGAGTGTGACACAAAAATAATGATGATATTAGAGTGAGAATATGAGTGAAAAGGGCTATACTAAAATAATTTAGTGATGGTGAGTACTGCTGATAGCCCTGGGTGCAGTGTTTGCCTGTTGGTTTACAATAGCAAACCCTAAAATACTTAAACTTAAAGTATACCTGTTAAATTCTAAGAGTACCACTTCCTTTTTTAAGAAGTTATACCATGTAAGAATATCAAGAACAGGATGCTGAATTTACTTCCTGGTGAGGCAAAGCCTCCTTTTATCTTGTTCTGGGGTAGTGGGAGGTGGTTTACCTCTGCACACGACCACAGAGTGAATATTTTCACTACTGTGGGCTGGTTTGTGGTTCTATACACTCAATACAGGCTATTATTGGGTTGAAATGTGGTTTTAGAACCACAAGTAGTCATTTTTACCCTATACAGGGTAAAACATTTCACCAATGGAGTTTACAGGTGTGTTCTGGTGCTTCTGACGCGTCAGAAACTGTACAGAACCTGTATAGACCTCTGTATTTGACTTAACTATGAGGTATTGAAGTATAAATAAGCTTCAGAGTCTGTTTGACACCTCATAATCATACTTATGGGATAGTATCCCACTATAAGGCTGTATTGGCCAGACTGTGGGATTTTGACCTTAAAACAGCCATACCTTTGTCGGTTTTTGAGATATCAACCTCAAAATTGGTTCAGTGTGTAGCCCTGAATGTTCTCTACACAATGGTACCTCATTTAATATGGTTATCATTGAAAATGGCAAAGTTATTCCATGTACAAGTGTTTTTGTACATATGTATGTTTTGGCCAAAAGCTGTATTGGGCTTGTTTGCCCCATGACTTGTGTTCTAATTGAGATATGAGGAAATGGATGACACCATCAGATAGACCTGATTTTGCTCTTTCCAGACAGACCCCAATTTAGGTATCTGACACTAAAACTGTAGAAGTTAGATGAGAGGTGAATGTTTTGTTCACCCTTATTTGGCCTGAATTTGACCATAACTTCAGTAATACTGGTGCTAGCTTAGTTTGGCTGGTACCATTGGATAGCCCTGGCTTAGAGCTTCATTTTGCATACCCATTTGATGGGCTTAAGCCTCTTACTCTGTATTTCAGGTGAGAGGTGAAAATTAAGGTTTATGCTCAGCAATAACTTTGAGCATGAATAACTTTGTTATTCTTTGTCCTATGGTGATGGGACTTATATTTTCAGAAAGAGGTGAGTTTCCCCTTTCGTTTGATACCTTTTGAGCTAATTTGGCCCAGCTCCATCTTTTGGTGGTATCTTGACTATACCATTGATTTATGGTATATTGGCTGTCATGCTTGTGCTCTGGGTTTGAGTCACAGGCTGACAATTCTAGTCCAAGTTTTACCAATTCTTGTTCTGGTAATGATATTGTCCATTGCATTAATTTAGTCTTCTATTGAACAGGGTTCCACACATCTGCTTTTGATAGCAAGTTCTAGTTCTCCTCCACACTTCCTTAATATTTTCATATCAATCATAGTGTCAGACATATCTGGGTGTAAAGCAGATAAGCTGTCTTTCTGCTTGAAGAACGAAGTAAGTGGCTTATCTTTCTCTGAGTTAAAAATGGCATTTTCAAAAGCATTTTCCATTTTAAACCTCCAAGAATTGTTGGCCCATTTGGTAATCACTTCCGACTTCCACAAAGACCAATCATGTTTCCCATGATCCATCCTCATCTTGTAATACCATTTCTTTGCAGTTCTGGTAAACATAGAGTGTAATTTTCCTACTATGATTTCATCAGGTATATGAAAGTCTTCTTGCAACATATCAATAGTTCTGATGAGCTCAATATGGTTGTATTCTCCTTCACCAGAGAATGTTTGCCATTCTTCCAATTTGGGAATATCTTTTGCAGAGATACAATTTTCTCCTAAGAATGGGGTCAAACTTCCTTTAAGAGAACATTTTTCTTCAGTCAAAGGTGTAGAATGTCTTGGCATATGTGGTACATAATTCTTATGAATTTGTTCTACATTTGCAATGATTTCATTCTTCAGCTTCTGCCTTTCACTGTCACTTTTTTCTAAATGTGTAGCAAACTGATTGGTATTTTCAACTATTTTTAAGACATGATCTTTTAGAATTATAAGTTGATCATTCATTTTAAAAATGGAAAGATCTTCCATTTCATCTTTCTGAACCTGACATTTAATTTCAATTCTGTTACATGTATTAATAATTGAATCAATTATGGCATTTTCCAATTGATACCATTCAGTATATCTTTTGTAATTTCTTTTTAATTCACTTATGTCTGATGTAAGTTTATCTATCTTTGCCTCAAATTTACCAAGGGCTACATGAATATTAGATTGAAAAAAATGTATCTGATCTATTATTTCTTTGGAAAGGTTCTGTTCATTCTTTCCTGCTCTTTGGCTGTGAATTCTATCAAAGTCCTGGCCATGTTGAATATACTGTCCACAGCTGAAAACTCCATTTTGGGGATCCTGTACCCTTGTGGGTAAGGTCTGTGCCAATTGGCTTTGCCTTTGCCCTTGCTTTGATGGTTCTTGAGACCTCTCTGCTTCTTCTGAGGCTCTTTGGGCTTGTCCTTGGACACTTCTGGAGCTGGTTTGGAGCTGGTAGACGCCACTGGGGCCTCTATCTCCAAATCTGGAGTCATTTCTAACTCTTTCTTCTGGTCTATGGATAAAAGACTTTGGTTCTTCAACCAATTCTTTATCTTTTTTACCTTGTCTTTGCAAGACAATGGGCTCCAACCTCCTAAGAGTTCTATGGTATTCTCCTGACCCAGAAAGCTCTTGATGTGTAAGTAAGAGTTCATGGCCCCCTGCCAAAGGCTTGGGCATATTTCCCACTCCTCTTCTTTGGCTGCTCTGAACCAATTTTTGTATTGGCATTGATATATTTTTATTTCTGCCACTTGAAAATGGTTCAGCCCTGGAAATATTATCATGAATCAGTTCAGGCTCTAAATTAAGTCAAAATCTGTGGGTACAGACCTTGGGGAATGGGGGGCCACTCTGGCATCCTCCAAATGTGTCTTTCTTGAGGAATACTTGGCACTTCTGGATTTGGTCTTGCCTCTTCCTTGTCCACATCAATCTGGTTGGACTGAATAGTTGCTTCCATTTCTGGTATGCACCATTTTCACATCAATTTAAAGATAAAACATGAAAAATATAAGATAAAACACACACCTTTTGGTGATAATTTATTCTTTTCTGAGTTAAATAAAGTGCCTCTTTTAGCAATTTTCACCTCAATACTGTCTTCAGATTCTGCTTCTGAAGATTCTGGACTATTGATGTATCTTTTACTGAGTCTGTTGCCAGCTGCACAGTATTTGATTAAAGACACTAGAAAAAATTATTTTTTATACTTTTTTTAAAATATTTTTAAAGATTTTTTATAAGTTTTATATTTTTTGATATTAAAAAAATTATTCTTTTTAAAGAAAAAAATTAAAATTTAAAATTTTGAATGAAAATTAATTCAGAGTAACTCAAAGAATAATTTTATAAGTTTTTGGATGTGAAAAAGCCATGTGTAAAAACAGTATAAAATTAAACCAAATTCCTCAATGAAAAAGATTTCCAAAACAATTTCAAAAATAAAAAATTATTTTAATATTAAAATGAAAGAAAAAAATATTATTAAATTAATATATATTTTAGAACTTAAAAATATATTAAATAAGGGTACAAGGTTCAAAAAACACGGCCAGGCCCCCAAATGTAAGATTTGACTATGAACTGATGATAATATTACTATTAATCAACAGTACTATGTCTGTTCTTATGAAATATAATTCGAAAATATTATTATAAACACAATTAAAAAATTAAGTAATTATTTCTTTTATGGGTTAAACACTACTAGTGATTTTAACAGTGAGCAGTAATTGTCTACAAGAATCAACTACAAAAAGATTTTAATAATAAAACTTCTTTTATTAAAATAATAAAATTATTTTGATATATATAATTATCTTTTGAAAGAATAATTATAAATATAATTCTTGAAGAAAACTAATTTTTTAGAGAAAAACTTTAAGAATTAAAAATAAATCACTCACTAATATTCCAAAGAGCTTATTTAAAGATAAGATAGAGAGATTTGATGTAGAATTGTGGATTTAATGAATCAAAAATGTATTTATAACAGTATTGCAACAATATATAGTTGGATTCTATGATTTTACATCTTTCTGATTGATTCTGAAAGAACTAAAACACTTCAGAATAGCTTTAACTAATACTTACTTGTTGGTAACAATGATATAAATGGATAATAAGATAATTTGATGTGGAAAAAACAGCAAGAGGAGGCCTCTTTTAATTCAGCAACAGCTCATAGAGGTGTGCCATGGAGAAAACTGAAAACACAGTGAGTGAGAAAACAATAAATGCTTTAGGATTATTGATTGCATCATCTGTTGTCACATAAGATTATCATAATTACTTAATTGATGCTTGTACAGGACTACCAACCCCAATATGGTTAAGAATAAAAGGAGTAACATCTGTAAATCTTCTTTTATTCCAAAATAATCATTGATTTCTCAAAGTTATCAATGATATTGGAAATTTCATCACAGGTTGTAATTACTGTAAATTTTTGAAGATTCATTGTTTCACGTAGAATAGTCAAAAATGGACTGTAAGTAAAACTTTTAATTTTACTACTAAGACTATAATTCTTTCTGGTTTTACCATAGATAATACAGTTATTTATTGTTCCTGAAAGCTTCAGAGAGATTCATTGAGAATTGTATTTTTAATGAATTTTTGAAGTTTTTACCTCATTTCTACGCAGAATTGCAAATATCAGTGTTTAACTGGTTGCTATGAGGTAAATCAATGGATACAAGTCCAAAAAGGGTTTTAATTCCTCTTTTGGGGTTTATCCATGGAAATTCATTAAGAATTGACATGGTTACAGGATTCTAAGTAGCTCTTTACCTCCTTGGCATGTCAAAATAGCAGGTTATTTGCTATTTTCTTAAGATTTACTGTAGTTGTAACATGGTAATGAAGTTCCCAAAGTGTTTTATTTTACTAATTAGGCCAAGATTATCCATGGATCCAAGCTTTGGAGCTGTCCATTCCTCCGGGGCCTCAGAAGTTGGGTACCCTGGCTCTCTTTGATGTCTTTTGTCCCCCTTGCCTATTTTTCATGTCAAAATAGAAAATTAAGCTTCAAGTGAGATATCCACTATGGGTGTACCAAAGGTTCATGTAAGAATACCATTATATTAAGTTCCCAAAACATGCATAACACTATTCTTAGTGTATATGTAACATGGGATTTCTCACATTCCCATCATTTTGGCGTGAAATTAAGAAAAACAAAATTTTTCATGGATCTTTTATGTGGTATTGAAGTATTTTACATATTCCCAACTCAAAGAGTTAATTTGAGCTTATTCACTCTATAGAGCTATCCTAGGTGAATTTTTGTGTAGAATCCAAATCTGGCCTTAAATCCATGGATTTACTTACTCAATAAAACGTTATTTAACTTTTCTGAAATCAAAAATGATGAATTTTGTATATATGCATGACTTATGAGTTATGCATAATTCAGAATTTCTTTTTAAGATAATTGTGGCCTATTTGGGTATGTAAAATATACCTCAAGGCTCACAAAAACCAAATGTTTAACTCAATACTTTTATGTCCAATATAAAAACTCTTAAGGGAGAATATTTTGAAAAGCAGCTCTCAGAGAGCCCTAGGAATAGCTTTTCATCAAATAATAAAGCAGTTGAAAGATATTCTTTTCATTTTCAAAAAATTTCATTCACTGTCCGTAATATTTTGAAGCTTACTTTCTATTGATTATTCTATTAACTCAATATTGTCCCTTGAGACACCTTGTTCTCTAATTTTTTTTGAAATTATATTGCACAAATATTTAATTCCTATTTATTAATAATTTGAGGCTACTCATTCTGAAATATTTCCTGTAACTGATATGATGAACCTATAGATATTTTTATGTTTAAAGTCACAAAATATGTATTTTCTGATGGGATGCACATTTCAATTCCTTAAACATAACTCAAATAATTCAAAAATACTTGATAATTTGGGATAGAAATAGGTTACCTTAATTAGGAAAAAACATTTTAGAGTTTTTTTCCACAAACCTTTCTTGAGAGCATGGTTAAAACTATAATTTTCCCCAATATGACTATGAAGTCAGGCATTAAACAAATATACAAAGTAAATAGCTATAGGAAATTTCTACCAGCTTTTAGATAATATGATAAAAAATATGATCCACAAAATCTACTTTCCAAATATTCTTCAATAAGTAAACTGAAAAAATTATGGAATTTTTTCAAGATATTCCGCTTAAAAATGAGCTACAAATCTATACTAAATCTTCCTGAAGCTGAAAGGTGCTATGGGCTACTCATCAAAGCTGAAACTGAATAAAATTATAATTATATTCTATATATCAATTGTTATTGATTATTCTGTTTCTGCATATTCCTAAGAAATATACAAAATGAAACATACAGGAAGGAAATTTGAATATATATGTTATTAATGTTAAGAAAAACAGATTAAAGTACAAATTTGAGTTTGATTGTTCCAAGAAGCTTGATATAAGTATTCTGGACAAAGCTTGGAAGTATGCTTAACATGATATACATAACATGTCATGGACATATCAAATTAGATCCCATTAATCTTCTAAAGAACCTTAAAAGCTTCTAATTATCCTTCTCAAGAAACACCCTGAAGATTTCTCCATATATATATGAAACTGATCTTTTTTCATTAACATCTTTTTTATAAGGAGCTCTTTACCCCATCATTAATATTCCTTTTGATAAAATGATCTGTTGCTTAACTGAAATGAATAATTTTATTCCTGAGTGGATAATTAAATTCCCATTTTTTCTGGTTATATGTTCTGTGAAAATGATAATAATTATTGGAAATTGAAATATCCAAAATAATCTTGAAGATTTCTCTTAGCTTTATTACACCAGATTGAAATCAAAGTAAGCTTTCCTTCTTTTTTTGGAGCTGAATTCCACGATTAATTTGAAGAAAACTTAAGTTTTTAAGTAATTTTCCTTGCTTCTTTGAATAAAATACTATATGTAAAGAGTCCATTCTGAGGGATAATTGAAATATTGAATTGGTTTTTCAATTAAGAATCCCAAAATTATTCCTTTCATGACATATATATTTTGGTAAATTCTTCTAAAAAAACTACATAAAAGCTAATAAAAAAAAATTTCAAAACAATTTTGTTTAAAAATTCAAACAAAAAACCTTAAAAAATGCAAAATAATAAAAATGGATTCAAAAATTTAATGAAATGAGATATTCAAGATCTCTTGTTTTTTTTATTAATTTTCTCTTCATGTATATCATTTTTTATTTTTTCAATTTTTTTAAATTTCTTTCTGAAATTGAGAAGAAATAGAGTTCTCCTATGATTCAATGATCATGATTTATTCAATTGATGATTATATTATTATTTCATTGCTGCTGAAGTCTTTATTATTTATTTTAGCTTTAACTTTAATCAGTTTTATTTTTTTTCCTTGATTTTTTTATTTTCTTCAAAGAATTACAGTACAATACTCTATAAGTCCTTGTACTGTAACAAAGATCAATGATCTTTGACTTTATTACATAAACAGGCCATTTAAAGAACAAGGATGTACTGTCTAAATATCTTTACAGTACATAATTTTACTTCAATTTACAGATTTTTCTGATATATATCATTTTATGGTACAAGATATTTATACAGTACTAGGCTATACAGAACCTTTCACTGCAATTCTTCACAAAAACCTTCATGAGAAAACACAAAAATAAGTTTTTTCAAATTATGAAATACAAAATATAAAATATAAAATCAAAATGAAAAAATAAAATTATTATCAATTAAATAAGCTTATTTTTCTTCCATTGAAGATTTCAGTCTATTGCAATCATTCCCTTCAGAAAAAATGATTAAAATAACAAAAATCAAAATAATGAAATAAATTAAAAACAAAGGGGTAACCTTTTTTATGATATATTTGGGAAAGAAGATTTTTAAATATCTAGGACAAATCCAAATAATTCATCAGTAAAAAAGTGAATTACCCAAAATGCTCTTTTGATTCTTGTTGAAGTGGGATCATTTGAAGCTGAAACATCCTTTTAAAGGAAATAATAATTAATTCAATTGAAAATTTGATTCATTTGAAAATATTTATTTTGCCATCAGGGACTTGCAAAGAGGAAATTAAGGAGTTGGAATTTAATATATAGTTAAGATGAAATTCTATAAATAATGAGACTTTGATAGAAAGATGAACTGAAAGAAAATACATCTTTGGTGTAAATTCTTTACTGAAGTACAAATTAAATATCTTATTCAGTATTGATCCAAAGAAAAAAAGTAAAAGAGGAAAAATATGCAATACTTCAGTGGCTTTGTAGATGTAGGAATATCAACAAACCTTGAAATTCTAGGTTCAACCTAGTTCCACAAATGAGCTTAAGCTTATACTGTGCTGTGTCCAAGCTACTTTCCAAATGGAACACCTGATGTCAGGTGTAGTCACTTTTCTCATGGTGAGAGTTATCCAAACAACCACCAAAAGGTGTGTGTTCTTTGTCTACACTATTAATTTTCTCTTAAATTTAAATGAAAATGATGCATACCAGAAATGAAAGAAACTATTCAGTCAAGCCGGATGGACCCAGACAAGGAGGAGGCAAGACCAGGCAGACTTTCCTCAAGAAAGACACATTTGGAGGATGTCACAGTTGCCCCCATTCCACAAGGTCTTTACCAACAGCCTTTGACATTAACTCTGAGCCTGAACTAATTCAAGGTAATGCTCTAAGGCTTGAACCACTTAAAAGTGAAATTTGTAGATATATCAGTCCCAGTACAAAATCTGGTACAGAGCAGCCAAGGAGAAAGAGTGGGAAATATTCCCAAGTGTTCTTTAAGGGTTTATGAGCTCCTAATTACACATCAAGAGCTTTCTGGGTCAGGAAAAAACCATAGAACTCTTAGGAGGATGTAGTCCATTTTCCTTCAATGAAAAAGTCAAAAAGATAAAGAGTTGGTTTAAGAAACAAAGTCTTTTATCAGTATATCAAAAGAAGGGGCTGGAAATGGTCGTAGCTTTGGAAAAGGAAGGGCAAGTAGCCTCAAACAGCTCCAGAAATTTCCAAAGACAAGCCCAAAGGACCTCAGAAGAAGCAGAGAGGTCCCAAGAGAAATCAAGGCAAGGAAAAGTTAAAAGCCCACCATCACAGACCTTACCCACAAGAGTTCAGGATTCCAATATTAGAACCTTCATCCATGGACATTGTGTTAAATATTTCAAGGACTCTTATGGAGTTCATAGCCAGAGAACAAGAAAAGATGAACAGGATGTTTCCACAAAAATTATGGATAAAACTGGAAATACTCAATCCATTATTGATTTTAAACTTAATAAATTTGAAGAATAATTCAAGAAATTAACATCAAATATTAGTTCCATAAGAAAAAATGACAGAACTTTCACTGAATGGTGTAAAGTGAAAAATGCAAGGCTTGATTCAATTTCAGAACATATGACATAATTGAGAGTGAATGTGAGATACAAAATTATGAATTGGATAATCTTTCCTTTAATCAAATTAATGACCAAGTAACAAATCTGAAAGATCAGGCTTTATTCGTAGTTGATAACACAAATCATTTTGCCACACATTTGGAAAGGAGTGATGATGAAAGGAAGAAATCAAAAGATGAAATAAGAGCACAAGTGAATTAAATTCATGAAAATTGTGAGTCTAACTCACATATTCCCAGGCATTCCACACCTTCAACAGAAGGAAAGCCTATTGTGAAAGAACGTCTGACCCCTTTTCTAGGAGATAATGAAACTTCTGAAAGAAATATTCCCAAACTGGAATAATGGACAACATTCTCTTGTGAAGAAGAATATAGCCATATTGAGCTTATTAGAAAATTTGATATGTTTTGGGAAGATTTTCACACACCTAAGAAAATAATAGTGGCCAAATTGCACCCCTTATTTACCAGGACTTTGAAGAAGTGGTATTACAAGATGAGACAAGAACATCAAAAACATGATTGGCTTTGTCAGAAATCTGAGATAATTACCAAGTAGTAAAACAATTCCTGGAGGTTTAAAATGTAAAACTATTCTTAGAGTTCCATTTTCAATGCAGACAATAATAAAACACTTACCTTTTTCCTCAAAAAAAGGAATATTACCTGTGTTCCACCAAGATATGTCTGACTCAATTATTTATATTAGAATCTTCAGAGAATGTGGAGGATAACTAAAACATGCAATAAAATTCAGATGTGTAGAACCCTTTTCAGCAGGGGACTATATTAATTGAATGGAAGATATAGTTACTAGTAAAAGAATTGGTAAAAACTGGACTAGGAACCCTATGGAGTTTAATATTGCCCCAAAAACGTCTAAAGGGGATAGAAGACCTGAAGTACCTGTCTTAAAGTGTCATAAATGTGGGAGAACTTTGAATTTAGCCAACACTTGTACCAGAAAGACTAAAATCAATGAACTTCAATTCATTTAAAATGTTCATTATTCTGAAGATAAAGAAGAATCTGACCAAGATTATTCAATATCTGATAACACACCGGAAGAGGACTATCCTATTGAGCACATAAAAGCCTTTTTTTGAAGTCATTGGTGTTCATATTCACTTTCCACATTATAGTGAAGATTTCTGCAACTTGATAAATATCCAGAAGGCCAGAATGTGTAATACTAAAATTGCTAGAGGAAAAAGTTACACTTCTGGAGAATCTTGTATCAAATTGATATTGGGCAATGATGTCAAATATAAATTCAATTTGGACAAAGGAGCATTTTTCACTTGTGTAGCCAATGACTACCTTCAATTCATACTTCCCCAATGGAAAAGCCATCTATTACCAATTTAAGGTGTTCAATTCAGTAGTGCTAGTCATTATATGTACCCTTTGGGCATATTGGACATGAACCTGATATTTGAACACCCTGCAGGAAGTGTCAGGATGAAAACAGAGATAGTAGTAGTGGAAAATTGTACTTCTCAACATATCATTCTTGGAAATGACTACTTAAAAATTTATCTTATTGACATCAATATCTACAGAGACATATATGTTACAATTGGAGAAAACAAGAGAAAGAAATTTGCTTTTTCCAATTTGCCCAAACAAATATCAGTAGTATCTTCAAATAAAGACACACATAAATAGAAATCTTTGTAAAATACACTTAGTGAAGCACAAATTAATCTAAAATCATCATCCATAATGAGACAAGAGCTTATTAGTGTTTTAGACACATATAAGAATGCTTTTTATTAAGTTAATGAACCATTAGGCATTATCAGAGGGAAGGAATTTTATATTACTTTCAATATTGATATACCATACCCTCCAGTAATTAGAATATCAGCTTAAAAAAAGCCCCAGAGCTAGTGAAGCCTTGGAAAAGCATATCCAAGAGTTAATACAGTTTTTTTACTGAGGGAAGTAGGCCATAATGGAGAGGTTTAAGCTACAACTCCTGTCATTATTTCTTGGCATAATGATCAATCTACGATTGTTGTATATTTTAGAGCATTGAATAACTACACAGTAACAGATAGGTATCCAATTTCTAGAATACAAGAAACCTTGACCCAATTATCTAAAGCCAATAAAATGACCTCAATGTATGCATTGAAAGGCTTTCATAAGAATATTTTGATTCCCAGAGCCAAGAGATTACTTATAATTATCACTCAGTGTGGTATTTATCATTATATGAGAATTCTCTTTGTGATTAAAAATGATCCATCTCATTATCAAGGAATTATTAATACCATCTTCCCCAAAGAGCTTTCTGAATGATGGATCATTATTTATATTTGTAATATGATTGTATGTTCAGACTCTTGGTCTTTGTACCTGAGAAGACTTTCAAGAGTATTAGAAAAAGGTGCAGAAGTGAATATGAATATTTCAATTAAGAAATGCAATTTTGGCTTTGAAGAACTCAAAGAACTTGGATATACTGTTTCTGGAATGAGTTTGGGTATTGACAAAAATCAAGTGGCAGCAGTGTTACTTAAGCCAAAACCCCAAAATAAGAAAGAAATTATGTCTTTTCTTGGATTCTCCACTTATTATGGGAAGTACCTGAAATATTTTGCAGTTATGGCTAACTCATTCTCCAGAATTTGTGATCAGCAGAAAATATTTGAAATTACCCAAGAAGGAATTAGAGAATATGAGACTATAAGGAAAGCCCTTAAAGTGCCTTTACTTCTTATTCCTGACTGTGATAAACCCTTCAATTTGTAAATCAATGCATGTGAAGATGGATTAGGGGGAGCCCTAAATCAAGTCCAAGTTATTGATGAAAAACCAACAGAAAGATCAGTTTGCTATATATCAAGACAAATCAAAGCAAC
This sequence comes from Austropuccinia psidii, assembly GCA_023105745.1. NCBI lineage: Eukaryota > Fungi > Basidiomycota > Pucciniomycetes > Pucciniales > Sphaerophragmiaceae > Austropuccinia > Austropuccinia psidii. The sequence continues at coordinate 33,155,040 of JALGQZ010000011.1, forward strand.
AGAAGCCAGATATGGTGCAATCCAAATGGAATGCTAATGTTTGGTATGGGCACTTGAGAACTTACACTATTATCTTGATGGGAGTTTCTTTGAAGTTATAACTGACTGTAATGCAGTAAAATCACTTCCAAATATTAAGAAACCCAACAGACACATGTTGAGATGACAGATAGCCATTTAAGAATATAGAGTAAATATGACTATATCTCATAAGGCAGGAAATATACATAAAAATGCTTATGGACTAAGAAGGTGGGCATTATCTAATACCCCTGATAACCTGGCTTATGTACCTTTAGAAGGAGAACCACATATCCCAATTGAAGGAATTAACATAAATGAAATTGGTACTGAATTCTTTGGAAAAGTCAGAGATTCATATAAAAAAGACAAGAATTTCTATATCTTGACATCCTTACTGGATAAAGACTGGAGAGACACAGCTCTGTATAATTCACTGGATTAAATATGGAAAACTTCCTATTCTGAATGAATATTTCACATGTTTGATGGCATAATCTTCTTCAGAACTAAACAGTCTTGTGTAATGAGATTATGCATTAGATTGCTTATAAATACCATTCTTCATTATTTTCATGATAACATATATTCTGGACACCTATCAGAGGAAAGTAAGCTTGAGAAAGTCAATAACTATGCATGGTGGTCATCTTGGAGAAAAAACATTTAATATTGCAATACATGTGACAGATGCCAAAAATCAAACAGGATCAAATGCAATAAATTTGGACTTATGGTTCATATTAAAGAACCAAGATACCTTTGGGAAGTTTTTTGCATGGATTGGGTCACAGAAATTCCTCCTAGTGGTTACAGGAGTTATGATTTTTTCTTAGTGATTGTAGACAGATATAGCAAAAATCCTTTATTCTTATCATGTCATGAATATGACACTGCTATGGATACTTCTTTTCTTCTATGGAATAGAGTCATTTTTCTCATGCCAGGTTATTCAATAATATCATAAGCAAAAGACAACCCAAGATTACATCTGCACTTTGAACCAAGCTTCATACATTGTTTGAGACCAAGTTATCATTTTCTAAAGCATAACACCCTCAGGCTGAGGGACTAGCAGAAAGAATGATACAAACTTTGAAAGACATGATAAGAATATTTTGTGACTATAGTTTATAATCAGAATACTTTGATGGCTTTACCCATGAATGGTGCACTTTTATACCTGCATTAGAACTTGAATATAAGACATCTGTTCATTCTTCCACAGGCAATACTCCTGCTATATTAAAAAAAGGTTGGAATCCAAGACTCCCAGTATATATAATGAGAAAAGACTTGATTAAAATTAATTTTAAAGCTTCCAGTTTCAAGTTGATTCTTGATAAAATGAAACATAATGCAATAAAAAGCACAGATGACACTTTTGAATATGCAAAACAGAGATGGGAAAAGAGTCATAAAGTACCATACTTCAAAGTAGGGTACTTAGCTCTATTTTCAACCTTGGATATTAATCATATTAGAGGCCCAAAAAAACTTTAAGATTCTTATGTAGAACCTTTTGTTATTGTTGCTGTACATGGATCCAATGCATTTCAAGTGTAATTGAGTAGTTAATTAGAAACCCAAACCCCACCTTTCCAGTCAGCCTGATTAAAAATTATCAAAAATCTTCTAAATAATTTTTTCCTTTAAGAAACCCCATGCCATTAGCTTTACACCAGTGGGGAAGATTTAAGACAGAAAAAGAAAGAAACTCATCAAAGAAAGGAGACTCAGGGGTTGAAATCAAAAATAATAGCTTGTCAAATATAGAAATCAAGTACATGAAGATGAATGGCTGGAAGAATCATAAATACCTAACTCAAAAAAAAATTGAGAATATTTAGGCATGAAAGAAGGACACACGCCTGAATATGCCTATAGATGTGCTTTAATTACTTGATCTGAATAATATAAAGAGGTTGGATGTTGGATGCTAACCCTCTTTGGGTCATTTTTCTTCTTCAAATCATAAATAAAATTGTAGTAAGATTTTATTCATTCTTGGTGGGAGGGAATGTGAGCCTTGAGGTATATTTTACATACCCAAATTGGCCACCATTAATATCAAAATGAATTCTGAACTATGCATAACTCATAATTCATATATCCAAAATTTATTATTTTTTATTTAAGAAAGGATGGATACCTTTTTTGTTTGTAAGTAAATCCATGGATTTGAGGCCAGATTTGGATTCTCAACAAAAATTGACCTAGGGTAGCCCCATAGATTGAATAAGCTGAAATGAACTATATGAGGTGGTAATATGGAAAATACTTCAACACCACAACATCAATACCACATAAGAGGATTGTGAAAATTCTTGTTTTTCTCAATTTCACACCAAAATAATGGGAATGTAAGAAATATCATGTTACATATACCCTAAGAATAGTTTTATTCATGTTTTTGGCAATTAAAATTACTGTATTTTTACATACAGTTTTGATACACCTATAGTGGATATTAGTCTTTGAGCCTGAATTGCTATTTTTGATGTAAAAATAACAAGGGGGACAAAAGACATTAAAGCAATCCAGGTTACCCAGATTCTGCGTCCTCTGAGGCTTTACTAGCTCTAAATATTGCATTCATGGCTTGTTATGGCCCAATTAGTCTGATAAAAGCTTTTGGGAACTTGGTTATCAAGTTAAAATCTCATTAAATCATGAGAAAATAGAAAATAAGCTGTTATTTTGACGTGACAAAGAGGTAATGAGCAGCTCTGTCTCCTTTACATTATTGATATTTTCAATGGATAAACCCAAAAAGAGTAATCAAAACAATTTTTGGACTAGTATCCATTAATTTACCTCATGGAAACCAGCTATTACTGTGCTATTTTCTTTTCCACATAGAAATAAGGTTAAAAATTCAAAAATTTATTAAAAGTACAATTCTGAATGGATTATTCTGATACTTTAAGAAGACATGGAGAAACAGTTTGTTAATTTCAAAACCAGAAATAATTATGACTTCATAATTCAAATGGAAAGTTTTACTTACAGTCCATTTTTGATGATTCAATGTGAAACACTGAGTATTCAAAAATTCACAGGGAATAACACCTGTGATCAAATCTCTAATTGAGTTTATATATTTGAGAAATAAATGATCATTCTGAGATAAAAAGAGATTCATAGTTGTTGCTCCTTTATTTCTTAACCATAGATGGGTTTGTAGTCATGTAAAATGACTTAATTCAGAAATTCTGATACTCTTATGTGACAAAAAGTGATATAATAAATAATCCAAAGGGGATAAATGGTTTCTTTTTAATTGGATTATCATTTTTCTCAATTTCACGCCTCTGTGAGCTGTTTTTGACTTAAAAGAGGCCTCCTCTTGCTGTTTTTTCCAAATCATATTATCCTTCAATCATACCCTTAGTACCAACAAGTAATTGTTAATTAATTCTTTTTCTTAAGTGTTTCAATTATTTCAGAATCCCTCAGAAATATTTGAAATCAAAGAAATAAATAATTTTCAATATTGTTTAGCTTTTATATTTCTGTATTACTGCTAGAGCTCAATTGTGATCCTTTAAATCTACAAATAATCTGTCAAATCACTCTTCTAATTCTTTTCAAGGTATTTTTGGAGTATTAGTGAGTGTTTGTCTTAATTCTTAAAGTTTTCCTTTATTTTGTATTTTTCTTCAAGAATTATAATTATAATTATTCTTTCAAAATATAATTCTAAATTAAAATAGTTTCATACTATTTTAATAAAGAATTTTTATTATTAATACTTTTTTTAATTGATTTTAGTAGAAACTTACTGCTTGCTGTTATAATTACTAGTAGTTTATAACAAGTAAAAGAAATAATTAATCAATTACCTATTCATTTGCGGTTATAATAAATTATTTTATTATATTTCATATTAACAGTCATAGTACTCTTTATTAATAGTAATATTATTCAAGAATTTCATAGACATATCTTGAATTTTGTGTTTTAAAGAGCTTATTTCTTATGAAAATCTTCCCTCTTTTAATTCAAAAATTTAAAAATTCCTTTGAATTAGCCTCATTTCTAATTCATAGCACCATTTTAGCCTTGAGCAGGCCATTGTTAAAGCCCCATAGAGCCAATTATCACATAGGATGAGGTAGCTGAAGAACACACTATTTTGAATTATATCCAAAATCACTATTTTACTTCAAAAATCCCCTCAATTGAGTAATATGTATTTCTTAGCAATTTATATTCAAGCTTTCTTTTTGGGACAATTCCTACTTTCAATTGTTTCTGTTAATCTTCAATCATTATAAAACCCTTACTCAAAAGATTTATGTGAGGCTCAAAAATGTAAGGAAAACAAATAGATGACTGCTTTGGGTTGTTATTTTCTTTTTACTGAGTGTATTCCTATCTATTTCCCCCTAAAAAATCTTATTTGGGGCTAGCTGTGCATGGTAAATGCTCACTTTGTGTAACTATGTCTTTTGGAAAAATATTATTGGTAGTAAAAGGCCCAAAATTACTTGGGAAAAATAAAAAAAACATGAAATTTCATCATATTACAAGTACTGAGATATACATGTTGTCCCCATTAAAGCCCATTCTTTGTGTGGTATTTATAGCTGTTCAAAATGAGTCAAAAAGGTCAAAAATTAGGGATTATGACAACTTGGAAATCTTTTTTTGGCCATTTTTACTTAATTAAGGGGGATATTCATGTTTTTAAGCTTATTATGATATCGATATATGGATACAAAATTGAATAATTTAACTAATTCAACTTGTTTAGCCTCTATAAGCTCACAAGAAGTGGAATTATTTAATAGTAAGAATTTATAATTCAAATTGGAAGAAAACTTATTTTTAAAGAAAAATATAGAATTAATATCTATTTCTAAGTTCTCAAAATAAACAAATGAGCTTTTGTATTTTTAATTTATACTGAGAAGGTTTTTCTAGTTCAAAGTATAAGTGGTTTTTTTATAATAATTGGCCCACACCATAGCTTTTTGTAAGAAAATTTGAATTCATATTAATGTTTAGTTTAGTCATTGGAAAGAGAGAATAAAATGGAAGTTTAAGGGAAAAAAGGCATGATTCGTTCAAAAATAAAAAAAGATAAGAATGTTTGTGTTGTGGGGAAAGAAATAAAAAAACTGTGAAGATTGAATCTTTCACTAAAAAAATGGCCTTGATTACTTGTTGGACATTAAATCCCGAAGTTCTGGAATTGAAATCTAATATTTTTTTCTTTCTGGAGTATCATTGAAGTCCAATCTTTCAAAAAAGAATTTCAAACTAATACCACATAGATTTCAGATTTTAATAGAACTTCTTGTTATTCTCAGTTTCTTGTTTGAACTCACTTCTTATAATTTTCCCCATATCTTCAGTAGTCTTAATTAAATATGTCACCTTTGAAGCTACAGTGACCATCCCAAACTACATTTAGTGGCTCCTTTATGTATGGAGTAATCTATCCCAGAAGCTTTATCAAATTTTGAATCACAGAATATGGAGGTAAAAATGATTCAAAATGAAAAAATCCAAAATACTTCCAACAATTAGAATCAGATTTGTCTTTGAGAAATAATTTAATAATTTAAATTTATTTACACAATTATCACCTTTTTTTATGACTTATGAATTTTCTCAAAAATTCTCAATGTTTTTCAAAGATTTAATTCAAAATATCATATTAAATTAATATAATCTTTAAAAATATAGTAATACTTTTTTTTACCTAGACCTCAATACTAAACTCATAGTATTAATAATTAATTTCAGTATAATATCTTATTCTTAAGTATCTTTTGATGTTTATTTTTATAAATTAGTTATTATTAATTCTGATTATTTTTGTTCTTTTGGTGTACTTTATTTTTACTTAGTTGTTTAATTAATTAAATCAACAAGAAAGAAGTATTCCTTTTTTTTTATTTTTTTGGAGATTTTTTGGTGTACCTCTTATTTCATTGGCCTTTTCATGATATTGAGTATTAAGGAATCTCTATCTTACTTTAAGGAATTCTTCAATACCTTTTTTATTATTTTTATTCTTTTAGAGTAAGGTAGTCATTAAACTTCATTTTATAATTTTTACCAACTTTTAGTGAATTAATATTATTCTTTATTTTGATAATTATTCATCATCCTGATTCAAATTAACCTTTAAGTAAAATATGTTTCAAAATAAATTTAATAATAAGAAAAATAATTATAAATTTAAGAATCCTCAAATTAAATTTTTGATGGAAACATTAAATTTTTAATGATAAAATTCATTTTTTAAGATAATATTTAGTTTGATTCTTGAAAAGGATTCCAGTAGAGATTTTATAAGCTTTAGGGATTTTATCCTCATTATTGAAACTTTGTTTTTTTTTAATAATAGACCTTCTTCAGGTAATAATGAGAAATTATTCCTAATATATTAGAATATTTAGAAGTAAAATTAATTGGGTTCATTAATTTTTAATTTGAAATCCTACCCATAAGTTTATTTTCTTGCCTTTCAATGGAGATATTGATCATTATAAACACTTACAAAATTATTTCAATTGACTTTTTATTTCAAACTTTGACTATTTCATGATTAATTTCCACTATTGAATGGTATTAGTGTCTTTGATGAGTATTTTCTTGCGTCAGATAAGGAAAAAAAACATTACTTGAATGGGATCCATTTTATTCTTTTAATTAATTTAAAATATCTTCAAATAAATTCCTTTTAAGCTTTGAAGAAGTTTCATAAACTTCTTTCTCTTGTTAGGATTAAATCACCTTAGTTATCTGAAAAAAGAATATTATCTATCATTATTATTAAGAGAAGAATAAAATAAAATGAAAGTAATACTTCATTCAATTTTTTAGTTAATTTCTCTACCCTTTTTTTTAAGGTGTAGATATAATCCTTTTATTAAGAAATGAAGTATTGTTGCTGTCCTCAAAATTTGTATATGGTAAAATTAACTAAAAAGAAATAGTAAATTCAAGATTTTCAAAAGAAAAAAACACTCCAATTTCATTTTTTTTAAAATAAATTACTATGTAAAAATGATATGATGAAAATTTATTTCTTTCCAAAAAGATATAAATTTATCCAAAAATAATCTACAAGATATATTTATGGCTACAAAATAAATTGTTTTGAATTAAATTTCAATTTCAATTTAATTAATGAAGGAACTTCAGTTAATTAATATTAGAAGTGTGAGCTTTGAGGTATATTTTACATACCCAAATAGGCAACAATTATCTTTAAAAATACTTTTTGAACTATGCATAACCCATAAGTCATACATATATTCAAGATTCATCATTTTTGATTTCAGAAAAGATGAATACCTTTTTATTGAGTAAGTAAATCCATGAATTTAAGGCCAGATTTGTATTCTACACAGCAATTCACCTTGGGTAGCTCTATAGAGTGAATAAGCTCAAATTAACTCTATGAGGTTTTAATATTGAAAATACTTCAATACCACATATAAGAATTGTGAAAATTTTTGTTTTTCTCAATTCCAGGCCAAAATAATGGGAATGTGAGAAATCCCATGTTACATATACACTAAGAATAGTGTTATGCATGTTTGTGGAACCTAATTTTATTGTTTTCTTACATACACTTTTGGTACATCCATAGTGGATATTAGTCTTGAGGCCTGAATTTCTATTTTGATGTGAAAATAGCTAAGGGGGACAAAAGACATCAAAGAGAGCCAGGATACCTAACTTCTGAGGTCTCTGAGGCATGGATAGCTCTAAATCTTAGATCTATGGCTGATCTTAGCCCCATAAGTATACTAAAACCTTTTGGGAGCTTGGTTACCAAGTTAAAATCTCATTAAATCATAAGAAAATTGCAAATAAGCTGTTATTTTGACATGCCAAGGAGGTAAAGAGAAACTTATACTCTTGTAACAATCTCAATTCTTAATTATTTTCCATTAATAAACCCTAAAAGAGCATTTAAAACCCTTTTTGGAATAGTATCCATTCATTTACCTCATAGCAACCAGTAATATAGTGCTATTTGCAATTCTATGTAGGATTGAGGTAAAAACTTCAAAAATTCATTGAAAATACAATTATTGATGAATATTTATGAACCTTTCAGGACCTATTAAGAAAAGGTATTATTTATAAAGAAACAAAAAAAATATACTTCTATAAGTAAAATTAAAAGTTTTACTTACAGTCCATTTTTGAATATTCCATGTGAAACACTGACTCTTCAAAAATTTGTATAAAATACAATCTGTGATTAACTTGCCAATATAATTGATACATTTCAGAAATCAATCACAATTTTGAAATAAAAGAATATTCAAAATTGTTACTCCTTTTATTCTTAACCATAAATGGGTTGGTAGTCATGTGAAAGCATCAATTAAATAATTATGACAATCTTACATGACAACAGATGATTCAATCAGTAATCCAAAAACTTTTATTGTTTTCTAACCCACTAGTTTTTCAGTTTGCTCCATGGCATGCCTCTGTGAGCTGTTTTTGACTTAAAAGAGGCCTTCTCTTGCTATTTTTTCCAAATCATCACATTGTTCAATTATACCATTATTACCAACAATTAAGTATTAGTTAATCTTTTCTTGAGTTTTTTATTCTTTTAAAATCAATCAGAAAGACGTGAAATTATAGAAATCAACTATATATTGTTGTAATCTTGTTATGAATCAATTTTGATCTTTTCAATCCACAACTACCCATCAAATTTCTCTACTATTATCTTCCAATAAGTTCTTTGGAGTATTAGTGAGTGATTTATCTTAATTCTTAAAGTTATTTCTCTAGTAATAGTTTTTTTCAAGAGTTATCTTTATAGTTATTCTTGTAAAAGATAATTATATATTAAAATAATTTTAGTATTTCAATAAAGAAGTTTTTATTATTAAATTCTTCTTGTAATTGATTCTTGTAGACAATTACTGCTTACTGTTATAATCACTAGTAGTGTATAACAAGTAAAAGAACTAATTAATTATTTATTTATTTAATTGTGGTTTTAATAATTCTTATTATTATATTTCATAAGAACAGTCATAGTACTGTTGATTAATAGTAATATTATCAACAGTTTCATAGACAAATCTTGCAAGAAGAGAATCTCTCTAAGATAATTATTAATGAGAAATGATTCACAAGAGTGACCAAAGTAAATTTGAAAACAAAGAGACCAATTTTACAATATTAAAAGATTCTTTAGATTACTTTTGTTGTGTTTCAATTGTAAAAAGGATTCTAAAGAGTTACAAAAAATCATTTGAATGAAAATGGTTGGTTTGAATTTTTTTATTATTTGGTATAAATATCTTAAACCTAATTATATAAGGAAAATATTTCAAAATGAAAAGAAAACATTTGGAAAAGAAGAGATTCTTTTATAGCCACCCCTTTTCTTCCTCCAAAAATAAATATTGCTTTCACCAATAATGAGAAACATACTGGAGACATAAAAGCCAATTATGGAATCATTTACCCCTGATTTTACCCATTTTAGTCCTATAAACTAACCTTTATTATATTAATAGTTTGTTAAGATTATTTAAAATAGATAATAATGTGTGTAAGGTTCCTTTAAACCAGTTAAGTCTACTTTGTTGAGGTTTTTTCAACTTCAAGGATGTTTTACCCTATTGGAAACAGTTGAAACTTCCATGGTTGGTATCAAAACCTCATCCTCATTCAAGTCACAGATCCTGTGACTTAATTCCAGACCAAAAGTGATTAATTTTTGCATGTATTTTAACATGACATGCCTATCAGAAAGGAATTTGGGGAATTCTGGAACCCTATGAGCCAATATTCCCTTTCCCTAAAAAATTTAATTTTTCCAATTTATTTTTCTGTAATTTTTTCAGGATCTTTTATAATTAAAATTTTACATATTTAATTCAATTCAAAAATCATAGTACATAAATTTAATTCTTAATTCCTCATATTAAAATTTAAGTTCACTTATGTAATAAATACACACATTTTAACATTTTAACTTAAAATACTTGAATTCCTTATAACTTTCAAAAAAAATACCAAACCTCAATTTTAATGAAAAAAAAAATTGATAATTAAAATCAAATTTGGTTTTTAATTAAATTCATTTTTTTTATTTTTAAAGATTTTCATATTTTCTTACAAAAAAAAAAAAAAATATTTAAAAACATGATTTTAACTTATTTATAATTAAGTTAAAAAAAATTCATTCAAAGGTTTAACCCCAAAAAAGAAAAAAAATCTTAATTTTTATAAGAAATAAAATTGGTAAAAAGAATAAAATTTTATTAAATTTATTTATTTTTTTTTAAAAAAAAAAAAATAAAAAAAAAACTTAATAAATAAATTAAATTAATAAATCAAATTAATTAATTTTCTTTTTTTCTTAACTAATTTTAATTGTTTTTTTTTTCTTCTAGATATAAATAAATTTAAAATATTTTTAAAGATTAAAATTTTGAAATTTTCCTTAAAAAAATAAATTTATTTTATTAATAATTGAAAAAAAAAAACTTAATATTTTTTTTTTTTTCAAATTTAAAATAATTTTCTTTTTTCTCTTTTTTTTTTTTTTTTTTTTTTATAAATGTATAAATGTATAAATTATCATATATTTTAAAAATCAAAAAAAAACAATGAATGATTTATGTATATTTTAAATTTTATTTTATTGGATTTTTTTTTTTTTTTTTTTTTTTTTTTTTTTTTTTTTTTTGGATTTCTTCATAATAATAAGTAAAAATCTCTTTAATTTTTTTAAAAAAAAAATTGTATTATTTTAATTTAATTCAATTTTATTTAAAAGTAAAAACTTTTAATATTATTTTATACTTTTTTTTTTTTTTCTTTTTTTTTTTTTGAAATAAAAATTAAGTAAAAAAATTACAAAAAATTTTTATAATTTTTTTTTTTTTTTTTTCAAGATTTGATTTGATATTACCTAAGTTTAAAAAAAATTAATTATATTTTATTTTATTTTTTTTTTTTCAAAAAAAAAAAAAAAAAAAAAAAAAAAAAAAAAAAATTCTTTGTTAAAACAAAAAAAAAAAATAAAAAAAAATAAAACAAAATGAAAAAAAAAAAAAAAAAAAATATTAATTTTAATTTTTAAATTAAATTATTTTACTTAAAAATAAATAAAATAAAATAAAATCTTTTTCATTTAAGGTTATTTTAAAATAATAATAATAATGATATAGATATATAGATATTTATTCATTTCAATTAATATATATTATTATCTTTTTTTAAATTTTTGAAATTGAAAAAAGAATTATTATTTCTTTTCTTTTCTTTATTTTTTAAATTTTATATAAAAATCAAAAAATTGAATGTAATTCAATTTCTTTTTGTTTTTTTTGTTTTTAAAAAAATAAAATAAATAAGAGAATTTCCTTTTTGAAAATTTAAAATTTATCAATGAAAAGAGCAAAAAACAAAACTGAGGGGAATGTATTGTTTTTTTTTCCTCTTAAAAAAATGAGTCAAAATATTTGGGAGGGGGAGGCACATTAGTATGTCAATTAGACTTAGGACTTGGTAAATTTCCAAAAATGTTTTATTGAATTAAAAATCAATAGTGATGTTATTTTAGCAATAGGGTTTTGTATTTCATAGAAATCTATTTAGTAGTTTGAGATGTGAGTTTTTTTAAAGCTCAATAGATCTATAAAATTTTCTTTTATTTAATAAAAAATGACGTGAATTTATTTATTTACAGATACTCCAAGGTTTTGAGTTTGTTTTGAGAGGCAGTGCAGATGACGGATATAACTAAGCTCATGTAAACTAATTGAATTGCAGTTCTTGTTTACAAGGGTTTGAAAGGATTTTGATGAAGTTGATTGAAATCTAATCTTAATATTTTTCAAACGAGAATGTACAATGAATCATGTTTAAAAAGCATTTCTTGTTTCAAGTTTGGCAGACTATCATAGAAATTGATTTTTTTTAGAAAGAAATCTATTTTGAGCTAAATACCTTATTCTGAAAAGTTTTGATGAATTGAATTTGCGACAGACCTGATTTTCAGAAAGCCAATGTCAGTTTTTTGTAAAAATAGGTCGATAGAGATCAAGGCCATGTTCAAGATGATTTCTATGATTAATTGGTTGAAAGAAAACAAATGGGATATAAACGAGTTAATTGTTTATGTCGAGGGATTTTCATGTATGATTATAAAAATATGAGAATGTATTAAAGAAGATTATCACGATGGCTTCAATGTAAATGCAATGCGATGGATATGATGAGTGTATTAAGGAGAATAAATTTGAATTAACGATTTTTTTATTTATTTTAGAAAGGAGAATTAAGAATTAACTAAAAGAGCTTGTACGATTTCTTGAATGAGATTTTGATAGATTATGATGATTGAATGAATGAGTTGAAGGTAAATCGAAAGAAGCAACTCTTTGATGATTTTGATAATTTGAAGAGTTTTTTAAATTATTAAATGAAAGTTTTTTTGAAAAGAAATTTTGATTATCCCAGTTGGAAAGATTTGAAGAGGATTTAGGACGATAAGTGAATTCTAAAGATTGATCTGATTCATAGATTGGATGATATTGAGAATTTTCTGAAATCTAAAAAGAATTAATTAATTAATTGAATTGAATTTAATTTAATTAAATGAGATTAATGAATAGTATACAAACTTGATTAGATTTTTCATATAAATTTCGAAGTTTGATGATTCTATTCCAACCTTCGTCGACTTCAGATTGAAGTTTTTTGATGGTGATTAATAATAATTTTCTTTCGCGATCAAAAGATTTTCTTTCTTGATCTCTTTGAAATTTTAAGTTTTCTAGATTAGATTTTAAATCATCTTGATAATTTTTGGATAGAATTAATTGATTTTTTAAGTTGATGATTTCAAGTTGTTGTTGATGTTGTTGATGATGATGATTTGAATGATTTAGATGATCAGATTGATTAGATTGATTAGATTGAAGATTTGAATTAGATTTTAATAGATTTGATTGATGATTTGAAAAGATTTGATTAATAGAAGGTTCTAAATTTAAATGAATACCTAAACTACTTAAACGATTTGAAGCATCCAAAGCTCTTGATCGTTCTTGTTGACGTTTTGATATATAATGATAATCTAAAGATTTATTATTAAATTTACGTAAATCTTGATGAGTTTTATCGATTTCACGATTTACTGTAGCTAAATCTTGACTTTTAGCCCAATCAGCCAATTTACGATTAGCTTCTTGTCTTGACCAACCAGGCATGATGATTTGTATGTTGAAGATGAAGATGAAGATGAAAATTTTAATTCAAGAACTGAAAAAGAATCGATAAATTGAAGATTTCAAGCAAGTTTTTTAATGAATTAGCAAATTTGAAATGATCAAGAATAAATTTTTGAAGAGGAGATTAGTTTATTCTAATTTTGGGACTTACCAAGGGCATGATTCCAATTTTTTAAAAAGATTTGAATTGATGATGAAGATCGATTTCATATTCAGACTGAGAAGATTGAGTTGAAGATACAGAAGATGATGAGAAGAATAAGAAAGATGAAAATTTTAAAATTTAAAATTTTAAGATTTTAAATTGAAGATTGAAATTGGCAAATTAATTAAATTTTTAGTCTCGAAAATTCTAGGGCAAAGATAATTTATTTTCAATTTAAGCTGATAGGTTAGATTGATTTGAAAGATTTAGCTTAAAATCACTTAAAAATCAGAAATTTTACTAATTTTAGCAGAAAATTTCAAAAAAGATTAGTTAATTTTAGCTATTAATACTCAAAAATTGAATTTTTTGATGATAAAATTCAAGATTTTTGGACTCCAAAATTCAATTTGAGAGGGAATTAAAGTGATTATATCAAAAAATTGAAGCCAAGTTTGAGAAATCTAATGAAATATTTTAAAAATTGAAATAGTTTGATTTATTTTTAAAATTGAGCCAATTAATAACCATGAAGAAGTCCAAGATTCATGAGCTTATGCCAAAGTCTGAGGTGTAGGATGAGGTTTCCAATTGGGATTTATGGGATGAACTGGATTGGATTTTGAGATGATAATGTCCAAAGGCAAAAATCACTAGAACTTATTTAAAATCAGACAAAGATGGGGGAAAAATTCTTTGGATGAAAAAAGTAGAGAGTAAAACTAAAAGACTGAGCATCGGACTAGAAGACATGACTGGCCTTTGACATTCAGAAAAATTAAATTAAATCAAAGACAAAGTGAGCAAAAATAATACAAAAAGAATGAGAAATGGAATTTTATTGAGTGAAGAGAGACTTGGAGGGAAAAAAATCTCAAAATGAAATTTTTGGGGTCTTTTGAGGGTGAAATTTACTTTCTTTTGATTAATAAAGGCAATGAAAAAAAAGCAAGAGTAACACAAACCAAATTAAAAATGGCTATATCACAAAACTGGACTTCTGATCAAAGTTTTCCTTGAAAAATATTCAGAAATATGCCAACTGGAAAACTATACTGATGGTGGCATGGACCATACTTGTCAATGCCTTGAATAATAGGTATGGCCTGAGTCTAGGGAAGACTCAATTGAAAAATAAGAAAGACTCATCATGTGGCTTTTTTTGAACCTTCCAAACTCCTATTTAATTGATGTGATTGCTTTGTTTACAATTAAAACAAATGTACACAAACTATGAGTTTTTACTTTCCCTTAGTGGAGCAGGTTGGAATAATAAAAACCAGAAAATAATTGCCAATGATGACTTCTGGAAAAATCTAACTACCTCCTTTGCATGACAGTTTTTGGAGGGACTTATGTGACTTGATACCTTGCTCAAACATTTCCCCAAAACAAGAAAGAATACTCAAAAGTTCCTGAAAATCACAATTGATTCTAATCACTCAACTGGCTCAGAGAAAGCAAATCCAATCCATATAAACAAAGTAAAGAAAATTAAATTCACTCATCTTGAATCATCACCAGGATCTAATGATGCTACAAGGAATTAAAGGTCACCTCACCAAACTAAGAAGGGGAAAACTTTGGATTTATTAGTGGAAATCAGAACCTTAATCCATAAGATGATGGCTTAACCAGAAAAACAAGAAGTTTCTTAGTCCTCAGGAATTCTTGGACATTGGAAACTTACAAAAGGCAATTGGGATTCTTCATGATATATATAATCACTTACTCAGTAAATATGAGATTCTTAAGTTTATCTCTTTATTATGTGATGATAAAAATACAGTTATATTCTTGGCTTCATGTGATAATGTAGAGGAAACTGCTTCATAAATAAAAATTAAAATCAGATAAATTTAATAAACACTTTTTTTTAACTTGTAGATTAAATAAAAGTAAATTTCAATATGGGTTGGCTATGGGGCCTTGATATTTTTCATAATAATTCCACATGAATGTTTCTTTTCAATTTTGTACATACTTCATATTATTATGTTCAATACCTTGAATTTGAGGTACCTAATCAAAATAAAAATCTAATTCATCATTATCTAATTAATTTAAAATTATTTGAACTTTTTTCAAGAATGAAATTTCAAATAGCATGTTGTTTTAAAAAGGTACAGAATAGTAAATTGGCCTTTGAAAAATTAGGAATTTCATTTTGACTAAAGTAAAAATGAGTAATGGGGATTTCTTTCCTATTCCACATAAAAAATATAATATTTAAATTTCAAATTTAACCACCATTAAAAAAAATTTATGAAATTACCAATTTTTTTTTTGTTTTGTAATTTTCCTTGATTTTGAATTGAGACTTTTTGTCAGTCTTATTATATTATAAAGCTATGAAGAATTTAATTATAACTTTAAATATGACTGTGACATGGTTATAAAAGATGAAAATGGATTGAAGGGTAGTTTTGAGACTTTACTATGAGAAAATAGTGGTGATGAGTGCTTCTGAAAGCCTTGGGTGCACTTATTATCAATTGACTAATTATAATAAGCAATATAATACTTAAAAATTCAATTATACTCAATTATTTCCAAGATTATAACTGTTTTTGACAGTTTTACTATATAGGAATTAAAGAGCAGGATGGGGATTTTCTTTTTGGAAGAGAAAAGGCCCCCTTTTATCCTAAAATTGGGTGTAAAGGGCCTCTGGACCTATTCACATAGGAAGAGTGGATAATTTTCTCTTCCAAGGGAATTTTGGTAGTTTATACACAGACTTTAAATCCTGTATTAAGCCCAAATGTGGTTTTGAAACCACATATGGGAAATTTTCACCAATACAGGGTGAAAACTGTCTTTTGGGGACCTCATAGCCTTCTTCTGACATGTATGAAACATAGAATTCTGTAAAGATCCTGTATGGGTACCCCATAGAGGACAAGCTTTGAGGTATTGAAGAATAAATTGGCTCCTTGATAGAATTGAAACCTAATATTCCATGATATGGGATAGTATCACACAGTATTGGGTTTTTGACAGTACTGTAGGATTTTGACCTTAAAAATGCCATACCTTTGTCATTTTGGAGGATAATTAGCTCAAATTTGGTTTATTTTGTAGCACTGGATTTGCTCTACACAATGATGTCTCATTTGGTATGGGTAACATTAAATATGGCAAAGTGATGCCACTTTAAAATCTCATTACTCAGATATGGCTTTTTCTTAAATCCTGTGTATAGTTCTTTTCCTCCATAACTTTTGTTCTAGATGAGTTATGAGGAAATGGATTATACCATAAGAAAGCCCTGATTTTTCTTCTTTTTAAAAGGACCCCAATATAGGTAGGTACCTCACACTAAAACTGTGGAAGTTAGATGGGAGGTGAATATTTTGTCCACCCTTATTTGACTTTTTTTTCTTATAACTTTTATAGTTTGGATTCTAGTCCAATTTGGGTAGCACCATTAGATAGCCCTGATGGATGGCTTAAATTTTAACACCCATTTTCCGGGGTTTTTCCTCCTTCTCTATATTTTATATGAGAGATTAAATTTAAGGCTTATTCTCAGTTCTTTCTTTGAGCTGGAATAACTTTCTTATTCTTTTTATTGTGGTTAAGGGAGTGATATACTCTCAGAGAGGTGGCTTTCCTCTTAGTTTTAATTCCATTTATGAGTTGTTTGGCTCATTTCCATTTTTGGTGGTGTTTTGTTCTACCTTTGGTTTTCCGTATTTCAGCTATCATATATGTGCTCTGGTTTTGAGTCACAGGCTGAAAAATTCTTCCAGAATCAAATTTTTGTAAATTAAACCAACACACAGTTAAAATTCTTAGTATTTGAGATCTCTGAGGATCTCCTTTGGAGTACTCCTTCCATGAGGTTAAGGGATGTAAGTAGGGTAGAGGTCACATAGATCATTAATGACTAAATTAAATTACTTACAGATAGCTTACTGAGCCAATTGAAAGTGTTATCCAGTCTGTTTTGGTTGTCTTGATTGTCAATTGGCTACAATATACAAAAATGCATCTTTTTCTTTCTTAATTGATTCTTCAACCAGCTGTAAGAAAGCCCCCTTTTTCATGAGAAGAACCTGTTTAGATATTTACAAGGGGGCTTCTAATAGTTCTTGGTAATATTCATGTCCTCTTTGAAAGCCCATGTGGAATTTCTTGCAGCTTTCTTTCTCCAGTAGAGCCAGCCACAAAACACAGTGTGTCATAGTAAAATATCATATTTTTTGTTTTGGAGTAAGATTGGGAATCGATTAAATGGATTATGTGTATTTGAAGAATTTTATTGAGTAAATATTAGTTAATTTTAGGGTGAGAAGAACTAAAACTCACTTTTTGAACCTATAACTTCAAAAACATAGATCCCTTGGCTTTTTGTGACATAATTATTTTTAAAAATGAGAAAAAATTGTTAAAAAAAATTCAAAAAAGTGAAATTTGGAAGGGTTTACAGAACAGGGCCTCCATCTTTTATCTTATCAAACAAGCAAAAATTCTTTCAGATTTTTTATGAAAAAAACAACATCTCAGAATTTAATTTTATAAGAAAAAATCTTTCAAACTAATTAGTCAATTTGAATATTTCCAGATATTGGTATTTATTTATTTTTTACTCTTATTTATCTTCAATTTTATGTTGATATTTATTGTGAATTTCCTTATTAAATTGTTATTTTTTTTAGATTAGTGAGTAAATTTTATATCTTGTAACTTTCTGAACCCCTTCATATATTATCCAGCCTCCTACCAATAGATTAAAAGCTTATCTAACTCAAAATCTTTTCAATTCGTCTCACTAATAAACCTTATTATTCTCTGGAAGCCTTTAATCTCACTTTGAAACAGTCTGTGTAATGATTTTGGAATAATCTACCACCTCACTATCAACATCTAGATAGAAAACCTGTTATAAATACATTAATAAGAATTTCAAAACAATTTTGAGTATTAGATTAATTAACTGTAAGATCTTTTGAAATAAGTTTATAATTTTTCTTTAAATACAAAAATAAAATCCCTAAATCCAAAAAACCAGAAAATTAACCATTCATCTGCCTATGTTTAAGCTAATTGTTTCTTTTAGGGGAATATTTAATTTATGCTAAGCATAATTAACTTTATTTTTTAGTTTCATACCAAAAATCTAACCTCTTCCTTGAAGCTTAAAAGGTTTCTTCCTAAACCCTCATACATCTTAATTTATTCCAAATTATGACCTGGTTATGACTGACAACAAGTTTCACCTTATTATTTTTCAAATTGATCTTTATTAAATATATCTGATGAACTCATATTTATGTCATACTCAAGTTAAGAACCTCATTTTGAAAACTTTTAATAAAGTAAAAGAGTTAAAAATCCTCACCTACTTACCAGAGAAGAAAGAAACCTAATTGAAATCAAAAAAAGAAATAACTCAACATATAAGTCAAAAATGAGATTAAATTAAATAATGTTTTAATGCTAAAGTAAGTGCCATGAAAGAAAATAAAAACTGGCTTAAATTACCACCACTTGATATGGAACCATTATATCAGAATTAGAAGTATCTCTATATACCTAAAAAGACCACAAAAATTAAAACAAGTTATAATTAAAAATAAAATAATTATTTTTAAATATAAAATTGAAATTTTAATAAAAGATTTATTTAAATATTAATATTTAGAAGAAAAAAAAAAGAAAGAAATATTTCTTTAACTTTAAATAATCAATTAAAAATATTTTTTTTATCAAAAATATTCAAAGTTTTTTTTTCTTTTTCTTTTTTTTTTTTTTGGAAAAGGGAAATAAGATAACTATTAATTTTTTAATATAATTTGAGGTGAGGCAACCTTTTATTATAATTTCTGTAACTAAACTCTAAATAAATTTAAATTAAGCTTTTAATATTTTTGGTATAAAAATCTGAAAATCCTCAAAAACTTAATTTAATTCAAATGAAATGCAATATTAACCATCAAATTTTGTTTTAAAATCAAGGTGAGGTGTGTAGTCTAATATTAATGAGGAATTAAATTATTTTCAATTGAAATTCAAAAATTTGTACATGTATTACATAAGTAAGCTTAAATTTACATTTGAGTAATTGATCATTACAGTTATGTAATTTAATTTTTCAATTGACTTACATATGCAAAATTTTAAGTATAATAGATGATGAGGAATTAAAGGAAAAATAAATTGGAATTTTTAAGTTCTGGGGGAAAGGAATACTGGCTCCAAGGGTTTTAGACTCCACCAAATTCCTTTATGACAGGCCTTAGATTTCAAAATTAACACAAAAGCTCATTAATTATGGTCTGGAATTGAATCACAGGTTCTGTGACTCAATTGATGATTAGGTTTTAATACACACCAAGGAAGTTTCAGCTGTTTCCAAGAGGGTAAGGCTACCCTTAAGCCACAAAAACCTTAATAAAACAAGCTTTAACTGCTTTTAAGGTCTCTTCAACACATTATGATATCTTTTGGAGGCTTAAAAAAAGTATTAATATATAAATGGCTAAAAAAACCCTTTTTTGGTACAACACAGGGTTCAATGGTGCCATAATTGAATTTAATGCTTTCAGTGTTTTTCTAATGAGTTATTAGAGAAAATTGGTGGCTATAAAAGTAATTTTTCCTTTCTCCATAATTTCTTTTCATTTTATAATTAGTTCAAACACTGTTAAGAAATTAAGAATATATTTCAACCACCTCTTTTAGATAATTTTAAACCTTTTTACCACTTGAAAAAAAGATTTCTAATAATTATACCTGTTTATGAACCCAAAAGTGAATTAAAAAATCTTTGATCACTTTAATATTTGTCACTTTGTTTCCAAATTTACTCTGGCCAATTTTGGGGAAATTTTCTCTGTAATATTAATTTTAGAGACTATTATATAATATTGATTGCCTGCAGTTATTTTCTCAATTAATTCCAATTGAAATTGAGCTTGAAGAAATTCCTTTATCAGAAATGAATATCTTTTGTAAAGTGTTTTTTGGATAAATATTTATAATATTATTTTTTCATAATAATAAAGTTAAAAACAATTTGGTGTGTTTAATCTTAAAAACTCTTCCAATTACAATTTTGACTTAATTTTAACTTATACAAATTTTGAGCATAAGAAAAGTACTTTATTTTTAATCACAGTTTCATATCCATACCTTACACATTGCCTCATATTTTTATTAATAATTAGCCACATTTAAAAATTACCATCTAGAGAATCCATTTCTTTTATCATATAATCTCTCTATTAAACAATCTTCATGAAAATTGTTATCAAGTTGAATAAATTGGATGAAAATTGTCAAAAAATCATTATATATTACAGATTTATACCTGAAATGATAAAGAAATTGAATTGGACAAAAATCAGACTTTGTAAACTGTTTAAAATTATATTCAAGAATAAATTTACTTTTAAAAAAAGAAATAAATTAAAGAATTTAATGGAATAATATTTCAGTATTTAGAAACTTTATTCAATCAATAGTTTAGTAATATTCCAAAAAAAAGAATTTCATTTACAACAAAAAAATAATTAAATAAGCTCATCTCTCAAAATTTTATAAAATAAAATAGCTTTTAAATTATACCAATAAAACCAAGTCTTCTTTTAAAATAAAAGGAATAAAATTCATAAAAAAAGCCCTTATTGATAAAAATCATATTAACCCCTGAGCCTATAAAATATAATTTTCAATTAAGAAAGCCATTTATTAATCCATTCCATCTTCTTTGAAAAAAAATTTACACAAACTTCACTTAAATAAACTCAAATTAAAAACTGAATTTTTAAAATATTTGAAAGCATAGGGATTCTTAATCAAATCATCAAACCAAAAGATGAGATCAAAAAAAACTTGATTTCATAAATAATTTTAGTTCATCATCTCAAAGGAACAAAGACTTATTTTTAAGTTATGTTAAGTAAATCTTAAAGCTTATCACTTCAAGAAACTTAAAAGAAAACTTTTGAACAAAAGAAGGAATGTTAAAAAAACTAAAAACATATGGAAATCACCAAGTTGAAATAATATTCAGCATATTATGCGTTAATTGCAAAATTCAACAATATTAAATATTAAATTACTGAGATTACATTTCCTACTATAGCCTTAATATTGGAAAACCTTTGAAGCTTCTATGTATTAATTATCTTATTAATACATTTATAATTATTGTCATTTCTTACTCAATTCATATATTTCAATTCAGGTGTTTTTCATATTTTCAAAAATTTCCTATTATTTATAAACTATTTGACCCAATAAATTATTTATTAGAGAAAAAAGTGACAATCTATTTTACTGAAAAAGATAGCTTATTCAAAATTATTTCTTTTATTAATTATGTCTTTAAAAGATGATGATTTACCCTTAAATATTCCTATTTCATTCTGAATACATATATAAGATCTAATTAGAAATAAACTAAAAATTATATTGTCATCATTTTTTGAATAATTCCCCTTTTATGATGGAAAATTTTAAATAGGTACTTGATATTTTTAATATTTTAATAAGCACTGATTTTTAAAGTAAAAGTTCTTTTGAAATTTCAAAATTTTGATATTTTGATATATCATAGAATAATTAATTAACACTTTAAATGATAAATTTAAGAATATGAACCATATTCTAATATAAACACCAATATTAATTGACATCAAATATTTATATTCAATATCCAATAAGCTTTGTATTATATAATTGCAAATTAATAGCAAAAAAAATTTCTTTATCTGATTAAAATATGGATCTCCATTATTTTATGGAATCTGAATAAAAGGGTTTTAATATTCAATAAATAAAGCTAGTACAAGATTGAAAACATGTCCCTTTAATAAATCTAGTAATTTGTTTAATCTTGTTCTCAGATTTTCACCTAAAGTACTTTCCATAATAATTTAAAAAATCAGATATTGTTCATTGAGTGTGAAGTTAAATCTATCTATGGCTGATCTCAAAAATCCTTATAATCTTTCTAAATTTAGATATATTTTTGGGCTTTATCCAAAGAAAATTAACTGTAACTATAATTTAATTAATTAATCCCTTTGATTAAAAATTTACCAATTGTAAAGAATATACTCATATTTTGGAATAAAAGCCACTTTATTACATCAATGATGTTTTCTTGGTTAAATTTTTTTCAATTTCTTTGGAATAAAACTTTTAAATAATTTTGAATTTTATATATTTGGTAAAAGATTTTATTTTTAAGTTTTTTGAATATCTAATTTAACATAGAGAATGAAAAATGTTCTTTTTTTGTTTTCAGTATTATAATATAAGTAAAATTTAAAATTAATAAAAATTCAATTTTGAATTAGAAACTTTTGAGGGAAATTTTTAATTATAATGTGGAGAGCCAAGCTGTTTTTTGTGTTTTTTTACGATTTAATTTGGAGGAATTCAAATTGAGTTAATTTTTATGGAAACTTATTCAATTTTTACCTATTTATAAGTTTTTTTTGAGAGGTAAATTTAAATTTGAGATTTAAGACTCAAAAGATCTAGGTTTTTGGTACTTCAAAATACCAAACCTCTTGAGGTATTGTAATTTTTAAAAAGACTTGAGAATTAAATTTGGGATTTGAGAAAAAATAAATTGGGGATTTATAATTCAGAATTTTCTAACTTTCAAAACTCCTACTATTATTTTAAACTTCAAATTCGAAAAAAATAATTTTAAAAAAAAAAAAGGAAATGAAATGAAAAAAACAATTCTTTGAGATAACTTAGTTAATTGAATATGATTTTTTAATATTTTTTTTTGTTTTTTGAAAAAAAATAAATAAATTAAACTATAAAATAATGATAATGATAAGATTTTTATCAATCATAAATAATTAATATTAAGGCGTATTAAACCTTTCAAAGCCCAAATTTGAAAATCATTCTCTATCTTTTTGGACTCAAATCCTACATTGAATTATAAATACATTTTTAAGTAGAAAGAAACTTAAATATTGTGGTACCTAATTCCATATTTTTGATCAAATTCCCACAATCCTTTTTATCCCCTTTAAAAGAGATATGAAGATAAAAATGCTTTTTTTTATTACATAGTTTTTCTTATTAAAACAGTTTCTTAAGACTTACACAATTCCAATACTTCTCAAAAAATAAAAATGTCAACTTAAAACTTGAAAAACAACTTAAATTTAATTACAAATATCACTTGAATATTAAATCTGATTCGAAAATTAAATATTATATCCTGGTTTAGAATGAAATTCGTGAAATAAATAAACATAAGTCGCAGATACCCAATTTCAATACTTATATATACATCTAATTACTTATTGAATATTCCTCAATTGGGATTAATGAGATTATGTCAGACTAAATATGTTTCATTAATAAATTAGATCAGAAGATAAATGATGATTCAATATCTTTAAATGATTCCAGATTTAATAAACAGGATCCCTCAATTCAATAAGCAGTAGTATTACCTCAATCTGGTTTAAATGGTAATGGAAAATCCTGGGTAATAATTGGAATGATTTTGGAGTAAGCCAAAGGTACCTCTTATTATATAGTTGTCAGATCATTTCATTCTTACTCCAATACAAGGAACAATTAATAATGCTTTCAGATTCTCAAAAACGTATTGTGAATTGAAAGGATATGAAAGAGGAAGGATTTACCGGATTAATTGAATTTATAGATGATAGTTTAACATATTTGTTTCAAATAAGATCCAATCATGGGAAGGCATATTGTCATATGAAAAAAATTTATGTATACTTTTTTCCTTGAATGGATAAGCTAATGTGTACTAAATTTGAAAAGTATAGAAATTATATTTCACTTTATCTGGCTTGTAATAAAAGAACCCAATTCATCTATATAGATGTGATATATACTGACTCACTTCATTATTTCAATTTTTATCAGAATATGAACATTTAACAGATACGTGTAAGCTATTATATGGAGGATTAATATTATTTGGATGACCTAGAATATAAAATCTCACAATTAATTATTCCAACTTATAAGGGAAATTCACCCCAGTATGAAGATAATAGTACTTGAAGTTTTTTTCTTGCAAGATATAGAGCTTTCATACAAAATTATATTGTAAATATGAAAGGCCATTGAGTTTCATTGAGGAAAATGCCCAATAAAATTACAAATTTGTAAAGGTTACAGTGGTTAGTGAGCTAGGTAATTAGGTCTATAGCTTTACATTATCTCTTTTCTAATACTGATGATAAATGGGTGTTTTCTTTTGAGTATTATGATCCACCACAGCTTCAAAATCCACATTAAGATCAATTATTGGATAAAATTTCGAATATTAGTAAGAAGCCTCAAAAATTTGAGATGCATTGGTATAATCAACAATAGGATTGTTTTCTCAAGAAATTGTGGTTAAATTGAGACTTTTACCGCCAAAAAAGTCTTATATGAATGATTTTATCAATCACAAGATGAAATTTTGAATATTAGAAATAATTTTTCTTTTTTTTTGAAATTGAAATTCAATTTAATTCTTTCACAAAATCTCATACAAAAGGAGGAGAATTATTAAAATTGAAATATAATTTTTAACTTCCCCAAAAAAATTATACAATATTTGAGCTTGAATGAGTTTTTAAGATTATTTTCAGAAAAAAATAAGAAAAATAAAATTCGGCTTAAATTTGAATAGTTTGATTTATTAAGAAAAAGATTAAAAAGTAATTAACTTTTACTTCTTTTTAGTTCTTTCTGATACGATTGGTTTCTAATTTCTTGATTTAATATTTCATTTTTTACCTTATGTCATAAGAAAGCCAAAAATTGCTCAGAAAAATTGAATAATCTCATGCTTATTTAAGGAGAAGATCCAATATTAGTGATTATATGATATTATGAAAATTTTCTGTCCGCTTTGATGTGTGATTAATCATATCAATAGCTCTTTAAAGTATTTCACTTATTCCTTGTTGTTTTGAGGAGTCTAACTAGAGCTTGATCTAAGTAAAAAGAAGGCCATTATTAGTGGGATAAAAAAAGGTGTGTGATCCCTTTGTAATGAATAAAGATATATTATAAGTACACGTGCTTGGATTATTTTTATCCTTATGGAAAATTATACTAAGGAGAATTTTTTTTAAACCATGAATCTTAGATTTACCTGGGTAAACTGGCCCCATTAATTATTATTTCATTTCAATTTTAAGCTTTGTTTAATAATTTTTTAACTCTTTAATAAATGAATTAATGATAACCTTTCTATATATTCCATTATTTAGTGTTGTTTTGAAATTCCTCAAATGTTTATCCAGCTTTTCTTACATAAAAACAATTTATTTCTCAGAATCATATCTTTGCCTTAAATAAATACCTTTTAGGATTCCACCAAGTGGATTGTGATTTTTGGTCAAGCCATCTCTATTTTTGGCTAATCAATTTAGTAATATGATGAGCTTTTGAAGTTTATGTAAAGTTGAAGTTTCATTTTTGAAAGAATAAATTTTATAAAAAAGGACAGTTAAAGTATTCATTTTGGTTCACTAAGCTGATATATGAAGATGGTGATAAGGATTGACTGGTGGTAACTTAAGCCATCATTGATGAGAAATTTTGTCTTTTATTTGTGAATTTGAATATTATTTTGATTATTTTATATTTAGCTTGATTATAGTTCAATGGATGAGATCTAGGCTTAAGAAAGCTTCTATATCTTCCTTAGAAGGATGAACTGCAATAATTAATAAGCATTCCACTATCAGATAATTAATATTAATAATAGGGGGAAACAAGAATCACCATTATCTCTATTACAATGGATAGACATTGGTGTCACTTTTACCATGATATTGGAATAGGAATCAATTAAATTATGAGAATTAGAAAGTTGAGTAATAGTAGTTATATAATTTTTTGTATGATTATTTATCCTTTTTACCTTCAAAGAGGATGAGAGCGATGAAGTAAACAACCTGATGACAATTATAACAGAACCAAATTTTTACCCTTGCAGCAGAGAAACTAAATACAGAAAAAATAAGAATGATGGTTATTATTAAATGAGTGAAATGATTTAAGAATTGATTAGTTAATTGATATTTTATCAATGTAAAAATAATAATCACATATATAAGTAATTCAAATAATATGAAAAACATCAAAATTCTGAGAAACCTTATTTCAAAAACATTTAAAAATACAAAAAATTATCATAAGAATCTAGTGAATTCAATTAAATTAAGGAATTCATCAAAAAAAGAAATTGTAACTGATTTACAAGATATTGGGAATAAATTCTTAAATAATTAAAATATCAATTATAAATATAGGGTGCTGGTAAAATCATGTAAGCCCTTACATGTTTTTACCAATTTATGGCCAAAAAATGTAGTTTTTTGGTAAAAACACATAATTGACATCTTTTTTTAAATATAATCCTCAGGAAACCTTTTTAGGAATTTTTCATTTTTTTGGCCATATTTCTTCTATTTTGGGATGTTAAGATCCTCAAATGTTTTCATATTTTTTCCCAAATTTCTCTCAATTGGCCAATTCTTTTCAAAAATTAAATAAAAAATTTCCCAATTATGAATTTCCTTGTTTTTTTTTTGAATGAAGGGTTCAATGCTACGAATTCAAAACCAGAAGCCCATATTTTTGGGAAAAAGTTTGGGTGGGACAATTATAGGCCCAAAAATTGTTTTTTTTATATATTTGTAATTTAATTAAAAATTTCATTTACGGAATTGTTGATCCCATAAATCAAATTAATGGCATTAAAAATGATCTTTATGGCATCAACAATGAAATAAATGACATTTATGGAATCAACAATGAAATAAATGACATTTATGGAATCAAAAATGAAATAAATGACATTTATGGAATTAACAATGAAATAAATGACATTTATGGAATTAACAATGAAATAAATGACATTTATGGAATCAACAATGAAATAAATGAAATTTATGGAATCAACAATGAAATAAATGACATTTATGGAATCAACAATGAAATAAATGACATTTATGGCATCAACAATAAAATAAATGAAATTTATGGCATCAACAATGACATAATTGACATTCATGCCATCAACAATGACATGCTTCAGATTTATGCCATCAAAAATGACATAAATGAAATTTATGCCATCAAAAATGACATAAATGACATTGATGGAATCAAGAATTCCATAAGTGACAGTCATTAAATTATGGCATTAATGAAGTTAACAATGCCATTTATGGCATAAGAAAGGGTCCCATGGAACTTCTTACATGCTTTACTGACAAATTATATGTTTTTACTTATTTATGGCAAGAAAACCTAAGGGCTTTTGGGTTTTTACTAAAATGCTTATGTGGGTTTACCAAAGCCCTGAATCTATTTTTTATTTATCTTCAAGACTACTGGGATCAATAAATAACAGATCGAAGGATTATTAAAGCAAAGGAGAGGGGGTGGAGTGGTGTAATTGTGATTGGGCTTAAATAAGAACAATAGTGATGATAAGATGAAATTTAAGATGAATTACTCATATGTTTTATAGCTTGAAAAACTGTAAGAATATAATAATGAAAGGAATAATAAGAATTATTAAATCAAATTTTGAAAAAACTAGGAAGTATCCTCAGGAAAAATATCTATTAAAGGTACAATGACTGATAAATGGAGTAGAATATTTTGGGAATTTTTTTTTTTAAAAAAAGAAAATTGAATTTTCCTTTAAAGGGAAGCCACTTTTTGAGGTTTTTATTTTATTTGAAAAAATACTTTTGAGAACATTTTTCAATAGCAGTAATATACTTCTTTGAACTCAATTTGACTTCGAAAAACATTAAAGAAACCACTTTTTTACTTCAATTTGAATTTGAAAGAAAAATATTAAAATAATATTTCTCAAATAATTATTCTTGAAAATAATTGGCTGCATTTTTTGATTTCAGTTTTAATTTGAATAATTAATATAGAATCATCTTCTCTTATAGATCTTTAGCAGAAGTAAGCTTTCATAAAAAACTACTTTTAACTTCTTTGACACAAAAAACTTCTACTTATTTTCTTGAAAAAAAATCTTTAACATTTTTCATTAAAAAAACCAAGTGATGTTTTCAAAAGAAACTCACGTTTTCTCTTGAAATATACTACCTCTTATAAGTTAATATCTTTTCCAAGAAAATGTTCAATGAACTTTTGGTATGTTAAACAAACTTCACTGTAATTTTTGATAAAAATATGATGAACAAAGGAAAAGGCATGAAGAACTCACTTTTAATAAGTGTCTCAACGAAAATTCCTTGATAAAGTGATAAAACAACGCCAAAAAAAGCAATTCAATTTCCAAGCTGTAAAATATGATTAAAATTATACATATTCTCGTGTGGGACTTATGTATTAAATAAGATATATTCCACTTTAAACAGTGGTCTTGGAGAGCTCAATTTCACAATATTCAGGTACATTTTATGCTTATTTTATTCGAATTCCAGCCCTTTAGTTCCATTTATTTTTTTAATTTCTTCTAGATATCTTTCTTCGTGTTCAAATTATAGTTGGTTTTGTAATATTTTCTCTTCAAAATTATTTTTCTTCACCCTTCATTTCTTGTTAAAACTGAAATCTCCTTGAATTCATAAGATTTTCTTCCAACTTTTTCAAGCCTTCTTCCGTTTCTTAATCCCCTTATTCGCGTTCATTCCCTATAGCTTCAAGGCCTAAAATTCATCAAATGATCTGGCGTATTTAATTCCCGAAAAACAAACTTCAGCGACTATTGTGATGTGATTCAAATAAAGCTTTATATGGGGGTGAAAGAAAATGGATGATCATCTTTTTACTTCAACTCAGTTCATTCAATTTGAAATTAACGCTCCCTCTTTTGCCTTTTGAATGGATTAAAATTGGGATTATTTTGCTATGATTATATGTTTGAATCTTGATTTTAATTGAATTTTTGTCTCAATAATTTCTGTTAAGCTTTTACAATTAAATTCTCAAAATCGGAATGCTTAGGTAGTGGTAGATCCTCTTGATTATTTTCAGAATTATTTTAAGGTATGGTACAAATCTAAAATGCAAATTTTAGCCAAAAAATCAAATTGTTCAAATCAAAAAGGCAAAAGTAAAATGTATAACCTCTCAAGCTGCATCAACCTTCTCATCAAAATTTTCAATTTATTCTAAATACTGAGAATGATAAGTTTCAGTTGGATTTATGCTTGGCTTGTGCTTAAGTAGACCGAACAAATGATTTCCACCTTTTCCAACCCAGGTTTATATACCTTTCTTCCAATAATCTTTAGTTGTAACTTCTACGGAAATATCTTTGTTTTATTTGCAACTAAATTTCTTTCAAAGTTACACCATTAGAATTGAATACTTTCTGAAGAAAGATTTAGTCCATTTTGCACTCTTCTTTGACTTCAACAGGAAGTATTACAAATCCATTGTGTTTTCTGGATGGTGGCCTTCCAACTGAAGTACAACAGCTAGTCCAAAGAATGAATAAATATGTAATTTCATCTTTAGAAATCTAAATATAAATGGAAAAACCAGATTTATTATATGTGCTTATGGATTTGTAAGAAATCCTGTTGTCTTTTGAGACTAAATTGATGGTGATGATTTTGGTCTGGGAATTTTCAATTAACCTTTCATAAGAGGAAAACTGAAAAAAACAGATGAGGAAACTGATCAATGGAATCCGATGATATGGAGGCTAAGAAAATAATTTAAAAAGATATATTTTTGAAGAAAGTTTTTCTGTTTTTGATTCGGGGGAAATATTCCATTTCAGATGAAGGTTCTTTTGGCTTAGGGTTCAAATTAAAATGATTCATTTCTGAAAATTTAAAAAACTCCTGGGGGGCTCAATCAGAAAATATTTTTTCTTGATATTTAAAAAGGGTCTTTCATTTAGGATGTGAAATATAACCCTGAATTATTGTATTAATTTTGGATTCAGCTGGTTTAAAATTCCATATTATCACATTAATGATCTATATATATATATAGAGAGAGAGATTATCCTTGAAAACTCTTTGAGAAATTATTAGAAATAAATTTAAATTAAATAATTAAAGATATCCCTCAAAATATTCTATTTCTCAATTGATTTTGATTGAAGTTTACATTATAGATAATTAGTCAAATTTTTCAAACAAGCTTTCTGATTATTATTTAAATCCAAAATTTTCAAAAAGAGAAACCACCTTGATTTTATATTTAATGACTTTAGATGAAGCTTAAAAAACACCTTTTGAAAATAATCAAAATATTATTCATTTGTCTATTTGACATATACTATTTCAAAATCAATATTTTTCTAATAATAAACTAAGGGTGTTGATGATATCGCGCTAAGAATTTGTGAAATTAATTCCAGGGCTCTACCCAAAGTTTTTTCTCTGAATGTAATTGTAAATTAAATATTTTAAATTAAATAAACTCTTTCTGAACACATTTTGATGTTTAATTATTCACTTAATGGTTTTTTAAGTGGATTTTTTTTTCTCATTTAGTGAGGTAAAAGGAACTCAAGGAATAAAATCAATATTTCAATCAAGAAAGCTATTAAAGATATTTAAGATGGGAAAGTTTGCAAATAAAATTGCTAGGAAAAGTTCTTTTAAATGCAAAACTTGTAGATTTTGGTCAAAAATAATATAGAACTATCCTTAGAACTGGAAACAGCTAAATACTGCACAAGCTATGATTATTAACTAAATTTTCAATATAATTCACCATTTTCATATGGTGTAATGTTATCTGCAACGTACCAGTGGCCTTTCAACCATTTTAATAGCCTTTTCTCTATAGCCATCTTTGTAAATAAACAGAGATTACCAGCCTGTTTGATGTTACAAATACTCTCAGAAAGAGAGAAGATATCTTTAATAATGAATAAAGAATTAAATTGAATCAATTCTCATTAAAAAAAGAATTCATATAATGCAAGAAAAAATAGAAAACTTATGATAAAGGGGTTTTCTTTTGGAAAAAGATGAAAAAGCTGAAAAGTCTACAGTACCCTACAAGAAAGATCCAAACACTTTCTGGGGAACTATTTTTTCACACAATTTTTCATCCAATTTTTTTTAATTTTTAAGTACCAAATCAATAATAAACTATTTTTAAGCTTCCTGTTAGTAATAGGCTAAATATGCTGTAACATCACAATATTTTTTTTGTTAAAAAAATAAAACAATAAAGGTTAATTTTGAACATTTTTCCTACCATTGCACTTGAGCACTATTATTTTTGATTACTGCTTGAAACCTAGGTGGCATGGATATGAGCTGTGCATCCAGATGAGACACTTGGCTTCAATACCAGTCCATATGGATTTCCTCTTGGAGTTTTTCCATGGTTATTGGATTTTGAAAATACCTAACCATATACTTCATCTTGAACCAGAGGTTCTTAATGTGGTTGAGGAAAAGTGAGTCGGCTGGCTAAACAAGCTTTTATTTTTTATTTTTTTCTTTCCATTCAGTTCTGATTCAAGATTAATGCATTTGTTCCCCATCCTCCATTAGTATGAGGATTCCTTTTTTGTAAATTCCAGTTTCTTCAATTTCTTAAATGAAATGTCTCAATCCTGGTACATAGACATTATGGATAAATTTTCGTGCCATTCATTTTTCTGTTTTCAGTATTATCAAGTTATATTGGAATAATACACAAAAGGGGCCCAAAGACCCAAGAAATGGATTACCTGTATTAAATCTATTTTGTATTTCTTTTTTGGTAATTTACATATTCCTTTTTGCATTTCTTTCCTCCCCAATTCAAAGATGGACTCATTGGTACAAATAGCTCCTTTCCAATAATTGACAGCCCAATGTTGATGGTCATTGGAAAATTGGAGTCAATTAACCATTTGTTTATTAGTGAGGTAAGGTTTCAACATGGCTATACATGAACAATTTCCTATCTCATTTAAAGCCTTTTAGACCATCCCAACACTGACTTGGGCCATGATAATCTCTTTGATATTGGACAGCTTCTTGCAGTGTTGTTGGGTCACAACACTCAATTGTTCAGTTTTTGAGGCTGTCAAGGTATAGGTAAGTCTTTAAAAGTTTTCTTTCTTTGTATTTTTGTTTTAAGGATTTTGATATTTAAAAGAATTTGACAAATTGCCATGCTCCTTTTGCATAAGCCTACTATCTACTCACGAGTTCCTTTTTCTATTTGGGGAATCCTGTTTTATTATGAATTAAAAATGAATTTCTTTTGAAAAAACAGTTTTATTGAACATTTTAAGTGCAAAAAAACTGATGATGATTGAAATGAAAGATAAAATATCTTTAGTAGAAAATGCCAATTATATTTGAAGACATAATTTCCAAATTTATATAAGAAATCCATGAGCCTTTAAAAAGAGAAAGTTGATGGTTCAGTGAAATGTAAGCCAATACTTTGAGATTGAAAAAATGTCACTCACCTTGAGTTATCATTATCATAATATAAAATAAGTAAAGCAACTGAAATTTATTTCATCATTAAAATAATAATTTTAAATTGAAGAAAGAAATGTTGAAAATATGATTAAATTGACTATAAAAGGAATAAAAGATAATCTTCATTATTCAACAAGTCAGTCAAGGCTTGAGCTGGTGGTGAGCAAAAAAAATGAAGATCCTTGGATGAGGTGTAAAAAGGAATAAACTAAAAAATACTTGGGGGCTGCATGGGCAGAATTTGAAAATTTGAGTACAGTTTTTGGGTGTTTCTTTTAGCCCACTGTACATTTTTTTAAGGGTAGATAAAAAATAACATTTTTGCATCAAACATTAATTAAAAAAGGGCTTAGACCTCTTTATTAATCAATATCAAGACTTTGAATGTATTTTTGCATACAGTAGAGTTTACTTTTTTCAAATATTTTACTCATTTAAAAATACCCTAATACAGGATATTCTTTCCCTATATTAGAATATCAAAGGGTTCTGTTTATTGGGAGAAATATTTGTAAATTTTTCAGAAACATTGGCTTAAATAATAGAATATATAAATTATGATCCTTCTAGATTGAAAGTGAGCTTAGTAATCAGTGTTTGTGGCGAAATTTGACTCACAATCCTATATAGAGCATTAAAACTTGTTACAGGCCTCTTTCCTATGCCTTAAAATGGGTGTAGAAGTATATTTGAGGAGTTGAATTAGCAGGGCCCTATTATTACAAACAATTGGAATTAATTTAAATCATTTTTTTAATTTATACTATTCCAAAAAGACTCATTCATTTTATCTTATCAATTTGATTTGTTGTTATTTAAATGTACAAAATTTCATATTTCTTTATAATTGAATTCTAGTATAGCCCATTTATTCTATAATAGGAATTATAATTTATCTATATTTATTTTATGTTTAATTTTAAATTATCCATTTCTTGAGGATCACAGATTCCACAAACTTTCATGAATTGAATTTCTCTATAATAATTAAGCAATACCAATGAGTATGGTATTTTCACAGCCACTATCAGGGGTAAAGGGAATTCAACCTTAAACCCACTCAAAATCACCAATTCAATGAATCCTTTCTGTGTATGAATATTTAGTCTCAGAAATCTTCATTTGAAACACTCATTAAGTTGGATTCACAAATACAGCCTTTCAGAACTTGTACAGGCTGGATTCACCAAATAAAGTTTTGGATTCACAAGCCTGGAATTGTATGATCACCCAACTTCACCACACCTCTTGTACAGAACCTGTACATCCATACAGGGTCTTTATTATCCAAATAATTTCAACCAAGTAATTTTCTCAATAAAATTCACTCTTTGGATCAGGGCTGGTGGATTCTCACATATACCAGCCTGTCTTCCTCCCTCTGGGGACTTTTTCCCTGTTAATTGATATATTGTAGTTCTTATTTAATAAATACTCTATTATTATTTTATTAGAATATTCTATTTATAGGTATTAATTCAGTCTTTTTATCTTTCCTCGCCTGTTCAGTAGAGTTGTGGTGGCCATATCCATATTAACCCCTCTCTTTCCTTCTGACAGGTTGGAACAGTGGAATTGGGCTTGTTTGTGGTTGGCTCCTTTATTATTCTTGCTTCTTTTCTTATTAGCAATATTTTCTCATTTACAATACTTAAGTTTTTCCTCTGATACATTCTGAAAGTGAGTCCCAGTTTACTGGGTGCCAGGCCCTCTTCACTTAGAAGAGCCCCTGTGACAGGTATCTAAGAATTATCTCAATCTCCTTATGGAATATCTTAATACCTTTTTTATCATTCAAATTAACATATTCTATATCATTAAATAAATCTTAATTTTCAAGAAAATATTTTCTATCACAAGTAAAGCATTTGTTCAGAATACTGATAGCTGTGATTTTATGAAAATCAAAATATCTTATTTTATCCAATGTGTATTGGCAAGAATAAATCAAAAGTTTTTCAATTTATTCTTAAAAAAAATATTATACTTTATTTCCTTGATCTTCTGCAAATATCTTCCTAAATATCAAAAATTAATAATACAAATATATATATATATATATATATATATATATATATTGGTCTGATCTGAGTGTAATGGCATAATCACAAAATAAAAAAAGGAAGATAAATGAATAATGTAGTTTCTTATATCTTTAGATTTTCTTAATGACTCAAAATAAACATTCTAAATTTACTAAAACAAATCCATTGATTCATAAATAAAATCACTAAAATATAATTTTCATCTTTCTAGCTTACTACTTGTATGCCCTTAGATATATTGGTCTGTTTTGAGGGCAAAGTTCCACCACTTAATTTTTTTGAAAAAAAAAAACAGATTTTATGATCTTTTCCTTTTTTGAAAGAATTTATAATCATTTCTTGGAAGAAAATGAATTATCGATATTTCATTTCAAGAAATATTTTATATTATTCTTATTAATTTTCTTCAAAATACCACTTGTTATTCTTTTTTTAAAAAAATATTGATAG
This sequence comes from Austropuccinia psidii, assembly GCA_023105745.1. NCBI lineage: Eukaryota > Fungi > Basidiomycota > Pucciniomycetes > Pucciniales > Sphaerophragmiaceae > Austropuccinia > Austropuccinia psidii. Next base: position 33,190,372 of record JALGQZ010000011.1, read on the forward strand.
TTTTTTCCTTTCTTTTATGTTTTTTGAAAAGAATCATACTTTATTTTCCTTTTCAAAAGAAAATATGCTCTTTGAGTGAAAAAAAGAAATAAAAAGATCAGAAAATCAGTAAAATGTAACAAAAGAAACCCAAATAAATATTCAAGATTGAAATAAAGACCATTATAAAAAACTTCACAAAACCCCTCAATCCCCACAGATGATGGAACACAACAAAAAAGCCTGAATAAAATTAAAAAAAAAAAAAAATACAGTTGAGAGTTACAAACAGGAAAAAAACAATTAATTCCTTCAAAGTAATACCCCAATAAAAATAAAGGAACTTTTTATTGCAGGGATACAGCAAATTTTCATTTTCTTCAAAAAAAGCGAAAGTATAACAACCCCAAAAAGGGTGAGCACCATTTTATTGTTTTTTTAGAGATAATGAATATTGGCAAGAAATGGGAGTCTCAGATATGGGTTCCAAAAAAACTCCGCAAAGAAAAAACAAATCTTCAAAAAACTTGAAATTTCTGAAAAGGGTCAGGTATTATTCAATACAGCACCCAATATTGCAGAATATTTCCCATATACCCAGATATTAGAATTTATCTCACATAGCTCACTTTTGCTCGACTTTTACCACTCAGAAATATATTATCTTCAGTATTAACCTCCCAAAAACAGCTTACTTAATTTAAAAAGATTCACATTCCCATCTAAAGCCTCAATTCTAGATTTTTCTTGTTTTTTCTTAAAGTTGTTTTTAAGCTGCCAAAAGAATTCTGAATTATCTTTTCTTATAGTCCCCTATAACACCTGTTATCTGGATTAAAAATTTCCTCCTCACTCCTAAATCCCATCCCAAATGTCTTTCTCTTAAATTCCCTCTTCACTAAATATATTTTCCCACCTTTCTCCCATCAATATTCTTTTTCATTTCATTTTTAGTCCCGTTTTTCTAACTCCCTCCTTATTGAACTTATTTTCCTTCTGTTTTTGACCCTTTTAGAAAAAATATTTCATGATTTAAAATTCACCCACTGGAGGTAAATCTAAACCAGATGATCTCTTTATTCAAAATTGAAAATAGGCTCAAATAGCTGAAGGATATTATTTTTTTAAACAAAGCAAAAATTATAAATAAAAAAATATCAAAATCACATTGCACAGATCTGGTTCCATTGGCCAGAGTGATCATTATAAAAGGCAGCATACAACCAAAACAAAATTTATTTTCATTCCTTTTTTATAGAAAATGATTATCCAATAATTACATTTTGAACTCAAGGATACATAGTCTGAACACAATCATGAGAAATTTCAAAATGTTCAGGCCAATTAAATTTTTGACAAAATTTATCAAGGGTAGTACTCCTGAATTTCTCATTTAACTTCTTCAAATATGAAGTTAAATTTAATTCAAGGAAAAGATTTTGGCTGAAAGAGTTCATTCAAGTCTATTTATTGAATACATTTAAAATTAAGTACCTTCCAAAACCAATAAATTTCTTCAAGTAAGAAATCCTATTGAATCCCCTTCAAACATCGACCAAAAGGAGATGTCCATTCACCAATCCCAATATAATAGCTGAGTCGAGATCCACTCATTCTTTTCTAAAATACCAAATAATAGAAACTGTAAAAAAAACTCTATCATTCTCGACTTATGGCTTTTAGTGACAATAAAAATGAGTAAAACCCCCACTGCTCCATATTGTAGGATTTAACTCAACACATAAAAATTTCTCTTCGGAAATCTCTTTCTTGCTTTGATAATCTTAAAGATATTACTTCTGTGATATTCAAACATTAAATAAAAGTGTCTTAAATTTATTAAAATGCCTCCCCCTTCTGTATTTTTCATTTACAGGGATATGACTTTAATGAATTCCCTTAAGTGGTATTTTAAGGGTTTGAAATACTTTTGTGCATTTGAAGAATTAAAAAAAAATTCCCTTCCACAATTAGACTTTTTTTTGGGGGAATCTTAAAAAGGATATAAAAATAAATAAATAAATTAAATAAATTAATCTCATTTCAATTCTTATCCGTTTTTTTTTTCAATTATTTTTGCTTTTATGAATACCTTCCATTTATTGTTGTTTTCACTACTATAGTCTGTGTACTATTCTCAAGAGGAGGAATCACATGCTAATTAGGTTAATATCTAATTTCATTAAGCTAAATAAGCTTCAAGCTATCTAACCTCCGTATTAATTACATTCAAAAAGCTGTTTATTTAGTCTTGTACCAAATAATTCCCCTTTCAGTCCACTTATCTAGCTCAAGAGTTAAGTGTTTTTATTAGATTCTGAGATTGTAGATTCACAATTAAACTGAGAAAACTCTTATGGCTGTAAAAAATATAAAGATGTTCATTGGAATAAAAGACAGTGAGAGTTTTAGAGGGATTTTCTATGAAAATTATAAAGCTTAATTAATCTTCTCCCAACAGTGTCTCATTTTTACAAACAAATTTTCTATAATTAACTCAAGGAATTTACAATATAAATTTCATTAAGCTTTATATTTCAACATCTACAAGCTCTTATAATCCTTTCATTCATGATTATCTAGATTTCGAAAAATCTTGGATGCAAGAGATTGAAAATTCTCCAAATTTCATGATTCTATACCTCAAAAAACCAATGAATGTTATTGGGGGTGTAACCTGTGGGTTCAGATATTTGAAGGTTCCCGTTTATTATTCTGAATATATGTGCCTTAAAATGAGAAGTGGCCATACAAAATACGTTGAATGGTCTTGATGACTATTTAGAAATATTGGGTTGTTATTATATTAAAGCCTTAAGAAGGTAATCAATTGCAGAACCAGAATCAGTGGATGTGTTTGAAAACAGGTATTCAGGTGTATTTTTTTTGAATTAAAAATGAAGCCTACCTCTTTCTTTCCTTATTCCTTCCCACTGCATATTATAGACCTAATTTTATTATTAATTTCTGAATTATTTTCAATTTTTAACTTTGGCTTTTAAATATTATTTAATTTTTAATATCCCTGGGCCCAAAATTTACTTAAAGAGAAGTTCTCTTTCAGAAGCTATGGTGAAGATCAATTCTTAAGATATTAACACTCATAATTGTATGTAAAAATATTTCCTTTAAATGATCCTCCATCAAATTGCTAATTTGTTTCTTTGAAAGACTTTGTACTTACTATTATATGGAATTTTAAATTCAAACATCTTAATTTTGACTTAAATTAGTGATATTTCCATTTTCATACCATAATTTGAGCCTTTTGAATGCCATATTTGAAGCTTCATAGAGCCCAAAAGCTCACATGGGTTTAGGTATTTAAGGAGACAACCACCTTGGATTATTTTCAAAGCCCCAAATTGAGCTAAATAACTCCCTTAATTGAGTAAAATTTGCCAGAAATGGGCAGTGGGGGCCATAATAGGACGTTTTTTAAAATGTTTTCTTTTTTGTACAATATGAACCCCCACAAAAGGGCTTATGTGAGAATCAATGGAGTGTTTCCAGCCATTTGAATGGCCCTCTTTCACATGGGGTGTTTTCTTAGCCATTTCCAATTAAACCATCTTTGTGGGGGCCAGTTTTATGTTAAACAGCACTTTTGGCCTTTTATGTTAAACAGCCCCTTTGGCCATTATAAAATTCCTACCAAAAAACTTTGACATCTGAGACCCAGAAAATTAGGGACACATAAATGAATGGCCCTTTTTCTCATCTGTCCATTTTCATGGTGGGTGTTCCTGACCAGATAAACTCAATCATCCATTTTATGAGGAAGCATTTTTATGGTATATAGCCCTTTTGCGCCATTACGTCCTTTAATCTTTTTAATACTTATTGAGGCATAAGGGTCCCATATTACTTGAAAAACGAAAATTAAATGAAAAAGGCCATTTTAGCATCAATCTAGTAATTTATGGCATTGATTTAGCAATAAAAGATACTAAATAGATATCAGGCAGAGGGCGCATGCGGAACCCCAGCATCAATTCAGTAATTTACTGGCATCACTTGAGCAACAATCTATATTTTTTGAATTTGATGTCTAATTAATTAATTCTAAGCTTTTAGTAATAATTCAAAGATAAAGTCATTAATTGAATAATGGAAAAAATATTTAAAAATTTGAGTGAGGTTAAATTTTCAAGTTTAAGAAAAGAAACGTTGAAGAATCTGATAGAAAATATATATGGTCGATTGATGGATTTTGTAATTACCAAAAAGGATTTTGTTTTGACATGAACTGCCAGGGGACCCAGGTAAAAAATTATAAACCTTTAGATTAAAAAATCATGGCGTTTTAATCTGGGATTTATGCCCTAATCCTACTGTCATGTTTTCAAGTATTTTGTAAGTTCAAAGCCGCCTAAAAGTATGCTTTTTGAATCCAATATGCTTAAACAGAATATGAATAATACTTTGCTTCATTTTTTTTAATTAAAAAAGTGAAATTCAATTATATTTAAAAACGTATTTTAAGATGGATATTTCCAACAACACTAGCCAGCAAGTTTTTATAAAAAAAATAGCGACATGTAGACGGCAATAGCTTGTAAGAAACCTGGCTCTACCCTTTCAAAATTCGTCAATACCGTAAGTAAGTGCAATTTTGTGTTGGTCAATGTAATTGAAATTCGGTGGCTTTTTTATCTCAACGAAAATCAATTAAAAAGCAGAAACAATTGAAGAGGATATCCAAATGGGACCTGAGTGATGTCAGTGTAAAGAGGGGGGATCTTGTGTGGTGGTACTTTGTTGAGCTAATGCTCCCAAAGGATTAGTGTGCACCCTTTCACTGTGAAACAAAACGATTTTTCTCAAAAAAGAAAAAAAAAGAAAAGAAAAACATGTCTCCCGCATAGGCAATACAAAGCCATCTCGCGCATAAGAAACAAATCTATACACATATCACTTCTGGAGTTTTGAGAAAAAACACTTTTAACAGTATTTTATCATCAATTAATACTTAAGACCTTACCGATTCCTGTGACAATTCATGTAAAAGTACGTAAAAATCCTTTCAAGATTCTTTAAAATCTGCATCATCCTTTGAGCCTTCCTTTTCAGTAACCTCGGCCTTCAACATCGGAGTATTGCTTTGAGATTTTATTTCTGTTTCAACTGCCGTAATCTTTGCTTCAGTTTCAGCGATTCGCTCCTTGGTAACACGGGCCTATAAAAAAGCGTTATGATAAGTTTTATTCAAGTACGTGGGTTAGCAAAAGTGTGTAACTAACTTGATTATCTGCAAACCATTTCTTCTTTTCTGATAGGGTTGCGATTGTATTCATTACATCTTCACGGGATATTGGTACAGTGACAGCAAGAGCATGTAAAGCATTTATAGTTGACAAGGGTAAATTGAGTGGCTGATTACTAGTTGTCATTTCGCCACCGACTAATTTTTTATTCTTTTTTCCTTTTTTGCCACCCCCTCCGACAAAAAACTCTTCATTGTCAACCCCTTTCTTTTTCACCGCCACCATGCCCTCAAACGCCTCCTGGCCTTCAACTTTTCTAGCATCTTGAAGCTTTGGTAGTGCATTAGAGTCTTTACGAATGTGTGAATTGGTCTCTTGGACAGATGGCGTATTACCGAGAATTTTATCAAAATAGAGAATGAGTGTGCGACAATCTTCAATTTCGCGTTCATATGCAGGTGCCGAGGCCTCTTCACGCATCTGTTCATGGAGCTCTTTGAGTTGTGCAGCTTGGCGTGCTTCTTGCTCTGCCTTTTGTCGATCTAAGCGACGTTGCTGGTCTTCTTGTAATTTAGCAACTTGATTAAAAAGGAAGAATTTTTTGCAATCAAAATTGAAAGAATGAATTATTCCATTGCAAAGAAAGCTAATTGCTGAATTTTCTAAGTGTTTAGGGATAAGAATGACAATTAAAAACGTCTTACAGAATTTATCATTGGCTTCCCTGTAGCGTGCGGTACCTTCACGCTTCTTAGATATCAGCTCTGAAAGGTCGCCTTGAAGCTTGCTTCTCTCGGTAAAATACGTTGCCCTTGATTTCTCGGATTGAGCGAGCTGGTCAAGTATTTGATTCAACTCAAGTCTGGTCGATTTCAAGGAATCGGTGATTGCTTTACCATGTGGATCGTGGAGTTGTTTTTTTAATTCTTGAATTTGTGCCTTTTCAGCTTCAATTGACTCAAGTTGAGGTCCCAGGGCTTGAAGTTTTCTGCGAATGGCGCGCAAATTTTGAATTTCTGTGATTGCCTTTTTTTCTTCTATAATTTTCATTGCCCCACTCTCAATTTGGGATTCAAGTTGACGAATTTTGTCGTCAACTTCGGATGTTGACTTGTAAGGTAGCCTAGCTCGCGCGGCATTGATCTCTTTAGTCTGCAGAAAAAAAAAGCGCATTGATTTGATCAATTTAAATTTCAAGTTATCTGAATGAAAGTAATTCAAGAGAAATTTTAGATAAATCAAAGAGAAGTTGGTCGATAAAATTGTGCGAGATAAAGAAAGACAATCATACTTTCTTCAGGACGATTTCATTTGCAGAGGTAATTTGAGCTGAAATCTTTTCGTGAGGAGAAGATAACTTTGACTTTTCTTGTCTTAGGTTTTCTAACTCGTCACGTAAGGCATCCCGACGAGTTATCAAAGAATTATAGCAATCTTTTGTTTTAGAATCTTCAATTAGGGTTACCAAGTTATCCTAATGAAATGAACAGGGCGAACCAAATCCATATGCTTCAGTAAGAAGTTTAAGGACAGTCAATAGATAAGAGTGCTCACTAGACGATTTCTAATTTTTTCGATTTGTTTTGATAACTCTTCTTGCTCAACGTAATGAGCTTCTTTGTTTGGTCTTCCAGAACCATGGTAGCTTCTCGGATGGTTGTTCAAATCATTTGAATGATTTCTGGCGAATTGAGTTGGTGGTTTGGATGAGGTTTGATTAGCTTTGTTGGAATTTTTGATCATCTTGTTGAATGTTGACAAAAAATCTAAAAAATTCGAAAAACTTGACTTGATGGGGAAAAATTTCCAAAATGAGTAAATTTAAAATCTTCCACGTTGACAATCACCTCAGCACTCTTCAGCACTCTTCAGCACTCATTCTCAAGATCCACAACACTAATTAAGTTAAAAAAGAAACTCTTACAAATCAAGCAAATCTGTTGAGAATGGAAGCTAAAGTACTTTCTTTTCAAATTTCAACCACATCCATTACTTAACCCTTGATGTGGACATCTGCTCTTTCTTGGGTTTTGTCATCTGAAGACTACAAATTGGCTATTTATTTATAATCAAGGAAGCAATGATTCTTATAAAATTAAAAAAGTCACAAAAGACATCAAAGCTGAGTAGTAATCCAATACAAAATCAACATCCTCATTTAAGATAAAAAACCATTTGAAATAGAAAATAAAAACATCAACATTCCTTATCACAAATTCAGTTTGTAGATATTATAATCTCAAATAATTCATAATTAAAAGCGGCTTACTTGAAGGCTAACTATTTATTTATTTAAAGTCTGCCTTCTTCTAACTATGAATTAATTGAATAAGATCTTTGAAATCTTCATCAACTTATTGAAAAATTTCATTTTGAAATCAGAAATAGTTAAAATTATCAATATTCTATATCTTTCAGAACCAAAGGATGAATTAATAAAAGGGTTATAGTGGTTGAATCAAATTGTTATTGAAATTAATCATTTAGGGAAAGACTCTTGTCTCTTAGAAATAAAAGTGTAATTCTTTTGAGTTTGATGGGATATATGAAGTTGAAGATCTGAATTCCACATTTCAAAACTTTTCAGCTTTCTATTTATCAACGTGTTTATAGTTTAGTCCTCAAACTCAACACAAATTCCTCACATCAGAAAATCATTATACATTAATTGTGTTTTTTATTGTTGTAGGCTTAATATTTCAGCATAGCATGCTTTGTATATCTTCCATTCTTTATGGAGCAATTTATTTTAACTGAAGGTTAGTTTTAACCACCTGGAAACAGTTAAAACTGACCTGGTTAATTTCAAGACCAAAATCAATCAGATTTTGTGTGGATCTTAACATCCCAAGCCTGGAAGAAAGGAGTTTGAGGGAGTGTGGGACCCTTGGAATCATGATTCCTATCCCCCTCAAAATTAATCTTTCCAAATTGTTTAATTTCAATTCCTCCACATGTACTATGCTTAAATATTTACATATGTGATTCAATTGAAAAATTATGTTCCATACTGCAATCATTAATTTGTCATATTCAAATGAAAGTTCATTTTTGTAATATATGTGCACATTTCTGAAAATTTATTCAGAATACTTCTATTGCTTATAAATTCTAATCCACACAGAAAAACTTATTTTTTACACATAAAACAATTGTTAAAACTGAATGTGGTGTTAATGAAATTAAATATTGATTAATTTTGAATTCTTATACTACAAAATATCAAGACTTATTTTAAGCTTACTTAGAGTTGAGCTAAAGATCTTATACCATGAGGTGACCAAAGGTTTTATTTCATGAGGAATCAAATGGTAAAATAAATTTCATATTTTTTATTTATTAAGAAAGTTTAAAATTAATTTATACAATTTTTTTCACAAAAACATAGTTTTTTCAAAATTTACAATAAATTTTTATTTTTGTTCAATTTTTGTAAGAAAAATTTTGATTTTATTTTTTTCTTAATTTTCTTATTTTTCTGTAAAATTAATTTTTTCATTTATTTTATCAATTTTCAGTTCTAATTTTTAGGAAGAATAGATCTTCAATTTCAATTTTATATTTTGTGGTCTTTTGGGTATATAAAAATACCTCTAATGCTTGCACATACATCGAGGTAGTAAATGTGAAATTTGAAGTCCATGAGATGCATCTGAATGTAAAATAGATTCCACTTTAAAAGCTTTTACCCACTTTCTAATTCAAATTTTGAGATGTTTCTATCCATTTTCTCTGCTATAGATTCTCAGATAATACCAAGCATAGCTCAGAGGACTACCAAGAATATCATAAAACCACAAATTTATTCATAAAAATAGAATAACATCACTTCCAAAATAAAAGATTGTTTTTTAAATAATAATATTATTTTTTCACTTTACAGCTTGTTATTCTTCATGATAGGCCTCAATCTCTCTTGGCTTAATTACTCCTCTCTAAGCTTGAGTAAAACAAACCTCACACACATATCACATACTCATAACACCATATATTTAATGTAAAGATAAACTTATTTAAAACACTTAAAAATTACTTATATGATGCCTTTTTGTCTTCTTAAGAAATTACTGTAAACTAATTCACTCTGATAATTCCAATTTGTGAAGATACTATGAAATAGTTATTTTCAAAGTAATAATTACCAAGAATTATTTTTTGAAATTTATTAATAAATCTCAATAGCTCCCCATTACCTTCAAACTGATTGATTATTTCTCACTAAGTCTTATGGCTGCCTCTTTATAGCCAAACTCCTGCATCATAATTTCAAAAACATCAAATAATACCCTTAGCTCCACCAGGAGTCACCAAACACCTTCATAAAAAGAAAGAAAAGATTAAATAGATCCTTACTTCTTGAAGGAAATTACTTCAATGTTTGATATTAATAATTAAGATTTTGTTCAAATAAGCTGATAGTAGATAGATTCCCTTCTTAGTTAGAAAATAGAAAAGAATGAAGCTCAAATTTACTCAAAGAAATATCTCAAAGTTTTTGGAATTCACAACTTAAGCCTTCTATGTCCCCTTTTATTTCTACAAATCCACTCTTTATCTATTTTTATTTTCATCCTGAGAAAAACATTTGTTTTGGTTACTCATCCTCCCAGCTATGTCTTAGATATTTTAGTGGGGTTAGAATTAAACAAAAATCCTCTTCTCAATTTTCCATATTTAGATTTTTTTTCATCTTTTAATCTTCCTTAATTTATATTTCTCCCTCAAGGGGGATTAATTACTACTGCTTCCTCTTTTCATATAGATTATTGAATAAAAAAATTCATCTGACTGAACTGTCATGATATACTAAATAACAATCTATTATTCTTAAAGATAAAATTTTATAACACAGAGATATTATTATTAATATTATGATAATAATTATATATATTCACATTTTTATTACGATTATTATACCCAGAGATCAATCTGTAAGAAAGTAAGATTTGAGAAGGTAGAGAAAAGAATCATTAGACATAATTACCTTAATTAAAATTTAAAATGATATTATATTTGCATTTATTTAAATTCAATAAATCACTAGTTATTCCCTTAGATTGTGTTTTTCAGAACTATTCAATGAAGTATATTGAATACCTTGGATATTATCTATAGCACATAGGTTAAGAAAAGTCCTTTCTATAATATTCAGCTAAATTATAAAAGGAAAAACTAAATAAATTAAGAAGAATTATAGAAGTGACGAAAATGAAGTTCCACAAAACAAATTTTGCTCTGGTGAGGCTCAAAAGTTTTTCTTCCTTTGATATATTAATTCCAAGATATGCAGAAACCAATATTTTCCAAAATAGAAAAGTTTCTAGGAGTAATTTTCTCCTTTTTAAATATTTGCAACATAATTGATAGCTTCTTGAAAGATGTATTTTGAAATACAAAAAATAGGTTTAAGATTTATTTTGAGGAAAGGAATACTTCATTGAATTAAGATTCCTTCTAGCTTCTTCTCCTGACAAGAGGGTCAAACCCATTCATAGGGACGGGGTTTGGAGTTTCAAATCAACTCACGCCTCAGGTAGTAGTTTTGATAAAACTCAATGCTATATATATACTTATATTTACATTAGAATTCAAGATCTATATTCACCTCAAAGCTGTTTTAAGATATTATCAAATACAGCTATATTCAAGAGACTTTTTCCTATTAATTTGAGCTAGGGGATTAAAATTTAATTGATAATGAATGTAGATAGAATAGAGAGCTATAAGAAACTATATATGAATCCCCAAGGTCTAAATTTAAGATAAGGAAGTAAAAGTAATTTAAAAAACAAATGATTGATAATTGCTGAAGTTTGTTGATAATGGTACAATAGGATTCTTCATTGATGATAAGATTGTAATAATTATTTATTGAGGATTTCCTAATCCTTTTTTTGGTCAATTGAAAAAATGAAGGGAGAATAATAAACTGACATTAATGTTGCGGTTAAATTAATGAATTAATTTCCTACTCCGAAATAAAAAGAAGGAATTCTTGATTACCCAATGTACCAATCAAATCACATTTTAAAGAAAAATTTATCACTAAATGGCCATTTAAATAATTAGAGGCTACTTAAGGACTTAACTGAAGTTCTAGGTTATACAGGAAACTTTTTCTTAATGATAAGGTTAATCAAAAAGAAGAAATTAGCACATATCCTCATTGAAGATTTTATTTTTTGTTTATTATAATGATAGAAGTAGCTTCAGAATTTCTTTATAAATAATGATGATATATTATAGAAAAAAATCAATTGAGACAAAAATACAACCTAAAAGAGAACATTTTGAGGAAAAGCTTTTTGATAATAATAATAAATATGAAACTTCCAAGTAAATATAAAAATCCTCTGGCTAATGAAATAAATATTAGTGTCTTGAAGAGAAAAAGGGAATCAATGAAGAATAATGACGGACTAATATGATATTTTTAATTTTTTAATAAAGAAAAATTTTCATAACTCAATATTTTGAAAAGCATCTTTTAGGAATAGTTTAATTTATATAGAATTGTGTTTTTTCTTAATAATATTCCCTTTCATAAACATGAATGAGGTTTCATTTGGCCCAATCTTATTGTGAAATTTCATGGTTCCCCACCCCAATCTTTTGAAATAATGTGTGCCATGTGAAATCCATTTAGTGACGGAGCTTCTGGATCAATAAAGAAACTAAACTTGACATGTCTAGGAATTAGATATAGTACAATCATTGTTGAAGCGAATATTCTTTGTTGGATAGCCCTTCAAAAGCACATCATCCTTGTATTTTTAACCTTATTTCCACATTTAGATTACTAGATTAAATCATGATGTAGTACTCAATACCTTTTTGTACCAGCTTCAAGCGCGTTTCTTGGGAAAACTTTTAGAATTTGAAGATTTAAATCTTAAATTATCAACTGAAAACCTTTAATAAAGCCTTAAAGTTACTAACTAAAAGGAGAATGATTAATAACCTGCGGTGAAGAAACACTTTGGAGCTTAAGACAGAGATAAAAAAAGATATTTACTAATCCAATGAGAAAAGGACGAAGTACATAGTATGGAATTACAGGAAATAATTTACCAATTAGATTTACAGCAATAAGTAATACAGATTCATACAATTGAATTAACAAAGATCAGAGTATTACATATAGATGGGTTTTTTAGTTACCCGATTTCACATAGGCCCTAAGTACTCAACTATAACCACATCCTAGATACAACCCCAAAGGGTATAAGTACCAGCTCTACAAATTATGAAATGAATCATCTCTTAAGCTCACAAAGGATAGATTGAGAAAGAGATCTACCCTCAATAAAACAAAAACCTTAAGTTAATATACTTTACAGTCACAAAATAAGGTTTCTGTAATAAAATGAACCAAACCTGGGTCAATACACCACAATATCACAAGAAAGAGGAGGTAAATTGAACTTGAACTAATATTATGCATGGAAGTTTTCATGAAATCTTGAAATGATTTGAGAAATGAACTAATACTAAGCTTCAATTACCAATAAAAAAAGATGGTGCAATACCTATACCAAATCACCTAATATCTAAAGTAACCCAAATAATGTTTCATAATACTAAATACTCAAGTATAAAAAATGGGGCAATAATTAAGTCAAATTATGTCATAAAATACGTTATTTACAATAAAAATCACCAAAGATTACATTTTCATGATATAAATGTTGAGATAAAACGAAAAAAAGCGGTTCCATATCCGTATTAAAGGACACCATGTCAAAATTTATCACCAGAGAAGCTTTCTCAAGTCTGTGAATTTGAGCATTTGATTATAGTTTTAATAAGGATAAATCTCAAGGATATCTAGTGCAATTTTAACGAAACTGGTGAAATACCTCTATCCAATGACACCATTTTAAAATTACAAATAAGAAAAAATAGTTAAACTTTGTTACATTACCATAATAATGTTCAAGAATGGCTCAATAGATAAAACATATGGTGCCTCAAATTTAGAGCTCTTGTTTTAAGCTTGATCTATGGAGAGCCTAAAAAATTATCAATAGGAGGCCTCTCCATCTTGCTTTACCATAATAATGAATATTTTAGCTCCATAAAATGAGATATCTTTCCTTATATTTAGAATTAACTCATCGTTTATATAGAAGCAGCATCTAGAATTAAATCCCAAAGGATTAGTAGAAAAAGCTCAGTTTACTGTGACAAAAAAAATACTCCAATAGTTCAATACTGGAAGATATTCACATTAATAATGAATGAGATAAATATTCAATTAATAATTCCATTATCATGGTAGTTAAAATAATAAATTAGTTCTTCTAAAGTAATATTAAAAAAATCAAGCAGAAAAATTTGGGATGTATAATATAATCTTATTCCCCATAAGAATTATTTCTTCAAAGGTAAAATTATTTCCAATGTTTACCATCTATCTTCATACTTAAATCCCCTTAAAAAAATCCATTTATATATATATAGATACTATATAACTATATCATCACCTTATCAGCTTATGGATCAATTATAGAAATTTAACAACAGAGAAACTTTCATATTATAATAACACTCAAGTATAATTGAATTATACCCTTTTATTATTACATCTCTGCCTTAAATTGAAAAATTCACCCCGATAATAAATACTCTTGACATCGAAGTAAAGCACCCCTTTAAATTATCAAATATAATACTGTCATATTATCATATATTATCAATATATACTATAATAACTGACTTTGAATATGGATTATTACATATTAATATATAATAAGTATAGAAAGTTTTTTCTGATCATCAGGTGGGTCTAATATACACTACTCAGACATTATTATCTAGCTGTAAAGCCCTAAGATTAGAAAGTAATTCGTGAGCTCTGTAGGAATATATTTTTTTATATACAGAGGGCAATATAATACAGCTCAGAAGCCTTTCTTACAAGATAATTACAGAAATTAAAAGCTATTCATCTATAATTCATCCCTTTTAGACTTCCTTATCTCTTTCAACATGAAAAAAGCTCAATAAGTAGCAGCATATAGAATTAAATCCCAAAGGATTAGTAGAAAAAGCTCAGTTTACTGTGACAAAAAAATACTCCAGTAGTTCAATACTGGAAGATATTCACATTAATAATGAATGAGATAAATATTTAATTAATAATTCCATTATAATGGTAGTTAAAATAATAAATTAGTTCTTCTAAAGTAATATTAAAAAAATTAAGCAGAAATATTTAGATGTATACTATAATCCTATCCCCCATAAAAATTATTTCTTCAAAGGTAAAATTATTTTCAATGTTTACCATCTATCTTAATACTTAAATCCCCTTAAAATAATCTATTTATATATATTTAAATACTATATAACTATATCATCACCTTAGCAGCTTATGGATCAATTATAGAAATTTAACAACAGAGAAACTTTCATATTATAATAACACTCAAGTATAATTAAATTATACCATTTTATTATTATATCTCTGCCTTAAATTGAAAACTTCACCCTGATAATATATACTCTTGACATCGAAGTAAAGCACCCCTTTAAATTATCAAATATAATACTGTCATATTATCATATATTATCAATATATACTATAATAACTGACTTTGAATATGGATTATTACATATTAATATATAATAAGTATAGCAAGGTTTTTTCTGATCATCAGGTGGGTCTAATATACACTACTCAGACATTATTATCTATCTGTAAAGCCCTAAGATTAGAAAGTAATTCGTGAGCTCTGTAGGAATATATTTTTTTATATACAGAGGGTAATATAATACAGCTCAGAAGCCTTTCTTACAAGAGAATTACAGAAATTAAAAGCTATTCATCTATAATTCATCCCTTTTAGACTTCCTTATCTCTTTCAACATGAAAAAAGCTCAATAAGACTACAAAAATAGCTCTTGTTTTATTCATTTTCCATTCTGCACAGTATTAAAAAAAGATTCAAAAGATTTTAGTTTCACTAAAAAGTACGTTTATCAGAGATTTTATCCATATGAGGATGATATTTGGAGATTTCGGAAATCTCTAACAAATAACCAGGATATTATCTTCACCAAAAAAAATCCACCAATTCTTGGACAAATAAAAAACTTGAAAAGACTGTGAGTTTAGTTCTATCAAGAAATGCTGATTATTATTTATAGAAATGTAAAAAAATTATTGCTTTGAATTATAATTATAATTCAATAATATCTTTATTAAATTGGAGGTTTTGGTCTCTATAGATTTCCCCTGATTAGGATTGGTATTGTAATATATGATTATTTTGATTTTGGAAGGATTAATGTCTCACAAAGCTCAATTAAACAGAATTATTTCTCATAATTTTACCAAGAAACATCCAAAAATACATTTTCTTCTGTAGTTGGAGTCAAAATTTCTTTTTCAGATAGAGTATTTAAAGTGGTGTATCCCTTTGAAAATGAAAAAACAAGATTAAAAAAGTGGTTTATATTCTCTCAGGAGCCTCAATAGCATCCATATGCTGAGGGAAAATGAATTGAATGGCTATTGTTAATGGTTCAGAGCTACCCTGGTGGATATTATCACTGAATTACAGTCAAAAATATGGAAAGTAATATTATTTAAGTCTGAATCTATATAATTTGATTTCTTCATAAGAAGATTTTTCAAAAGCTTTTTTTTTATCAATTTAAAAGATAGAAAACAAGATTAAGAAAAACATTTAGACTGTATTTAATTGAATGTAAAGTGAAGATCTAATATGAGCATAAATGTGAGTTTAAAGGCTCCAAAAGGATAAAAAAAATACACAAAAATAAAATTGATAGAAATCTCAAAGATGGTTAATACAATTTGATATATTCAAGATTCATTAACAACTATCATAATTTTAATTCCCGAAGTTATTTCTATGTAGTAAATATACTGTAGGGTTTTTGAAATAATATGAAAAATTAATTTATGTTCAATCAATATATTGGGAATAAATTCATAAAAAGGGGATCCCATTAATTAAAAATGAAAAGATTCTTTTTATAGTGGGATTAGCAGTTCCAAGAAAGTTTATACTTTTTTTTGTCTGAGATTTGACCTTGCTCCTTGAAAAATCTCTGCAGATATACTATAAGCCACAGCCTTGCATATTAAGAAGTCAGATTAATTTAGATTTAGTTCATTAAAGATCCATAAATATTATTTTCTTGTACACAGAAAAAAAATACTTGAGTGATATAATAGCTCATTGAGTTAAGCTACATATTGAAGGAAAAGAAATCTATTTTTCCAATAATCTATGATGCGATTCCAGTTCGATTTCATTAATTAGTATATTTTTATCTATTCAGTCCTTCTTCTTATTGAAATATTTATCAAAGTGTCATATTGAGCTTCTAATAGATTCATAATTACACCTTTCAAAAAAACTTGAAAAATGAAGGAATTACCAGATGAATCTCTCTCCAAAAATTACACTTTGACCTTATGCTAAGAGATTGAATATGCCTTTCAAAAAAGATATTTCAATTAATTAATGTTATTTAAAGAAATAGAATGATTGATTTATAATTCAATTATAGACAATATTAATTTCTGAAGAATATAAAATAAATTTTGAAAGAATCAAAATGAATTATATCTTGTTTCTAAAAAGCTTCGACTTGTTCTTAAAGTTTTCTTATCAATTTTTTGATTTCAATTTTATTTCAAAATTAAGCATAGTAATCAAGCTTTTAAGTTTCGATAGGTATATTTGCAACCTCAAAAATGAAATAAAAATTCAGGAGCCTTCAATCAAGCTATTCAAATATTACAATAGTTTTTTTGTGTCTAGTATAGGTACTATCAGGCTAATTAATAAGCATATTTTTAAAGAAGTAAGATTTGTTAGCTCCCTCAAATAAACTATTGGATATTTAGAATTTCTTTCAAAGAAATTAATCGTTTATCAGAATCAAACAAATTTTTACATTTGAACCCCCTTGGACTTTGAGTGTTTTCACTGTATTTTTGGTCAGGTATATCTTATTGAAATTCTTTTCCATAATTTCATTTTTAAAAATGATACCATCTGATATTTTCATTAATCTTATTAAACCCTTCATCTTTTAATTTATGGATTTTATTTAGAGAATTTCATCTATTGTCTCACTGTCTCAATCATTTTTCATGAAAAATATAAATTTATTTTGAGAGGATATTTTGATATTCTATCTTTCACCTTTTGGATTATTTATAACTCAATTGTATTTTCAATTTCAATTTTCAATTTAAAATCTATTTCATTTCAAAAAACTCCTCATTTATTTCTAAAAATTGAAATAATACAATACTTATTGTCCAATATTTGAAGGAATTTGAAAAAAAGGGATGAGGTTTTTTATATTTTTCATAATTTTTTTTTGAGGGTTCTTGGTCTGTTAGAGTTTACTGGTTGTAGATGCACTGGAATAATTTTTTTTACATTTATCTTACTGTAAATGTTATTGTTTTATCATGCTGAGCATATAAAGAAGATAACGAACGCTAAAATAGATTAAGTGCAGAAGAACTAACTCCAGTGAATCTACAATGAGAAAAATCTAAAAAAATATTAAAATTACGAACAAAGGAAAAGAAACTAAACAATTCAGAACTTATATCCTAATCAAGATCAAAGAGGGAAAATATTAAAAGAATTAAATTAAGATTATAAACAAAATAGAATCAAGTTTTTTGAACAATTAAAGATAAATTTAACAGATCCTTTGATTTTATCATCTATTATCTTTCATGGATATCCACTAGGTTCCAAATTTTTCAGGAAAAACAATTGAATATATTTTTCTATTTTTTTTAAAAAAAGAACAAAAAGGGCCCACAAGCAACTGAAGATCTCAATAAAACAAGGATAAGGGTTTCTCTACATAAGATTGAGTCAAATCAATTAATGAAAATAAACACAAATCTATGAAAATTTGGTTTCTAAATCTTACTTAAAGAGAAATTCAACCTATATATCTCAGGGAGTTTATGGATTGCATTTGCTAAAGTATACATAAAGAAGAACATCGAAATTTCACACATAAAATACATTGATCAATGGATCTACCCAGGATACCAGTTGTAAAAATGAATGGACAATAAGAATTTCTTCTAAAATAAAAGGTTAATAAGTAATATGATAAAGGCATTACAATGGAAAATACCATTCTTGCATTAAAATCGTTAGTTCTTCTATAGTCCATAGCTCTCGATAATAATAATAAAGAATGTGATTTCAATGCTATTTTACGACTCGCATAATACTATATATGAGTCACTAACAAAAAATTAATTCTAAGGAAAAATATTTTGTATCGGAAATTTAAGCACATGTAGTGAGCCATAGATCTCAGTGAAATGAGTCCTTGTAGCTCATAAAATTTTGAAAATAAGTAGACAGAGATAACTTTGATAAAGTTGGTGAGGAATGAGAAGTCATAGTCTCAAAAGTATTTCTTTAACTTGATTTAATACATGATCTCATAGACCTATTAAAAAGAAAAAACATTGAGATATTTCTGATTATGAAATCACTTAAAAATGTGTATTAATAATTGATTTTTGATATCTACCCAGATAACTCAGTCTTGGGCATTGGTAAATTTTACAAACGTTTCATGCCCTTTCCTTTAAAGGCTTAAAATGAGTCTAGAATTCCCAGAAAATGTTTATTTGGATCATAAATTTAAATGATAAATTTTGGAAAAATCAATAATATTTAAAATGAATAGAGCTCTAGAACACTTAGTTTCCTGTGTAAATTATGATAATTGAATTCTAAATAAAGTTCTGAGTCTGATTTACTCAGATGATAGAAAATTTAATACTAATTACTTTTGTAAATCCAAATTATCTGTTATGAAAATGAAACTTAATAGTTAGGAAAATTTATGGAAAGGTCACTTAATTTAACTTTTACAGCTCAGGAAATCAAAGTACTCCTTTCATTGAATATTTCCACAGATTTGAAACTCAAGAGGGAAATAATAATAATAAAAGCATAATTTTTGGGAAGATGAGAAAAAGGATATGATTTTAAAAATTGATTGAGATTAATTAAAGCTGATTGAAACTGATGAAAAATCTCAAAGAAATGAACATGAATTATTAAAATATAAAATTGATAGAGTTTCTAAGCTCTTTGAAAATAGAAAGCTCAAGATATTAAGCTTTTTAAAGGTTTCAATTAGATATTTGGTTTTGCAAGAACATAATTCAGCGTAAAAGAATTCTAGAGAGTGCAGAAACAGTTTCTTAGCCTCAACCAGTAGATGTTAAAAATTATTTAAACAAAATATTTTACTTCATGAAGAAGATTATTGTTAAAATTTAGCTTTTGTTTTTGCGTATTGATATGGGCCAAATTAAGGATTTATCAAAGAAATTGAATTATAAGCTAATCCCAAATCACAAATTTAAAAAAGGTAGATACACATATATATAGTTTCCACCATGTAGATAATATTTCTGCATAGAAGGTAAAGTGTATAAAACTCATACAGATGAATTCAATTGTAAGCTTATTTTCTCATTCCCTTTGACATTTTTCAACAGATAACTGATGTATTTTGAGAAATATCAAGTATGCAATCTACAAAAAATTGTCTTGAAGTTGAATGTTTTTTGAAATGTATACCTATTTTCACAAAGGAAAAAAAAGAAAAAAAATTCTAATTTTCTCCTCGTAAGCGTCACTTAAAGTGAATCAATAATCTCAATCCTATAGGAGAAAAATAATTAAAGCAATATCATTTCAGAGCCTCCAAGCTTAATTAGAATAGATTTAATTATGATTATTCAAAAATTACAAATTAGATGTGACTTTCAAAATTTAGGCTTTTTTAAAACCAATAAGTAAAGGTTTGATATTTAACGAAAAATATCCTTGGGAAGGTTTACCACAAAATTAATTAAAAAATTAACTTATGACTTGGGGTCTATAGATTGGGAAAGGATTCTTAAAAAATTAGTATGATACTATCAAACCAAAATGATTATTGAAAATTTAAATAATAATATACAGTTTCTTCTCAATATTACTACACATTTTTAGAATTTCTCTAATCTATATTGAAATAAATGTAGGATTTTCATACTTTGGGCTTAATTGATTGCATATAAATTCAAAGAGTCCCTACTTATGGATGTATATGGTATTCAGAAATATTCAATCTAAATGAATATATTTAATCAAACTCAATTTTTTATTCACTATAATAAGATATTAAATTCTCAATTGTGATAAAATTAGTTAACAATAGAGGTAGAAAAAAAAGAAAATTTCCTTTAGGAGCTTATTTGGTGAACTCTCAGGGATATAAATGACCCTCTTTGAGAAGAATCTCACAATAATTAAAGCAAGATATTGAAAATTATTCTTTCCATAAAAACAGCAATCTGGTGTCTTATGGAAAATGAATCAAATTGAAAATTTAAAAATAATTCCTGGTGACTCCATAGAGCTTAAACTTCAGGCCTTTATTTAGAAGAAAATATAACTTCTATTAATATATGAACTAATTAGAAATATGGGTACTATTGAAATTTATCAATATGATAATTTAATGATGAATTATTTAATTTGTAGTTTAAGAGGGGTAATTGAAGATTACTTATTTCTTACAGAAGATAGAGATGAAAGTAATAATAGAATGAATGATATTTCATTTTCTTATAATATTTCAAAATAATTAGACATCCATTTGTAATATGAGCTTATGAAATGCTTGATAATATTGCTATTAATCAAGAGTACTATGACTGTTCTTATGAAATATAATAACTAAATTCATTATAACCAAAATTAAATAATTAATCAATTCTTTTACTTGTTATACACTACTAGTGATTATAACAGTAAGTAGTAATTGTCTACTAGAAACAATTACAATAAGTATTACTAACAAAAATTCCTATTGAAATAATATAAAACTATTTCAATGTATAATTATATTTTTCAAGAATAATTATAAATATCATTCTTGTAGAAGATTATTAATAGAGAAAAGCTTCGAGAATTCAGTTAAAAAACTCACCAATACTCCAATAATACCTTGAAAAGCATTGGTAGAGGGATTTGACAGATTAATTTTGGATTTAAAGGATCAAAATTTGTTTTATAACAATAATACAAAAACATCATTGTTAAACACTATTTGAAATAGTATATTAATATTATTCAATGTATCTATAAAGGATTTGGAAATATTTCAAAAAACTAAGAAAATAATTAACTAATACTTGCTTCTTGGTACTAAAGATATGATTGAATAATAAGATAATTTGGAAAAAACAGAAAGACAAAGCCTCTTTTAAGTCAAAAACAGCTCATAGAGGTGTTTAATGGAGAAAAAATGAAAAAAAAGTGAGTGAGAAAACATTAATCCTCTTTGGATTATTGGATAAATCACCTGTTGTTGTGTAAGATTATCATAATTACTTAATTAAGTCATTTTATGGGACTACAAACCCATTTATGGTTAAGAAATAAAGGATAAACAAATTGCAATCTTCTTCTATTTCAAAATGATAATTTATTTATAAAGGTTCTCACTTTTAGTGGAAATTTTATCACAGATTGTATTTTTGGTGAATTTTGAAGATTCAGTGTTTCATGTGGAATTATCAAATATGGACTGTAAGTAAACCTTTTAATTTGAAGAGGAAGTTATAATTATTTGGGTTCCTATATGGATTATCCCATTCTCCATTTTTCCTGAAATATTAATAAATATCAATGAATAATTGTATTTTTAATGAATTTTTGAAGTTTTTACCTTATTTGTATGTAGAAAAGCAAATAGCATAATAATAGCTACTTACCATGAGGTAAATGCATGTATACTAGTCCAAAAAGCATTTTAGTTACTCTTTTAAGGCTTATAAATTGAAAATAATTAGTAATTAACATGGTCACAGGAGTCAGAGCTGCTCATTACCTCCTTGTCATGTCAAAATAGCAGCTTATTTGCTATTTTGTAATGATGAAATGAGACTTTAACTTGGTAACCAGGTCCCCAAAAAGGTTTTAGTATACTAATTGGGTCATTATCAGCCATTTATCAAAGATTTTGGGCTATTAATATATCAGAGGCCTCAGAAGTTGGGTACCCTGGCTCTCTTTGATATTTTTTGTCCCCCTTAGCTATTTTCACATCAAAAATACTATTTAAGGCTTCAAGACTGATATCCACTATGGGTGTACCAAAAATTTAAATAAGAATAATATAGTGTTAAGGGCCACAAAAATGCATAAAAATATTCTTAGTGTATATGTAGCATGGGATTTCTCACATTCCCATTATTTTGGTGTGAAGTTGAGAATTTTTTTTCCACAGTTCTTTTATGTGGTATTGATGATGTGGTGTTGAAGTATTTTCCATATTACCACCTCATAGAGATAATTTAAGCTTATTCACTCTTTGTAGCTACCCTAGGTGATTTTTTCGTGTAGAATCCAAATATGGCCTTAAATTCATGGATCCACTTTCTCACAAAAAATATATTCATATTTTCTTAAATAAAAAATAATAGATTTTGGATATATTGATGGATTATTGTCAGCCTGTGACTCAAAACAGAGCACTAGCATGACATCCAACATACCATAAATAATGGTATGACAAGTATTGAACAAACATAGTCAATACAGGTAATAATTAAGAGAAAACAATCCTCTTATATTAAACACCAACCTTATCCAAACAGAATAAGGAAACCTAGAGGAGAATAAACAAGTCAAAACCCTTATTTTCACCTCTCATCTAACTTATGCATATTTAAGTTATCCTATACCAAAATGGTATTTTTCTTAAAGCTCACATAGAGTGCTACACAATGATATCATCCATGTTGTTGTAACACCACTACAACTGGAGATACCATATAACCTCATTTTCAAAACCAAGTCCCCCTGAAAGTCAAAGAGGGCTTGTACAAAACTGTACAAAAGTATAACCAAATTAAAGATCTCAACAAGAGCTTTAATTTGAGACACCTTAGACCTCTGTATCTCTTAAATTGACTGAGGGATCTTGGTTCAAAGGTTTAATAACCAAAATACAGATATTCTGAAAATAAGAAAATAAACAAACCCCTGTATCTTTGGCATACACTCATACAACTGTATAGTGTCATATACCAAACTGTAGGGCTAATCAAGCCCTACAAAGCTGTATCACCAGAATACAGATATCTTCCAAATTGAAGAAGATATCTAGCATGGAAGTTTTTGAAGCCTCATACTGATGTACAAAATTACATCCAAAAACTTAAAACCCTTATAAATTTTGCTATTTGCAAGAAGGGTAAACATGAAGCATACCAAATTGAAGAGCTCATTAAGCCCTTCAATTCTGTGCTCTTAGTTTCTTGATATCTCAAAAACTGACTGAGATATCTTGGTTGGAAGTATTTTGACCAATACTGGTCTGTACCAAACCTGTACCAACCAGTACAGCCTTGATACTTCAAATAATGGTTATTTAAAGCTTAAACCCGCCCAGAATGACCAATATTGATCATACAGACACCAGAAAAACGTCATCCAAGTGCTGACGTGGCAGGTGAAAAGTTTTTTCACCCTGTATTGATCCAGAATGATCATTTGTGGTTCCAAAACCACAATTCTGTCTATATTGACGTCAGAATTGAGGATCTAGAACCACAGACTGACCACTGGAGTGAGAATTTTCACTCCCCTGACGTGTGAAGAGTTAATGACTCTTTACAGTCTTGGAAGATATAAAAAGGAGGGTTTTTTCCTTGAAAACCCATCATCTTATCTTACCTTACCATTATTCTTACGTGACAAGACTGTTATTCATCAGTAGTGTCCTTAGAATTATTTAAGATATAATTAGAATATAATTATTGTAGTGTTTCTTTACAGTCAAAGATATTAGAGCATTGCAACCCAGGTCCTCAATAGACTCATCACCACTGTTACCACGTAGCAGTAGGACCTGAAGATTTCATTTTTTATTTATTTTGACATGTCACAGTCATAGTACTAGCTTGTATTTACTATTTTTAAGCTACTACATAGACTCACCCTGACATTTTGGGGGCCTGGCCATGGTTTTTCAACCTTATTGGACGTGTTTGAACTGAATTAGGCGTAAAATTCAGTCATTTAAAAGATATTTTACTAACAGTAAGTAAAATTTTGAAGTTTTTTCATCTTTATCATTATTTTCTTTTAGAATCATATACTATATATACAAATTTTTCCTCCAAAAAATATATATTATAAATATTTTTTGTTGAGAGTAAGAGTACATATCCTCTTTTTTATTATATTGCAATAATTTCCACGTAATTTGATAATAATACAACAGTATTATTCAAATTTCAATAAAAATAATAATATACAAACAGTATATTATTCATTTTACTATTATTTTTCACCAAAGTGCGTGAAAATTAATATAGAAACAATTTATTAATAAATAATTAATAAATATTAAATAATAAAATAATTTTTTATTATTTATAAGGAATATTTTAATTAAATATTTCCTTTAAAGCAAGATATCACTCAAATTGACGTGAAAACTTGTAATTAATTGATATTTTTAATCAATATCAAGGGTTATAATAAATATTATTTATAATATTTATAATAACAAATCAAATTTATTATAATTTAATAAATTTGACGTGTTTATATAAAAACACAATAATATCCAAGTGAATCATTCACAAAACACTTGGATATTACAGTTTTCACTTATAAAACATAAGTAAAAAACTCAAAAACTGTTATTTTTCAATAGAAAACACATAAAAACAATAAAAAAAAAAAAAAAAAAAACCTCAAAAATTTCGAAAAATAACAGTAGAATTGAATATAATCATTTTGTTTTATCATAAAATACTGATATACAATCTGAAATATCTTTTCTGAATAGTGGAAAAAGACTATATTCCACTAGAAACCCAGTCACAAGGAAATCCATCTGTGACAGCCTCAGAAGACAGAGAGGTGCTGCCAAAAACCAAGGGCAAACAGAAAAGACACAGTGAAGTGACAATCAACTCAAAAGATTGGACACCAATAGCCGTGCCAAGGGCCAAAAAACCCAGAAAAGCTCCAACAAAACCAGTTGGATCACCAAAACAGATTGAGAAACAGAAAATCACTGTTATCAACCCAGTTGTAAACTCTAAAGGCAAATTGCCAAAGAGTATAGACCATAAATTTGTACAAGGGCCTGCTAAAGGTAAATAAACCTTGAAGAATACAACATTTTTTATTGTCTGTCATTTTTTAACATTGTTAACATGACACCTCCACTTCTTAGAGATCTTGGATTCCCAAGAAATCAACCAGAACACTGGCCAAGAAGACACAGAGGAAGAAGAACTGGAGCAAATGACCAGCAAAGGACTTACCATCAGGGAACTCCTGCCCAAGGTCTTGTTCCAAATCAAGTTCAACCCAGAAGTCCAACCAGGAGATTGGACAGATGCAGAACAGGTCCTCCAAATACACAAACTCCTGAGAGACCTCTTCACATGGAGCATGGACAACAAAATGTTCACTATGGCAGCATCATGGGCAGAAGTGGGGATAACAACCCAGAAGATCTGTCTCAAGCAAATGGCTTGGATGGAACTTATGACAGAAATGCAAGGTTGGAATCCCAACAAGAATTTCAAACTCTTAGAAGAAAGAGCAACCAGAATCAAAGAGAACCAGGCAGCCATACAAGCCATAGAGAGATCTTGGCACAAGGAAGAGCCCAGTCAGATTCAGGTACCCCCAGAAATGGAAGGAGAAGTCCCATCTTCCCCACAACAATCCAGCAGTTCCAGGCCCTACAAGCCAAAGGAAACTTCATCCAAGGCTCCCCAACCCTTCCAGGTAGTTTCCAACAGGAGAAAAGGAGCCCAAGGGAAAAACAAAACTTCTTTCAACCAGAGGAAGAAAGAAGCAGACCCATTGATGAAAAAGCTGATGGACTTAGTCCAAGAAGTACACAAAAGCAAGAAATAGTTGTACCTACAAATAGTTTTGATAGTTCTGACTAAATAGACCCAGAATTAATGACTGAAACTACAATCCACACTCATGAGTTTGAAAACAAATTCACATGGACCAAATTGGCCCAATTCATGGATTGGACATATGAAACCTCAGGAAAAATGAGGACAGAAATGGAAACATTGAAAGAAGAAAATGCTTTCCAAGCAACAGTCATTAAAGACTTAAATACAAATCTGGCCAAAATTTGGACAGAATTTGAAAAAACTAACAGACAGTTGAATTCAATTCTAGAAGAACAACAAACTGTGAGGAGGGATCTGAGGAATATCCAGCAGCAGCAGGATAACCTTGACAAAGAAATTGATTACCTCTATGACAGGGAAGACAATCAATACCCTCCAACACAAGGTCAGCCTACTACCTCTACAAAATTGAAAGAAGAGGATAAAGACTATGACCAGGAACCTGAATATCAGATTCCAAAGTTAAGATCAGAGTCAGTGTACCAAGATGGGGAAAATCTCAACTATTCAGAGAAACAGGCACTAAAACAGTTACCAGAAGTAACAAACTGGCCAAAGTTCTCAGGAACTGGGGAATATGACCATATGGAGATCATTGACTATATTGATGGACTCTTTGTTGATGTCCCAAAGATACCAGACTACTGGATCACAACAAGACTTAACACAGCATTCAGAGGCCATGCAAACATATGGTATACTGAGATGAAAGAAATACATGGCAGGAAAAGCTGGCCATGGTGGAGGAACCAGATTATACAAAAGTATAGCAATGGTAGTTGGATCTGGAAAAAGACCATGTCCTTTGAAAGTGATAGATACTCCACAGAAAAAGACCCTTATGAATGGTGCCTCAAACAAACAAAGAGGCTAAAAGCTATTGATCCCAATATGACAATAGAAATGAGAAACCATAAACTCCTAACAAAATTGCCAGGAGATCTAGAACATGCAGTCAAATGCAGATGCAACAACATCAGCAGCATTGATGACATAGAAAATGTCATACAAGATGTGAGAAAGAAAACCTCCATAGGAAGGTACACATCCTATAAACCAAACTTCAAAGACAAGAGGTCTGAAGTTAAAGAGACAAACAAAGAAAAAGGGAAAGAAACCCCAAAAAAGAAATATGTGTGCCACAACTGTGGATCACCAGACCACTATGCCAACAATTGCACAAAACCAAAAAAGAAAATATATGCAATTGATGAAGAATCAGAAGAAGAACAAACAGGTGAAAAATCTGATTCTGACAGCATGGGAAATGGTATGAGAGCAGAATCACAAAGTGAACCTGATACCATGGAAGAATACATAGTGGAATGCAATGAAGAAAGTTCACTTGACATACAAGACATTGAATTGGATTCAGGAATACCACAAATAACAACAGACAAAGAGCTCTGTAAGCACACACAGAATGCACAAACATTCCTGGTAACCCCAAATAGAGGGATGGGATTCATTCATGGAACACCTACAAAATTGACAGTTTACATTGAGAACTGTAAACACCCAATGATCATTGACACAGGAGCAAGTTGCTCCATAGTGGCAAAAGAATACTTGGAACAACACTTCCCCAAATGGGAAGAAGAGATAATCCCAACAAAAGCTAGAAACTTTAAAAGTGCATCAGGCAAAATGCACTCACTGGGGACAATAATCAAAGAGATAATTATCCCACACCAAAAAGGAAACATCAGACTGGAACCTGAATTTGTAGTTCTGGAAAATGCACATGTACAAGGATTCTTACTAGGTACAGAGTACCAAAGAATGTATGGCATGGATATTTGCAATAGTAAAAGCAGATATCTTACCATAGGTACAAACAAAGACAAAAAATTTTCCTTTGACATAAATCATGTAACAAATGATAAAACCTTGAAAGAACTAGTGGAAGAATTCAAAGAAGCTCAATATGGCACTCAACTCACCAGTAAAATGAAACTCAACTTACTGAAAGTATTGAGAAAACATAGAGAAGCTTTTGCAATAGGAGATGAACCACTAGGAAAAATCAAAGGACATGATATAGAATTATATCTAGATGTAGAAAGACCATATCCACCTATGCTTAGGAGACCACCATACCCAGCCAGCATGGAAACTAGGAAAGAAATTGAGAAACATATCAATGAACTCCTAGAAATGGGGGTAATAAGAAAAATAGGACATAATGAGATAGTAGAGGTCACTACACCAGTCCTTATAACTTGGCATGATGGTAAATCCAGACTATGTGGTGACTTCAGGGCTTTGAATAATTACACCAAAGCAGACAGGTACCCCATCCCAAGGATACCACATGCACTAGATAAGCTAGCAAAAGCCAAGTTCATTACAAAAATGGATTGCATGAAAGGTTTCCACCAGAATGGGGTGAAACCAGATTCCATCAAACTGCTGAGAATTATATGCCATATGGGCATATATGAATATACTAGAATGCCATTTGGCATTAAGAATGCACCAGCCCATTTTCAGAGGATGATGGATACCATATTTCAAGATGAAATTATGGAAGGGTGGATGGTAGTGTACATTGATGATATCATAATATACTCAGAAACATGGGAAGACCATATGAGGAAAATTGATAAAATATTGGGAAAATGTACACCAATCAACATGAAGATATCTCTTAAAAAATTTAACTTTGGACAGCAAGAACTGCTAGCCCTAGGACACAAAGTTTCAGGTTTGAGTCTAGCTATAGACCAAAATAAAGTTGCTGCAGTACTGAAGAAACCAGTACCAAAGAACATTAAGGAAATGCAATCTTTTTTGGGATTTGCTAGTTACTACAGAAGCCACATAAAAAACTTTGCACATATCACTAGTAGTCTATACAAACTGTGCTCAAAGGATGTAGTCTTAGAAATCAACAAAGAAAGAAGGGATGCATTTGAGAAGATCAAACATGAACTGACCAATGCCCCTGTCCTGATGATGCATGATTTTGAACTACCATTCAAACTATATATAGATGCAGCATGTAGTCAAGGACTAGGAGCAGCACTACACCAGAGGCAACTAGTGGATGGAATACCCAAAGAAGGGGTAATTTGCTATATATCAAGACAACTGAAAGACTCAGAAGCCAGATATGGAGCTACTCAGACAGAATGTCTCTGTTTGGTATGGGAATTAGAGAAACTCCACTACTATATAGAAGGAGCAGTATTTGAAGTTTTTACTGATTGCACAGCCCTCAAATCACTGTTGAACATGAAGACAACAAACAGACACATGCTTAGGTGGCAAATAGCCATACAAGAATATAGAGGGAATATGACTATCATCTATAAAGAAGGGAAAAGTCATACTAATGCAGATGGCCTCAGCAGGTGGCCACTGAAAAATGACCAAGAAAATCCAGCATATGACCCAGAAAATGGGGCCAAAATACCCATACAATGCATGGAGATAGATAAGAGAAAGAACTTCAAACTATCAAACTGGGCATTGGGGAATGATCCATCAAACCCAGCACAGAGCTTTGGAGAGAGAAAAGAGATACCCATACTGGGAATCATCTCCTCTAATCTGAACACAGAGTTCTTTAGCATAGTACAATCATCATACAATAAACACAAACAGTGTAGTATATTGATACAACTATTGTGGTATTCCATACCTTTTTACCAGTTTCAAGAATTTTTTGGAAATTAAAAGTTGGAAAATCAAGATTCCATTGACTAATTCAGGAAATAACCACTCAAAGGGCATGATTAAAATCACAAAAAAAACCCAGGAATAACATCAACATCAGGGAGGAATGGAAGATTTTAGCATTCAGAATTGAAATAATCAACATATTTCTACAATCAAATAAATAATAGGGGAATCCAATCTTATGGAATTATACAAGAAAACCTACATATAAGCCTTACAGAATCAAAAATAGGCTTAATACAGACAGAAACTCAAAATTACATGGGAAAAGTAACATTGTAACATTATATCCACTCTAAATCCATCAAGAAGATTATATTACTAAGAATCACAGTAACAAAATACAGTTCATGTGACACAAGGATCACATGACAGTATCCAATTCAACTCAATACATGAAAGTCCACTCAGAAAACTTAAAAATTACACAACAATACAGGAGCCCAAATAAGACTTATGCAGGCCACATGCATAAGATCTGTACAGTACACAGCCTCAGGATCATCAAATACAACTCAATTCAATTTCAACTAGCTGCATGCAAGGGAAATACACTAAAACTGTAAACCACACAGCAATTACAGTAATCAAGAATTAAAACCCAAGATATCCCCACATTACACAGCATGACCACCTGGAATTAAATAAATCTTACAAACAAAATTATACAAGGGCTTATTCACATGACACTAACCTCATCCTTTTAATCACCAGCATTAAGGCTATGCAAGCTGACTAAAGCAGTGCAAAACAGAAGTCACCTGATATTTTTATCAAAAATCCCCACCAAGCAAAACATCTCAACCTTAATTTTGACCAAACAAATGGTGAAATATCTCAGTCATATGACACCATTCTCAATTTTACACACTAGCATTAATCTCTCAAGGCTGTGCAAGATTACTAATACAGTGTAGCAGATAGGTCATCTGACTTTTGTTACAAAAATCTACACCAGCAAAATTATCTCAAGGGCAAGAATAAAACTTTACATGGAGAGCCCATGGGTACTTCTCACAACATAAAAGGAGGCCTCTCTCTCTCATTTTCTCCTCTTTCCTCATGCCAATAATTATATACCAAGAAGGAGAATAATTATTCATCCCTTACTAGTAGGTTAATCTAGATATTATTATTATTATTATTACATTACATTAAAAGTGATTTATATATAGCTGTAGTTAACAGTAGGTCTGCCTATATTATAAATTCATCTATTAGTGAAATACTCATACTCAACAAAGTATTTATATTAAACTCTTCTCACTAGAAGAAAATCCATATCACTATTATTATTATCACAAAATATATATTTAACATATTATCAAAATTATTTATCAATTACACTTATTTAAAATATCAAACAATATTATTATATTATCACTATACTAAGATTTTCTCCTATTGAGCTATTATCCATTAAACAAAATACCTTCAACAAAGAAAACAACTTAAAATCACCACTCAGTACTATTATATCTATTATTTATCTACTCAATTATTATCTTATCATCTTGAAATCACCTACAAATCTATTTATTTAAAGTTATTATTATTTTATCATTAGTCTGATTATTGAATAGGTCTGATAGAGACTGCTGAAAAGTCTTCTCTAGTTGTAAAGCCACAATCTTAAATATTGATTTGTGAGCTCTGTAGGGAGATTGTTTAGTATATTCAGAGGGGCAGCTAAAACACCATTAGCACCCTTGGTTACAGGATTAATTCAGCAATTCAAAACTGTTTACCTGTGATTTCCCCCTCAAGGACTGCCTTATCCAATCCCACACTAAAAGGAGTTCCACATCTGGTGTCCCAACAGTGGCTATTTCAACTTCAACATTCAATAATCAGTCAATCATAAAGAAAGAAGATAATCAAATCAACATAACTCACAAAAACATAATTATCATTATCAAGAATTAACCATCAACATTCTCATACAATCTGGAATCTGGAAACAAATCCCATTCCAAATCATCATCACCATCACAATCCTCAAATCAATCATACCATTTTTATTATCCAGTAAAAGAAGGAACACCAGAAAATCAAACACCCAAGGATATTGATTTAATTATTGCAACACCAAGAACAGAACAGAAGGAAAAGGAAGAATTAAGGAGATTTTTCTTCAAGTTAATTCAAGAAGCAAGAAGAAACAAGAGAAGTAAAAAAGAATTTAAAGGATCAGTTTATCAAATAGAAATGAATCAACAATCAACATCTGACTTACCACCATTACCTGAAGATACTGTAGAAGGACAGTATGCAGAAGAAAGTGAAGAGGAAGATCAAACAGTACAAATCCAAAGTCTTATGAAGCAGATGCAAGATTTATTATTAACACAAAGTAAAAAGAAAGGAAAAAGAAGGGAACAAACATCTTACACACCTGGAGCCAGTCCAAGTGAACAAACATTACCAAGGCATGTTAGACCTGAAGACTCACCAATATCACCTACACCTGGACCAAGAGCAACCTCTACTCCAGCAACAGAACCAAGAGCTCAAAATATTCCAAGGAGAGTGTTTGTCACTACACCTAATAACCCAAGTCCATTACAGCAGAAAGTTCCAAGACAAGAAAGACCTGTGGTTAAAATTAAAGCAAAAGATTACAACCTAAATTTTGATGGAGAAGAAGTAGAGAAATTTATCAAGAAAGTGGAAAGAATAGCTCAAATTGAAGGAGCAACAGATGAAGACCTAGCAATGCAAATGGCATTTTGGACAACAAACCAAAAGGTGAGTGATTCAATTGAAGCTATGCCAGGTTATGAAGAAGGAAATTGGACACAGCTTAAGAAAGATCTTATAACAAAATGGGGAAGAGTTGAACCTGAAAGAAGATACAGAAAAGACTCACTGATGAAGCTTTTTTCTGAAACTCAAGAAGATGGAGGAATTGGTAGTCTATCACAATATAAAAAGTTTATGGGAGAATATGAAACTATTGTTACTTACTTATTAAGATACAGGTATATTCCTCAAGATAACATGTTCCATGAAGACTTATTTGATTGCCTTTCAGCTGATATTAAAGGGGCCATAAGTAAGGAAATGATTAAAGATAATGTCATGGTTAGAGCTGAAGATGGAGGATACCTTATACCACCTATGAAGATCCTCAAGAAGTACATTGAACAAGAATTGGAAGCCAGAATATTAGTAACCAAAAGATTCTCATCATCAAGAGATACAGGAAGGAATGTTACTGAAAATGAAAAGAAAGTTCATTTCAAGGAAGAGGTTTTCCCAGGAATGAATGAAGCTTTTAATAAAATGAAGGAAATTACTGAATCCCTCAAAGGACAAAAAATGGAAACTAGAAAGCAGGCACAAGGAGAAAATGAAGATTTCAAAAAATTTATGACTCAACTGGAAGAATTGAAAAGTTTATCCAAACCTCCAATGGGTGGGGTTACTAATAATCAACTTAATAATCAACATTTCAAACCAAGAAATGATTTACCCCCATTCTCACAAAGGCATGTCCCCTATGCACCAGCACAAAACATACCAAAACCTTATGTCAAATGTTATTACTGTCTTGAAGAAGGGCATTCAGTGAATAGATGCAACTACCTTTTTGAAGATCAAAATAAGAAATGGGTCAGCAGACAAGGAGGTGGATTTTTATTTCCAAATTGGAAAAGAGTACCAACAGATGGGAAAATATCACCAAAGAAATTAGTAGAAGAATTTGCAAAAGAACAAGAAGAACTTACCAAGAAAAGGAAGGAAAATGAAGCTAGAGAATCAACACACCAACCAAAAGAAGTAAACATGATACAAGTAAAGAAAAATGACATTTCAACAGCTATAGCCAAAATTGAAGATTGGGGAAGCTGGCAGCCACCAACTATATCATCAGCAAATGATCCATTTCTCAATAATTATGGATTGAGAAACACCAAACAAAGATCCTCAAGAAATGAGCATCCAAGTCAAGAACCAACAAAGTCATTACCAAAAATAATGGAAACACCACTAAAAAAGAAACCAAACATACCTGGAGCCTATATTGAAGATGAACATGGAACAGTGGAAAAAACAATTATTCCCACTAAATTCAAGAAACCTCAAGAGTTCAAAGAGGAAGAAGTTTGCCCAGAAGTTAAAGAAAAACAGGATTCTGGAAAGAAGCAAGAATTGACTCAAAATACTGTTAAAAACAAGAATATCAAGCAAGAACACACAGAATTTCAAGAGGTTATGAGTCAAATTATCAAAAAGGTTTTGGATCAGAAAATAAATCTTACCTTAGAACAAGTTCTTATCATGTCACCCAAAGTTATCAACCAGCTTAAAAATTTGACAACAGAAGAAAGAAACTCAATCAACTCACTTGACACAAAAGAAATTCAAACCAAACTCATAAACCACCACTTAGGAGATTATGAACAGCCCAAACTACATTATGCCTGTCCATTGGGATTTATGCAAGTGTACTTAGGAGAAGAAGGACATGAAATAATGGCATTAATTGATACAGGATCAGAATTAAATATAATACCAGAAGATTCAGCAATAAAAGCAGGACTTACCACAAGATGTCTCAACATGAATTTAAGGGGAATTGGTGGGCATTGTACCTCAATAGTTGGATTAGCAGAATTTACCCCAATCACTTTAGTCACTGGGGAAGAAAGAAATATACATCTTTTTGTAGCAAGAGGAGCAGTTCACACAGTGTTGGGAAGGCCCTTCCTTGCAGACAATAACATCAGATTAGACTTTTCCCAACAGAAAGGGGAAATATTCAGTTATATAGAGCCAGATGGAAGAAGACTTTGCTTACCAATTTGTTCACCACAGAAAGTAGGATGGAGAGAAAACCCACCAGCAGGGATGGAAACATGTGCAGTTTCTAAATTGGAAGATTGGAAAGAATTACCAGTAGAGAAAGAATCAAGTTCCAATAATCAGGAAATTTCAGAAGAACATCCTCACCAAGTATTTAAGGAAAAAGAAATAATAGAATCTGAAGGAAAAAGGGATATAAAAGTGGAATTAGCCCCATTTAATACAGAAAATATCAAGCCAAGGCCTAAAGAAATGAGGCTTACAGGAATTACAGCCTCAAAAAGAGAAAATGGAAATACTGGTAACCAAATAACTCAAGCTATCAGCTATTATAATTTCAAGAATCCTGAAGAAATAAAAAGAAAACCACTCACCAAGCTCCTATCACCTATCAAAGCATTGAAGTCCCTTTCAAAGGGAATCTTTAAGAATAATTGGAAGTCAAGTGTAAAACCAGTTATGTCAATAATTAATGTCACATCAGAAGCAAGGAATTTGGACTCTCAGCCTGATACATCAGCATTAAATTCCTTAAAAAG
>JALGQZ010000011.1:34700593-34905593 GCA_023105745.1 Austropuccinia psidii
AGTCCCAGTGGCTTGACAGAGATTAAGCATCTAAAAGATCAAAGAGTAGTGAAGATTAGAAGAGTGATTGGTGAGAACTTTAACAGAGAAAGAGAGAGAAAGAAGAAAATCCCTCCAGCACTTGAATAACTAGATTATACCAAGGAGTTACTTTTCATAAATTTCATATTGAATTTATTCTGGAATGAGCTTTCATCTATCCAATTCAATAAAATTTTTCCTGAGTCAGAGACCTAACAAAGTAAAGAACCCAAAGGACAATCTGAAGAATCCATCTCTACAATGGTGGGTGGAGATGAATTGGAGCTGTGGTGAAGGCCTCTTTTAGTTGATAAAACTGGCTGAGAGCTTTCTTATTGAGGGGGAAAACAGAATATTTCTTGAGGAATTTGGTGAGTGAACTTATTGTCTTAGAATGATTCTGGATGAAACAGCAGTAGAATTTGGAAAAACCAAGAAATTATTGAGGAGCCTTTAGCTCTCTTGGAGATTTCCCATTGGAGGAAATAACCATATAGAAGATCAGAGAGAATATAATTTAACAGGAAGGAGAATTGGTCAGCCCAAATGGCATAATTAAATACTCATAACTGCCTTATTTTGCTCTAAGAGCTTCCAGGTGTTCATCCCCCTCCTTGATTCTGAGAAGGTTATATGAACCATACAAATCAATATTGGAGAAGATGGAAGAGTAATTGAAAACATTAAGAGGCTGGTTCATAGGGGGAAAAGAATATTTTTTTCTTCATAGTGACAGTATTGAGTTTGCATTAATAAACACACAAATGGAGGCCACCATCCTTTTTTTTGACAAAAAAGGACAGTTTATCCTGTTGAATAGGAGCTTTGCCAGATGAAATATTTCTCTACATTCTTTGGAATGTAGGCCCTGAGTGTCTCTGACTCTTGCTTTGATAAAGAGTAGATTACCCCACCAGTTCAATATGATGATCACAGGCACAGTGAGGCAGACATTTCTCTGATTTCACCTTGGAAAATACATCTAAATAGTGGTGATAAGAAGTAGGAATAACCTTCATCACAGTTTAAATTTCTTCTGTCTATTACTCTTCATCCCACAGCATCTCCAAGAAGTCATGATAACATGAAGGAGGAAGGTCTACTTTCCTAAGAAAGAGATTAAGTGAAGCTATAGAATTATCTTCTACAATATCTTTTATCTCTTTTAAGATGTCTTTAAAGAGTGGAAATGACTGGGGGGAATTTATACAAGGAATATGGACAGAAGTTGGGAATTATGGTGTTCTAAAATAACCAACCAGAGCTTCAAAAGAAGTAGCAGTGGGAAAGTCATTACTGGAGGGAATAAAAAAATAACTAGATTCCTTATATTCAGGATTAAAGGTGATAAGCCCTTACCTCCAATTAATGAATAGATTAAAGTTATTTCAAAAGTAAAATCACAAGATGAGGTCTTCTCCCTTGGGATTATCAATTAATAGAAAGTTCCATTAGAAGCTTGGGAAATAAGGGAACTCAACCATATATTTAGTATGGTGAGTCAAAAATAATAAGGGGGAATATGAGGAATCCTCTCTTGAAGTTCTGAAATTGTCAAAGAATACTTTTGAACAAACTGTTAGCCTGTGACTAAAACATGGAGCACAAGCATGACATCCAAAATACCATAAACCAATGGTAGAGCAAATTTACACTAAAGAGTGAGCTGAGACAAAAATATCTCATAAAGGGATTTCAAGTAGAAAGAAAATTCCCCTCTTTCCAAATATACAACTCCCATAACCATAGGATAAGGAATGACAGAGTTATTCCAGATCAAAGCAAAAACTGAGGATAAACCTGAATTTTCACCGCTCATATAAAATACAGAGTAAGAGGAAGAGATCAATCAAATGTGTTTTTGAATTGCAGCTCTCAATAATGGCTATTTAATGGTACTAGCCAAATTGAGCTAGCATTAAAACTACAGAAGCTATGGCTAATAATAAGCCAAATAAGGGAAAACAAAATATTCCCCTCTCATCTAGCTTATATAGTTTCAGTGTGGGATACCTAAAGTGGTGTCTCTTTGTAGAGAGAACAATAAGGCATTTTCTGATGATGCCATAAGTCTTATCATAAATAATCTATAACAAAATTTATGGAACAAACAAGCTCAATACAGGATTAATAACAAATCCACAAAATGATGATGGAGCTTAGAATTGGTATAGCTTTGTAATATTTAATGCTGGCTAAGCCAAATGAGTACCCATTGTGTAGAGCTCATAAAAAACTACAAAATGAGCTAATTTTAAGCTCTTCATCTTCAAAGCTGACAAATATATTAAGGCTTTAAGATTTTAATCCCACACTAGCCAGTATGGGATCTTACTGTGGGACAGCTGCCCATAAGATTAAATTAACAGCTAATAAATTGAATTCAATGCTGTTTATTATTTGTTTTCTCATGATATGACAAATAAGTGTCATAAAGGAATGTTCTGTATAGCTGTTGAAGTGTCATACTGAAAGAAGCCTTGTTCTTGTCTTTTGATCCTTTACTTCTCCTGGAGAATACCTGGAATTGGGAAAAATGGTGACTCTTTCCCACTTATCTTCTGGATTCTGAGTGGTGTGACGACACTGGGTAGTTAGGCTTATTTGCCACTCAAGGTGGCCTTAAGGAATCATAGTATTCTTTCTCTGTGTCCATTGTTTTTCTATATAATGGATAGTTTACTAGTTCTTGCTTATCCTGGATGCCCTTTCCTTCATAATTTTGAGCTTCCTATTGGGATTCCACCCTTTGGTGATTTACATGAGGTCCTTGAATGTTATCTCTTTGTGATGTGTCCTGTGACATATTGCTCCAAGTTATGCCCAGTGGGATTCTATGTTGAACATCTTGTTTTCCATTCTCCATTGGAACAGGGCTTTGAGGAGCTGGTGTAGCTGAAGAACTTGATCCAATATTTCCAGTCCTCTGTTTGGATGTGTCTGTTGAATTGAAAAGTGAATTTCCTGGTGGGAATGATATCCTTGAGTGTCTTTTTGCTCACCATGGTGTCCAACCCATGTTCTTATGGCTCTGAACAGTCTTTTTCTCTCTTATGACTGGTTCCTTGAGACTATGAGGTCTCTGAGATGTACAGTTGACATTTTATTAGTGATGGAAAGAAGTCAAAAAATCTGTTTTTTGTAGGGTATTTAACTCTCACTGTGATCTGTACAAATTTGTTCTCTACTGTCTTGGGAAATTTTCCTTTATAAGCTAAAACAGGGTTTCTGATTGTTTTCTTCCCTTAATGAGTTACCAATGTTTCCTTACCTTGAATTGATAAAGGAATTTGTGGTTTTCTATATCTTTGAGTAGCTATTGGTTTTGAGCTCTTGGCTGTGATAAGGGGCTCACTATGAATGTCAGATTGTGTCAAAGATGGTTTTATATGTGTCTTTCCTTTAAGTATTATTCATTTTTCTTCCATTGAAATACAGAATTTTGGGGCTTAATGTCAGTTCTGAATCTTAAAATGATTCTAACCATCAAAGAATGGCCTCTGGTACAATATCTGGATGTATCTCATCTTTTATCATGACAGAAAATTGAAATTATTAATTTTCATGTCAAAATTACTGTATGGTAGATATCTGAGGTACCACTACAGCTGAAAATGTCCCAGATTACTCATTTCAATTAAGAAAATAAGTCTATAAAGTGGTTTATTTGAACAACTGAAGCTATAAACTGATAAAACCACATTATCTGTGGCTGCTATTCACAGTAAAGGGGTATTATTGTGATTTGAAAATAAAATTTATCCTTGGGTCTGATATTTTATATAAAAATACATCCAATTTATCAGTGTTAATTAAGATTTTTCAATAATCCACATAAAAAAATGAAGAAAAAACAGTGGTATGTGATTACATACCACTGAAAAGAGGAAGTATATATTCTATTCAACATATTCTCAAACTTTTAAAATGCCTTTTACTAAAAGATCATAAAAACAATAAAATTAGACAGAAAAATGAAGAAATTACTCACTTTTTCACTCTAAAAAAGCTCAAATTGAGTTTAAAATTTGCTCCCAAAAATGTGAGTATTAATTTATGAGATAGTAACTTTAAGACCATAACTATGATTTTAAAATTGTAAAATAATGTTTCAAAGAGCTTAAATCAGTATTTTACTATTCCTAGTAAGGGTGAATATATCTGAAAACCCATGGTTAAATGTTTATCAAATGATATATTATACTAACCACTAAAATAATTAATATTTTAACAATAAATTCCTTATTTATCAATAATACTATTGTTTTCAACGATATTTCTATGTAGGAATTAGAGAGAAGGGTTGGGATTCCTCTTTTGGGAAGAAAAGGTCCCTTTTCTTCCTGATAGAGATGTAGAGGGGATATTTGCACCTTGACACATAGAAGGAGTGAGGATTTTCCCTCCGAAAGGTGGGAATGTGGCCTCTACAGCCCTGTATGACCATTGTTAGACTCATATTGTGTTTTCAATCACATCTGGTCACCCTTTTTTCAATACAGGGTTGAAACTTTCTTTTAGGGTCCTGACCTGTGTGTTCTGACATGTCAGACATGTAGAAAGATGTAAAGAATTCATTAGGGTCCTCATAATAGTAATACTATGAGGTATCCAATTGAAAACAGCTTTTTTGTGATTTTGAAACATAATATTCAATAGTATAGGTGACTATCCCACAATATTGGGCTGTTTTCAAATATTGTGGTATTTTAGCCTCAAAACTGCTATAACTTTGTCAATTTGGAATCTAGAGAGCTCAAAAGTGGCTCATATTTAGCCCTTGATGAGTTATACACACTGATTGTTAGTTTTTTATTCGTAACATTAAGTATGGCAAGGTCCTATAGGTTTAAAATTCCATTGTTGGAATTTGGATTTTTGATGAATCCTGTATTAAGTCATTATCATTAATAACCATTGCTCTAGAGGTGATACAGAGCTACGGAGAGTACCATCAAAAAAGCTCAGATTATTTATTTTTTCAAAGACCCCACTTTAGGTATCTAAACCTAAATTGTTTTGGAGCTGGATTAGGGGTTAATATTTCATTGACCATGATTGTCTCTAAATTTTGTAATTTTGGTTCTAGAAAAATTTGGGTGGTGGCAATGGATAGTATCAACTCAGAGCTTTGATTTCAACACCTATGAGATGGAGCTATTTCAGTCTGTCTGAACTTTAGATGAGAGGTAAACATTAATTTTTCTTCTCAGTTCTGACTTTGAGCTGGAATAACTTTGTTATTCCTTATCCCATGGTTCTAGGAGCTTGAAATTCGGAATGAGGTTACATTCTTCTTTATTTTTAATTAAATTTTGAGCTTCTTTGGATCAGATTACCTTTAGTGGGAATCTTTCTCCTTCATCAGCTTATGGTTTTTCTTGTCATTCTGGTGCTCTGGTTTTGAATCACAGGCTGACACAGAAGGTGTTCAATCTGGGAAGTGACTTGGAGTCAGCTTTAAATTATTTTTAAAGAAATAATTTGAAATAAAAAAAATGGAATTTTTTGAATCAATTAAAACCAAATATGAAAGACACAAATCTCCAATTCAATTATCTTGGCATTATTATTTTATAGAAAATTCTAAGTCTCTATTCTTCACTTCTATATGGTAAAAAAATATATTTTCAACTGACCATTTATGTTAATCCGTGTATAACCTTATATCTATTCATAGAAGAATCAAAACTTTAAGGTCTGTTTCATAATATTTCTGAAAAATATTTACATTTAAGGATATATTTCCACCCTTTCACATTTAATATCATGATAAATGATCAAGTTTAAAATTTCAGCCTGTGTTTTTTTATATCTTTTTTATGGAGAGAAAAGAAATTCCTCTCTAATTGAAAAATCTCTTGAGAATCTTCAAATATTATGAAATACATACTCTATCATTATATTTATCTATCTTTTATCAAGTTTAAATTGATATCCACACAATATATCTCAATTTTTACTTATATAATATTACTATCTTATATCATGAAATACAACAGAGATTTTCTAGTAAGATCTTAATTGAAAGGTAAATATAACCAGATAGATTATAAGCTTAATAAAACTTACCAGAGATTTGGGTTGTGAAAATATTAATTAGGTTTTTGGTCGCTTATATGTAGATTATTTGGAAATGGAAAGAGAATTTTGTTTTTATATTTAATAATGTAAGCTACATATAATTCTGATATTAAGAGATAGAGAATTATCATGACCATATAGGATATTTTTCTTTTTGAGATTTGAAATATTTAGTTCATTTATTTAT
Source organism: Austropuccinia psidii (assembly GCA_023105745.1). Lineage (NCBI taxonomy): Eukaryota > Fungi > Basidiomycota > Pucciniomycetes > Pucciniales > Sphaerophragmiaceae > Austropuccinia > Austropuccinia psidii. Next base: position 34,706,886 of record JALGQZ010000011.1, read on the forward strand.
AAATAATATCATAAGGATCAGCTTCAGTATAAGATATAATTAAAAACACGGGAATATAAAGTCACCAACATCACATATTATATCATTAAATTCCAAAATTAAGAAATGAAACTCCTTTCCATGGTATCACCTTTCTGGAATGTAACATATAGATAACTAGATGGAAAAGCTGTGTCAGAGAATTCTCAAATTTAACAGAGAAAGGCTTCATATTATAAATTTCCTCAGTGAAATCATTGGAGGCAGTTTTGTAATATTTGATTCAAATTTTCTCCAATGAAAAATGTTATTTTAACTGGACTCTTTTTGTAAGGTGTGGATATGAAACTTTGATAAAATATAAAGTACTTTTCCCATCCTCAAAGTTTGTATAAGGTAAAATTATTTATAAATAGTAAGAAATAGTATTTTTAAAGGGAAAACACACCAATTTTCTTGTTTTTAACTTTCTAAATATAAAAAAATAATATAATAAAAATTTATTGTTTTACCAACAATAAAGATTTATCCAAAAATACTCTACAAGAGATGTTTAAGGCTACAAAAGAAATTTCTTTGAGAGAAATTTCAATTGGAATTAATTGAGAAAAGGACTGCAAGCAATTAGATAAAGAACAAATTATTTAGAAAAGATATTTTAAAGAGAAAAAATGCTCAAAAGTGACCAGAGTGAATTGGGAAACAAAGTGACAAAGTTAACAGTGATGAAATATGCTTTAATTCACTTTTGGGGTGGTTCAGGGGTAAAAATGATTATAATGATATTTTCACGTGGTTAAAAGGTTTAGAATGATTTCAAAAGGGTGGTTGGAATCTTTTATTGATTGGTTTAACAGTGCTTAAACTAATTATAAAAGGAAAAGATTCTAACATGAAGAGAAAAGTGGGGCAAAGAAGACATTCTTTTATAGCCATCAATTTTCTTACTCCAAAAGTTAAATTTACTCTTTTCAGTCGTTAAAAACAGTCTGAAAGCAGAAATGCCAATTACAGCATCATTGAACCCTGGCTTAGACCAAAAAAGGGCCAGTTTAAGCCATTTTTTGCTATTTTTAGCCATTTTAGACCCTTAAATCAGCCATTACTAAAGAAATACCTGGTCTAGAGCCTTCAAAACACGTCAGAATGTGTGTAAGAGACATAGAAACCAGTTGAAACTGGTTTTACTATTATTGTTTTATCTTAGGGCTATTTTTACCCTCTTGGCAACTGTTAAAACTGCCCTGGTTTGTATCAAAACCTTATCATCAATTGAGTGACAGACCCTGTGACTCAATTCCTGGCCAAAAGTGATGAGCTTTTGCATGGATTTTGACATCACGCCTGTCAGAAAGAAATTTGGGGCTCTGGCTCCCCCTTAGAGCCAAGATTCCTTTCCCCCCAGAATCAATCCTTCCAATTTATTTTTTCTTTAATTCCTCATCATGTAATATACTTGTAATTTACACATGCAATCCAATTGAGTTTTACAGTTACAAAACTGTAATACTTGACACCTCATATGTAAATCAAAGTTCACTTATGTAATACATGTGCACATTTTGACATTTCCATTGAAAATACTTCAATTCCTCATCACTTCTAAACTAAACACAACACCTCAATTTTAACACAAAAATTGATGGTTAACACCACATGTGGTGTGAATTAAATTAAAGTCTTGAGGATTTTCATATTTTTGTACAAAAAATACTAAAAACTTAATTTAAGCTTATTTAGAGTTGAGTTACAGAAATTTCATCCAAAGGTGACCCCACTTTATTTTTTATGAGGAATCCAATGGTGTGATAATTTCTTTATGTTTATTTATTTTATAAAAGGTTATAATATATTTTATATAGATTTTTACCAAAAATATTTTGATTTCACAATTTTTATTAAAAATTCATTTTTACTCAATTTTTTCAAGTAAAAATGTAATTTCATATTTTTAAATTTTATTGTAATTTTATTTTTAAATTATAATTAAATTTTGATTTTCAAATATAAATAAATTTCTTTTATTTATATTTGTATCTTAATTTAACATTTGTGGTCTTTTGGGTATATGAAAATACCTCTAAGGCTCACACTTTTCCTACTTAAAGCATCTCATAGAGCTCACTTTTTATTGAATTTTATTTTTACTCAGATTATTTAAATTTGATTATTCTTTATTTTAATATGTTTAGATCACAAACTTTTAATCTTTGTCATGATTGATAATCCTTTATATCAAGAAAGCCAATATATATATGTATGTATTGGATGGGTGTGAAACTTCAGGTGCTCGAAAATGATTTAATTATTAGATAAATACTAAAAAGTGACAAAACTCAAATCTGTTTGAGTAATCAGTGAAATATGAAATAATTCCTAACCATAAGTATTAATCAATTACTGGGTGAAAGAACTTGAAGCTTTTTATTATGAATATGAAAGAAAATCTAAAAGGAATATACATGTGAAATAGTCAAAAATTAGTACTACCAACCTCCTAATTTTTTATTAAATACTAGAGCTCACCTGATCTTATTTTAAAAGTTTTCTTGAAGCAGAAAACTGAATTGAATGTGTGACTTAATTAAATTTCATTTCCTTAAGCTTATTCATTAAGATACGTAGAAAGTTCTTAAGCCACAAAATAATTTTTTATGGTTATATAGGAAAATTCACAAAAAAATGAGTATTATTTTATATTTTTGAATAAAAATTAATTGAATTATATCTGAAAAATTGAGATATTCTAAACATAAAATTTATTGTTGCAAAAACTCAATATTCCTGGTATATATATTGAATAAAGTTATCAAGTAATTCATTTAAGCCAGATTATTTTGAAAAATTCTACTTAAGCTATCCTAAAATAATCTTGAATTAAGTTTTAAGTAAAATACATATAGCTTCACAGACCTTTCAGACTAGCTTGAAAGAATCATTCAGATTACTTGGAGAATTTCTCACTATCCTTATTCAAAATTACCCAGAAGAGTTATAAAAAATACTATTTAAATTGATTAATATTATCCTGAAGATAAATTTCCACTTAAAAGTTGGAATGTAATGTTATAAAATGCCTTCTGCATATGTTAAATTGAAGGATTACAGCTTGAGTATATAAAAACTGATTTTATTTGTGGTTAAATATGTTTGAAAGAGAATAATACTGTTTAAAAATAATTAGATATTAAAAATAAAGTCTTAAATTTAGTTTGGCAAGAGTAAAAAACCCCATTTTTTACATTCTTTTGATCCATACAATGAGTAAGTAGAGAAACTCTTTGTGAAAATTTGAGGTAATTGAGCCTCATTACTTGTACTAAAATGAAATATTCAATCTCCTGGTTAAAAATATAAGTAATATATGAATCAATTTATTAAATAAGAAATTTCAGAACTTTAGATTTTCAACTAGAAATATTTTTGTAATTTTTTGTAAAAATGATTGAATAAGAGGAAGTAAAACAAGCTCATTAAAGACTTGGTTTTCTTCAAAAAGAACTGTAAGCACACACAGAAAAGATATTACTGAAAAGAGATAAAACAGAACTCAAAAAAAGATGAATTCTGATTCTTAATGATTGCAAATATCTTAATTTGATAATTTTTCTCCTTTCATTTCATCTTAAAACTTATAGTTTTATAATTTTTCTTGAAGCAAAAATAGTATACTAACAAGAGAAAAACCATTATATTTATATCATTTACCACCTTTGATTTGAAAGTAGATAATGATTATTAGTTAAATATTTTTTAATGTTTTTTTGATCATTTTCATTTTGACTTTTCACTTTTTCATTCTTATTCTTTAAAAATTTCAGTAGGAGAAAATTTACAACCCTCTACTGAAATAATTCAAAAAAAAGAGAGAAAAAAATTCACCCAAAAATAAAAAAATTATCATAAATATAAATGGAATTAATAAAAACTATAACTATAAGCCATTATGATAATAAAGTGAAGCAGATAAAAAAACTTTTTATCAAAAAATACTTATTTTTATTTCTACTATTTGTTTCAAAAATTGAAAAGAATTTCAAAAAATTGAAAAGAATTTCAAAAAATTGAAAAGAATTTCAAAAAATGAATCAACATAATAATTCAACAAAAAAAAACATTATAATCAATGATGTAAATAAATAGAAATTTATTATATTAAATTTTTAAAATTAAAATTTCAAATAAAAAAAAAAGAAAATATTAAGATTTTCTTTTAATATATCAAATAGAATTTAATATTTTAAAAATTTTAAATATAAAATAATTTTTTATCCAAGTTGGGGGCTTCAAGAAAAGATTTCTTGTTTTTTTTTTTTGAATACATTTTTTAGGTTAGATAAGACTCAATTTTGTTACATTTTAAAATATATAATAAAAATGTGAGATTCAAGTTGGCATTAATCAGAAAAAGTTATATATGTTTATGAATCACTTGGATAGAAGAAATTTATTGTTTATATTAAAATATATAGGTGTGAGCTAACATGATAGAAAATGAAGAAAACAAGAAAGCTTCATGACCTTAAAATGGCTTAAAGTAACTTTTAATTATAACTAAAATTGATATTTTATGTTCAATATAATTCAAAGTTAAGTTAAAAGTTTATACTGAAATGGGTCCCAGCTACTTCTAGAATGGAACACATATTTAAAGGCTTAAAGCGATTTTTTCATGATGGATATAAAATAAAAAAATTAGGAAAATACCACCCCATTATTTTCTTTGTTTGATAATTCAAAGAAAATAATAATATTTATAGTGATTTCTATAAGAAGATGAAAAGCATGCAGAAGGAAGGGTTTATATTTCTGCAGAAAGATATAAATATTGATCTTCTTTATTATATATTTTTTTGAGAAAAAAGATAAAATGTAAGAGATGAATACTATGTAGATAGTTATATCATTATTAACATACATATTTTTGAAAGGGAGAGAAATTTCAATAATAGAAATATATATAAATAGAAAAAACTTATAAAATAAAGAATAATAAAAAATAATTAAATCAATTTTAAATTTTTTTATGAAATAGATTTTGCTTTTCAATAGATTTCCCTTTGTTTTTCCTAAAAATAATACCATTTTTTTAATATACCTTTTAATACAAGAGTAATTAACTTTTGAAAACAGATTATTTTTTTAAAAAAGGTTAACTTTTCTAAAAGTCTTTATTCTGATAAAAATATTTTTTTTATTTGAGGATTATTTGAAATTTTATTTGTTTTCCTTTTTCAATATATCTTGATAGAGACAGAAAATTTTCCTTTTTTCTCTACTTAGTAATTTATAATACAGGGTTTCATTTAATAATGGGTATTAGAAATGATTTTTATATAAGCTTTTTATTCATTAATATAGTTGGTTCTATTTAAAACAGTATCTGCATGATATGTGATGTCCTGATCAGAGATATTTGCACTATCTTATAATAGGAAGTATTATAAACAATGAGTATTCTGTATTCTTTTGATAAAAGGGCTTTAGAATAAATGTAGATAGGATTCTTATTTTACTTCTTTATTCTATATTTCACCATGTGTGAATGTGACCTTGCTAATTTATATTTTTATATACCTAAAGGAATTGTTATAAATTTCCACTTTTTTCTTGAAAATCTGAATTTTATCAATAGGTAAAAGCTTTCTCAAACATCTAGTTCTTCAATAGGTATATTTCATAGATATAAGCTTGAATATTACCTAGAATTTTTTCAATAAAGTTCCACTTCCCCTTTAATTTGATTTTATCATAATCCCATAGATGAAAGATATTGAATGAATTTTTTGTAATATTTCAAAATATTCACAGAAATACCTACTCATTCTTAGCTTAATTGAACTTTTTTTAAGGAAAAAAAATACTTGGTCATTTAATAAGGTAGTAATAAGATATTTTAACTATCCAAGAATACATGCTGAATTGAAAATTTCTATTCAAATATCTAGTTTTCTTAAATTTCATTAGTTATAATAATGAAAGATTAAGGTTAGTATAATTAATTTAAATTTTTACGTCACTAAATACAAGAAAAGCTAATAATCTTTATCATATCAGAAAAATAACTATGAATCCAGTTTTATATATTGAGAAAAATTTGGAATGAAAGGAATTCTCATTCAATTTAATTTTTTCAAATTTATTCATAACTTAATCTTTTATTCTAATGTTAATTTTTTTTTTCAATTTATCTTATCAATAACTTTATTGATTCATTCCCATCAAAGTTGAATTTCTCATTTTTAGAGTATTCTGACAAATTTACTGAAAAATTTCCTTTAAAATCATATTATTAATGTTTTTAGAACCAATTTTGTGTGGGATTAAAATAAAGAGATACCTGGAGGGAAAATCCATAGATAGAATTACATTAGAGTTTCTGATAATTCTTATAACCCCGGGTAAAAATGTGTATTTTGTGATCCACCTAAAATGTAAAAAAAAATCTACCTTGAAGCTTGAAAAAATAATAAAGTCAATTAAGTAGCTTTCAAATTGAAGAATAAAAATTCAAAAGTCTATGATAATACCTATTTAATTGATAATGAGATAATATATATGTCATCAGTATGACTAATTTGAAAATCTCAAATGTATTCTTGGATGTTTCAATTGTTTTCCTTGATGAAATTTGATGATTCATTTCTTCTCTGTGATGAAATATTAATAAATTTATTTCTTGAGTACTTTGAGAGAGTTGTTTTTTTGGAATTCATGATTTTAGTAAGGGAAAATGATAGTAGAGTGATGTTTTTGTGGAGTCTTTTAGCTTTTATTTTGAAATATGTGGTGTTGGTGGTATAAAATAAGGATGATAATTAATTTTTAACATAAAAGGTAATCAATTTGAGACTGGAACTGCATAAGCTTAATATTAGATGAAATATTAATTAAGGATATTCTGATAGCTGAATGGCTTTTTCTTCAATAATTGTCTTCAACCAAGCTCAGCTACTGTGTGATTTTTCAATCCTATAGTAAATCACTATACTATACTGGAATACCTCCCAGATGAGGAATGAATTATTCCTGTGATTAGGATATGATATGAATGGGGGGAAAATATGAAGTTTTGGGAGTGGGAGAACCTATTCATACTTTTTGAGAGCCCAGGGGGGCCTCTGGTGAATTCCTTTTTCCACTCTAATTACTCTATATTTGATCATGTGACTGCATTTTTGGCAAGGAATTTCCTTTCATGGCTCAGAAATTATTTTTCTCCTGCAAAGCCTTGGTGTTGCCATTTGATATAATTTTGGTGAGTTGGTGGTCATAAAATCTTCTTGGGTTTGAATTTCATATTTCATGTAAGTTTCTTTTTTATACAGTTTTCCATTATTCAGAGAATTTCATTCACCATGTGATACAGCTCTATATAAGTGGTTATCATTTGATATTGTTAAGTTTTCCTTTCATGAAGAGCCTTTCTGAGTATAATGAGTCAGGTGAGGTGTTTTCCTTAACTGGCTGTGTAGTTAATGCAGGTACCATTTGTGTGTATCTTCTTCTTGAGATTTAAATAGAGGTCAAGTGATCTGTTTTTCTGAAGGTCAGTTTCTAGCTGCATCACATGAGGTGAAATTTAGTTTGGAAGATTATGTCCTAAGATATATGATACATTTCTTTGTATGACCTGATGTGACTGTATAATTATGAAGGTGCCAAGGCTGTGTATTCAATAGAATTTTTTCGATTTTTTTTGCATTAAATAATGAATGATGTAATTTATTTATGAAATGAAGGTCTTTTGCTTTAACTATGTAGTTTTACTCTTGATTTATATCTGGGCATAAATTTTGGCTGTTCCGAGGACTCCTGTAGGAATTCCAGTGGTTTCAAGTTCGTCCTGCAGCTTTTCAATACATAACTGAATATTTATGGAGGATGATGTATCCATGAAGATGTCTTTTACTGGTTTCATGAGCTACAGTAGGTTTAAAAAGGCTCATAAGCTGTATGCACATTTAATATTGAACTGTTTTGCTGTGAACCTTTTGAGATATGACCACATACCCAAAAAGGTCACAAGAAATATTTTATATAATTATAAGTACCTTAAAAGCTATAAAAATACCATAAATTGGTATAAAATTTGGTTTAACTTATAAACCAATGAATAAAAATGTGAAATGAATTACACCATTGGATTCCCCATGTTAAAATACACATATACCATTTTTATGGCATATCTGTAAAGTCAATATTTAATAAGTTATAAGTAATAATACCTTATAAAAACCACAAATCCTTATTTATTTCAAAACCTAATGAAGCAACATGTAAAATAAATGGTACCATTGGAGTATCCATAACAATCCACACATAAAACAATCAATAAGCTAAGTTTCAAAAACAATACTTAAGGAATTAACCTGAATATATGCACTTTTTTGGTCAATGCATATATTCAAGGATTTTAGCTAATATCTCTTGAATTATACATGATAGAGTGATGAACCAAAAATAAATTCATCACGTAATTACTGTATAAACACAGATATGAAGTTTATTTCACAAGCTATAAACAAGGTTAAAATCTGTAAGGAATTATTGATTAAAATCAACAGGGCTGTTGACCACTTTGTTGTGAAAGTGGTCCAAACTTAAAAATAAGTAGACAGTTGGATTCTACTAGTTCATTCGTGAAGAATGATGTATTTTTTATTATAATATTCAAGGTATAACCCCTTGAAATCATAGCTTGAAGTTTAAAATATTAAATTTCGACAGAAAAGATGAGTTACAAGAAAAATCATCAAAAATAGAGTTTTGATGATGTAATGAAATGCTCTTGGCAGAATAATGAGGTTTTGCCAAGCTATCAGAATTCACTCTCTGAATTGCTGTGGCGTAGAAATCTTAAAAGTTATTAAGGATCAAAGTTTGTGCTTAATTTGATCATTTATGATCACACACTGTAACCTTAAATTAAGTTTAACAGTCATATAAGTGTTAAAATTGGTGAATACTATTAGTTTATAATTAAAAGTAATAAAATCCACAAAATTTGGGGTTCTGCCAAGCCTTTGACGTCATCAGACTTAGAGCTATAGTGATAACTCTAAATAATGGCGTGATAGTGATGTAATGAGGTTTGATCATGATGTAATCACCACCAAACCTTAAAATATTGATCAATTCCAGTGGATATGATCAGTACACGTCTACTAGAAGCCCGTTGGACTCTAGGAGGGAGGTATTTACTATAAATAGAGCTCTTTCTGCTCTGTTTTCCCCTCAGATGCAGCAAAAACATTAAATAAATACAAACAAAAAGGTAATATCTTTATTCTTTATATATAAAACTTTTATATTATTAAGGACCAAAGTTCATCTTTATTATAATCATCAATTTTGATGTGATTAAATCATTTGTTTAACTGTTTTTGTTAAAAATATCTCTAAAACTCATTTCCATGTAAAAAAAATCAAGAATATTTGTAATTTCTCTATTTTTTATTGTAAATACAATTTGTATAAGTTGTATTTACATTATTTGGCGTAAAATATCTCAAAATTATTATATTAAGTGTTAAAAGTAGGTTATTTTCTCTTATATTAATAATTTTCTCTATATTATTCTTTAATAATTCTTTAATTAATATAAATAGTATTTATATTAATTTATAACTTTAATATTAGTAATATTATTGTTATTAATTGTTTTTTATTAATAAAAAACAACTTTTTACGCCTTTATTATTTGTTTGTAACAATAATAAAGTGCTTTTAAATATATTAATGATTTTATATTAATATATTTATTTTATAATATAAACTATATTATTATATTTTTATTAATAATATAATTATTTTTACGCCATAATTAGAATAATTCTTTATTATTATAATTATTTTTATCTTATTTATTTCATTCATAAGGACATTCATAGTACAATAAGTAAAATATTAGTAATTTTTACTTATTATTTCATAGTCAAACCTTACATTTGGGGGCCTGGCCATGATATTTACTCTAATAGACCTTTAAAAAGATTCTAATTGGGCTTATCCAATAATAAAGTATAGTTATAATCATAAAATTATATAATAATTTTATATTTATTGATTTTAAAAGCTATTGAGGCATTTGGAAAGCAATTGTACTGTCTTACACGTGGTTTTTCACATCCTTAGACTTGCAAAAACTTTCTTTGAGTGACTCTAGTGATTAAAAAAAGATATTTTATAAATTAAAAATAATCTTATATTATAAATTAATTCAAAAAGAATCATATTCATTTTTATTTTATTCTTTAAAAATAAAAAACACAAAAAATAATCAAAATATTAAAAACCAATAAAAAAGTTATTTTATTCTTTTTAATTTCATTTCTCAATTATTTTCATTTTTTTTCATAAATAAAAAGATATAAAAGCAATTTTCACGTGGAAATTTGCCATATCTTACCAAAAATAACACTTTTATATAAAAGACTTATATTTATTTGTCTTTTCTAGTGTTTGAAGACAACCCAACAGAGGATAACCAAACAGCTGTTGAAAGATTGGTGGAAGAAACTTGTCAAAGTTCTCCAACACCAATAATTACCAAAAGAAAGAAAGCCAAGAAATTGGACTTTCCAGGACCCACCATTCAAGACTCTGAAGGTGAGTACCTCATTTATAAGTTACCATAAGAAATTTCCTGTTCTGAAATCCTCTTATTTCTTATCTTTCTTATAAAATGACTACCAGAAGAGGCTCCCAATATTCCATCCAATCAGATGGAGCTGGACTCAGAGGTAGAATTGATTCCTCAAAAGGGAAAAGGAAGGGCAATATCCCCAGTGGAACAGAATCCACACAAGGAAGTGCCTTATCCCAAAGGCAAGTCCCTGAAATGCCCATGATATCTGAACCTGAATTTGAACTAAGTATGAGTGACGCAAACAGGTACAAATTACATTCAGAGGGCTCAAATAGACATCTAAATGAGCCAATACAAACAGTACTACACAGTATACAAGGACAAAGATTGGGAAATGTTGCCTCAAATACACCAAGGAGTGATGAACTCCTGGCACATCCTGAAAAAGTTCCTCAAAGAGGAGGAAATAGTGAGATACTCCAATGGATGGAATCCACTATCATCAAAACCTCAAATCAAAAAGATCAAGGAGTATCATGCCAAAAAGAAGGAGGCAACCAAGGAAGAAGCCCTAGTAGCTTCTACCAGCAAGCCCCAAGTCAACCCACTTCCTCAAGAAGGGAAGAAGAACAAGAAAAAGAATTGGAGAAAACCATATTCCCCAAGCTACAGGATCCCCAAGATCCAAAAAGATGCCATGGACAATGTCTTCAACATGGCCAGAACTTTGATGGAATTCAAAGACAAAGAGGAACAAAGAATGAGACAACCCCATTTCCCAAAGAAATAACCTTGTCTCTTGATGTTGTAAATACTTTAACAGAGCTTAAAAATAGTATCTTACCTCTTAAAGAAATTAAAAATAGTTTATTATCTTTCCAAGAAATAAATAACAGTTTATCATCTTTAACAAAACTTGTTGTACAAAATAAAGAAGAAATTAATAACATAAAATTTATGATTGAAAATAATAAACCAAAGGGATTAATTGACAATACTCAGAAATTAATACAAGGACAACAAGAGTTGTATAAATACATAAGTGATATCAAAGAAAAAACTTTGACAATCAATTATGACATAAGTATTGATAATCTTACAGAAAAATTAAACAAATTAAGTATTTCTGTAGAACGTTTTGAAGAAAAGACTTCATCACACCAAAAGTTACTTTTGGACCATGTGGAAAAGAGTGATGAAGCAAGAATGCATCTGAAAGATGACATTCAAAGTGAAATAAGGCTTATTACTGAAAAAATGGATATAATTAATGAGGCTAATTTAAATATGCCAAAGTTATCAACACCATTTTCTCACATAAGAATCCCTGTTAAGCCAAAAGAGGAATTAACAAATCCATTTATAACAGACTTGAGTCACCAAGATAATAACCAACTCTTAATGAAGGAAGCACCTCAATCGAAAGAATGGCCAATATTCACAGGAGAAGGTGAATATGACCACATGTCATTTATCAAAACAAATGACATGCTACAAGAGGATTATGCCATACCAGATGAATTAATCACTGCAAGATTACATTCATTGTTTGAAAAATCTGCAAAAAGATGGTATTATGGCATAAGGCAAACAAATGGCAAAAATACCTGGTCTTGGTGGAAACAAGAAATAATCACCAAGTGGGCTAATGATGCCTGGAGGTACAAAATAGAAAATGCATTTGAGAATTCTTTCTTTGACCCAGACAAAGACAAACCTTTAACTTGGTTCTTGAAACAAGTTGAAAGACTTAATGCATTGTACCCAGAAATGTCACAAAAAATGGTGCATATGAAGATACTCAAGAAATGTGGAGGAGAGCTAGAACATGCCCTAAGAAGCAGATGTATAGAACCATGCTCTACAGAAGAGTATATTAATGCACTAGAAGACATAGTCACAAGAACAAAAATTGGCAGGACTTGGAAGAAATTGGACATTAAAATCCTAAATAAACCATTTATCAAAAAAGATAAATCAAAAGAATCCTTCAAGCCCAATACATCCAACAATAATGAACAAAGAAAATGCCATAAATGTGGAGGTATAGGACAATTAGCCAATAATTGCCTTAAAAAGGCAAAGATTAATTAAATTGTGGAAACAGAAAACCACAATGACAAAGAAGAGGAATCTGACTCTGAAAAAGAGACAGAAGAGTCAGAAAGCTCTGAAAGTGATGAAATCAATATAATCAATGCACAAATTAATAATATTGATATAATTTATGAAGTACTGGATGTTAACTCAAACTTACCACAAGTTGGGACATCTGACACAAACCTGACAAACATACAAGATGCCAAAATGTATAGGACCAAACCTGCAAGAGGAATGGGATATACAGCTGGAAAATCAAGTATAAGTATTGTTATGGTTGATAACCAAGAAGGTAAAGTTAAGTTAGACACAGGAGCATATTGCACCTGTGTTGGTAAAAGTTATTTAAAAACCATTGTCCCAGACTGGCAAGAAAAACTTATGCCAATACAAGGTGTCAAATTTAGTAGTGCAAGGGAGAGCATGAAGCCCCTTGGAATAATTGATTTAACACTAATTTTTCCTCATCCCTCACAATGTGTCAGAATCAAAGTAGAGTTTGTAGTAATGGACAACTGTACTAGTAATCACTTCATACTTGGAAATGATTACTTATCAATTTATGGTATAGATATCTCCAACCAAAAGGATAGATATTTTACCATAGGAGACAACAAAAGACAAAAGTTTGGCTTCTTAAATAACAAAAAACAAATCACAGTTATTAATAATGAAGAAAAAATTCCAGAAAAGGAACTTTTTATATCTGAACAACTTAAAGAGGCAGAATTCAATCAAGAATTAACAGAAAAAATGAAAGAAAAATTAATTAACCTCTTATTTAAGTATAAAAATGCCTTTGCAACTGACAAAGAGCCACTAGGTGCCATAATTGGACATGAAGTGGATATAATTCTTAATGTGGAAAAACCTTACCCACCTCTACTAAGAAGACCTGCTTACCCAGCTAGTCCAAGGGCTAGGGAAGCCTTAGAGGTACACATTAAAGAATTAATAGACCTTGGAGTATTAAGAAAGGTAGGACATAATGAACAGGTAGAAGTCACTACACCTGTCATTATAACTTGGCATAATGGAAAATCAAGGATGGTAGGAGACTTCAGAGCTCTGAACACCTATATCATTCCAGACAGGTATCCAATACCCAGGATCCATGAGACATTGACACAACTGTCACAAGTTAAGTTCATCACAGCTATGGATACCTTAAAGGGTTTTCATCAAAATGTCTTAACAGACAATGCCAAAAACCTACTGAGGATAATAGTCCACTGTGGAATTTTTGAATACTTAAGAATGCCATTTGGCATAAAAAATGCACCTTCCCATTATCAAAGAATGATGAATACCATATTTCCTGAAGAATTATCAGAAGGATGGTTAATCATCTATATTGATGATATCATAGTTTGCTCAGAAACATGGGAAAGTCACCTTACAAGACTAGAAAGGGTACTACAAAAAATAGTCCAAGTGAATATGAAAATTTCCTTGAAAAAGTGTCATTTTGCATACAGTGAATGAGAAGCACTAGGACATGTGGTATCTGGACTTAGTCTAGGCATAGACAAGAATAAAGTAGCAGCAGTACTACTTAAACCAATGCCTCAAACCAAAAAAGAAATGCAATCATTTCTAGGATTTGCTGGTTACTACAGACAGCATATAAAGGACTTTGCAAAAATTGCTAAATCCTTGTATAAGCTATGTGACCAACAAACAGTCTATTAAATGACAGAAGAAAGAGTCAAGGCATATGAGGAATTGGAAAATTCCTTAACAAATGCCCCATTTCTTCTAATGCCAGATTGGAAACTACCCTATAAACTTTACATTGATGCTTATGGAGAGGGACCGGGTGCTGCACTACACCAAACACAAATTATCAATGATAAACCAGTGGAAGGACCAATTTGTTTTATTTCAAGACAGATAAAGCCAACAGAAGCAAGATATGGAGCAAGCCAAATGGAATGCCTCTGCTTAGTGTGGGCTTTAGAAAAATTACATTAATATTTGTATGGAACAGTATTTGATGTGATTACAGACTGTAATGCTGTAAAATCTCTATTAAATATGAAAACCCCAAATAGACATATGCTGAGATGGCAAATTGCTATCCAAGAATATAGAGGAAATATGACTATTGTACATAAATCTGGAAATATTCATAAAAATGCAGATGGTCTTAGCAGATGGGATTTAGCAAATACCCCTGACAATCCAGCATGGGTACCACAAGAAGAGCACCATATAGAAGGAATATGTGTCACAGACATAGGCACAGAATTCTTTAACCAAGTTAAAGAAAGCTATAAGACAGACAAAAATTGCCATATCTTAAGCCAATTCTGATGAAAGACTGCAAAGATCCATCACTTTCATCAAAACTAGATGAAATATGGAAAAAGGCATATGATGAAGGAAGATTCCACCTGCTTGATGGAATCCTTTACCATAGAACAAAGCACACATGTGTTATGGCCTTAACAGATAGAACCCTGATAAGCACTATTTTACATGAGTTTCATGATAGTGTTGCAGCTGGACACCTTTCAGAAGACAGGACACTAGAAAGGGTGAAAACCTGCTTTTGGTGGCCAAATTGGAAGAAAGATGTTATAGAATACTGCCAAACCTGTGACAGATGTCAAAAAGCCAACAGAGCCACAGGAAAGAAATTTGGAATGATGATCCAAATCCAAGAACCAAAATCCCCTTGGGAAATAGTTCATATGGATTGGGTAACAGAATTACCTCCAGGAGGAGACAGAAGCTATAATACATGCCTAGTATTGGTTGACAGGTATAGCAAAACTCCCATGTTCCTACCATGTAATAAAGATTACACAGCTATGGACACAGCCATAATGATATGGAATAAAGTTATTAGCCATACAGGCTTATTCCAGAATATTATAAGTGACAGAGACCCAAAGTTCACTTCAGAATTATGGAAAAATCTCCATAACTTGTTTGGGACAAAGTTATCATTCTCAACAGCTTACCATCCTCAAACTGATGGTTTAGCAGAAAGAATAATACAGACCTTAGAGGACATGATCAGAAGATTCTGTGCTTATGGGCTAGACTTCAAAGATTCTGATGGTTTTACCCATGATTGGTGTACACTAATACCAGCTCTTGAACTGACATATAAGACATCAATCCATTCTTCTACTGGCAAAACACCAGCAATGCTAGAAAAAGGTTGGAATCCAAGACTTCCTTATGAGACCCTCAAAACGGACTTAGTGGATATAAATCCAACAGCAAGCAGCTTTAAGATAATGCTTGAAAAGGCAAGACACCATGCAAACAGATGTATGAAAGATTCTTTCAAATATGCAAAAGAAAGATGGGATAAAAGTCATAAGCCACCTGACTTCAAAATAGGAGACTTGGTCCTAGTATCAACCCTTAATTTCAATAACATAAAAGGTCCAAAGAAATTAAAAGATTCCTTTGCAGGACCATTTATGATAAAAGCACTTCATGGACCCAATGCTGTGCAATTGGAACTCACAGGTGAACTAATGAACAAACACCCAACTTTCCCTGTAAGCCTGATAAACCCTTACAGTCCAAGTGACAAGGAGTTATTTCCACTAAGAAATAAACCCCCACTTGAAATTCCCCCCTTGGAAGAAGGAGAGGAAAAGAAAATAGTAAAATTCCTTAAAGAAAGAAGGACAAGAAACAAAAAAGAAAGGGAATACCTTGTAAGGTATAGAAATTCAACTCAAGAAGATGAATGGCTACTTGAGAAAGATATAACAAATGCTTATAAACTACTAAGAAGGTTCAGACATGAAAGAAAACCTGAAAAATAGAAAAGTTAAGCATTATTGAGCTTCAAGACTAACAAAGTCTATTGAAGAGGTAGGACAGTGGATGATACCCTAATTACACATATCAGATTGTGGTACAATCTTTTTTGGTGGTAGGTAATGTGAACCTTTGAGATATGACCACATACCCAAAAAGGTCACAAAAAATATTTTATATAATTATAAGTACCTTAAAAACTATAAAAATACCATAAATTGGTACAAAATTTGGTTTAACTTAAAAACCAATGAATAAACATTTGAAATAAATTACACCATTGGATTCCCCATGGTAAAATACACATATACCATTTTTATGGCATATCTGTAAAGTCAATATTTAATAAGTTATAAGTAATAATACCTTATAAAAACCACAAATCCTTATTTATTTCAAAAACTAATGAATCAACATGTAAAAGAAATGGTATCATTGGATTCTCCATAACAATCCACACATAAAACAATTAATAAGCTAAGTTTCAAAACCAATACTTAAGGAATTAACCTGAATATATGCACTTTTTTGGTCAATGCATATATTCAAGGATTTTAGCTAATATCTCTTGAATTATACATGATAGAGTGATGAACCAAAAATAAAGTCATCACGTAATTACTGTAGAAACACAGATATGAAGTTTATTTCACAAGTTATAAACAAGGTTAAAATCTGTAAGGAATTATTGATCAAAATCAACAGAGCTGTTGACCACTTTGTTGTGAAAGTGGTCCAAACTTAAAAATAAGTAGACAGTTGGATTCTACTAGTTCATTCGTGAAGAATGATGTATTTTGTATTATAATATTCAAGGTATAGCCCCTTGAAATCATAGTTTGAAGTTTAAAATATTAAATTTCAACAGAAAAGATGAGTTACAAGAAAAATCATCAAAAATAGAGTTTTGATGATGTAATGAAATGCTCTTGGCAGAATAATAAGGTTATGCCAAGCTATCAGAAATCACTCTCTGAATTGCTGTGGCGTGTAAATCTTAAAAGGTATTAAGGATCAAAGTTTGTGCTTAATTTGATCATTTATGATCACACACTGTGACCTTAAATTAAGTTTAACAGTCATATAAGTGTTAAAATTGGTGAATACTATTAGTTTATAATTAAAAGTAATAAAATCCACGAAATTTGGGGTTCTGCCAAGCCTTTGACGTCATCAGACTTAGAGTTATAGTGATAACTCTAAATAATGGCATAATGGTGATGTAATGAGGTTTGATCATGATGTAATCACCACCAAACCTTAAAATATTGATCAATTCCAGTGGATATGATCAGTACACGTCTACTAGAAGCCCGTTGGACTCTAGGAGGGAGGTATTTACTATAAATAGAGCTCTTTCTGCTCTGTTTTCCCCTCAGATGCAGCAAAAACATTAAATAAATACAAACAAAAAGGTAATATCTTTATTCTTTATATATAAAACTTTTATATTATTAAGGACCAAAGTTCATCTTTATTATAATCATCAATTTTGACGTGATTAAATCATTTGTTTAAATGTTTTTGTTAAAAATCTCTCTAAAACTCATTTCCACGTAAAAAATCAAGAATATTTGTAATTTCTCTATTTTTTATTGTAAATACAATTTGTATAAGTTGTATTTACATTATTTGGCGTAAAATATCTCAAAATTATTATATTAAGTGTTAAAAGTAGGTTATTTTCTCTTATATTAATAATTTTCTCTATATTATTCTTTAATAATTTTTTAATTAATATAAATAGTATTTATATTAATTTATAACTTTAATATTAGTAATATTATTGTTATTAATTGTTTTTTATTAATAAAAGACAATTTTTTACGCCTTTATTATTTGTTTGTAACAATAATAAAGTGCTTTTAAATATATTAATTATTTTATATTAATATATTTATTTTATTATATTATATTTTATAATATAAATTATATTATTATATTTTTATTAATAATATAATTATTTTTATCTTATTTATTTCATTCATAAGGACATTCATAGTACAATAAGTAAAATATTAGTAATTTTTACTTATTGTTTCATAGTCAAACCTTACATTTGTGATTAATTTTTGATTTTCAATATTGCATTTTTATATATATTGTGTTATGATTTTGTTTTCTGTAACACAGACAGTCCTTTTCTCTGAAGGTTTTATGAAAAGTTAAAATTCTTGGTGTAAAATTGACACTCTGGAATTATAATTGAGCATACTTTTGCCTGTGGATGGCTTTTATTGTTTATTGAATACCTGTGAGCTTGAGTGTTGGAGTTCAGGGTGGTCCCTGTGGAATTTTCCCAACCTCCTGACCATCCCATTTCCCATACCTAGCCAACCCACCTAAAATTGTTTGTCTTTTTTGTGGTCCTGGATGATAGTATCCTGGAACAACAGAGTCTGGGCAGGAATATTGGGATTTTTTTTAGATTTACTTTAAAAACCCCACTGTTTCCTTCTCTCATCTGCTTTGCCAATTTCCTTTTCCACCTTTCTTATTCTCATCTTATTGATCTTCTTTTCAATTTTTCAGTCCATCATGTCTTCAGCACTACCATCTTGTCCTTCAACACCTACCAATCTTGACAATACATTGCCAACCAACTCCTCCCAAAAGTGATCTTGGGTGTGGATGTACTTTTCCGATTCTGACAAAGAATACACATGTAATTTCATGTGATGAATCAGGCTAGCAAATCATGTTCAAAGAAGATCAAATGCAATAGCAGTGGTAGTATAAAAGGTATGAGCCATCATCTCACTGTGAAACACAGATTGGCCAACCTAAAGTCCAGTGCAATATCCCAAAGAACAAATTGCACTCTTGATTGATTTGTCCAGGCTTCAAAGACTAAACAGGTGAGCTTTTTTCAGCTTTTCAGGAACTTTACTGATTCTCATACTCTTATGTTTCTAGCAATTATGTTTAGAGTCACTCAAAACTTTCCTTGTATACTTCATCTCTGCTTGTGACCTCCCATTGTCTATTACTCAATCACCCTCCTTCCACAAACTGCTTCAACTATGCAATCCAAAGATCTTAGAAATATTAGTTGCAAAAGCTTCTGTTGCCTGCCACTTATCAAGTGTCTATTGTTTCACCAACTACACATTTTCAACATCCTTGAATGCAACAACCAATACATTTCTTTCACAACTGATTTTTGGACCAGTCCTAATGTGACTGCCTTCATGGCAGTAACAGAACATTATTTAGACCCTGATTTCAATCTTAAATAAATCCTGCTTAGGCTAACTGAGATAGAAGGTAAGCTGGTCCTCTTCCTAACCAATAAAGCAATTTGCTGATGGCCTCTACCAACAAAGGTGATCATTCTGGAAACTTGCTTGCCAATCACTTTCTCCAGGTTATCAACCATTACAACATTGCCACCAAAATGATCTGCATCACTACTGATAATGCTTCAGTAAATACTTGCATGGCTTAAGAAATCAGTTGGAGTGTACCAACTTTCTATGCCAATACCAATTCAATAGGGTGTATGGCATATATTATCCACCTGGCTGCTTGAGCAAGCCTTAAATCTGAAGGATGCTTTTAATCAGTTTTGTAGCCCTAACAATATGGCCCAATCACAACTAACACCACTTGAATGGGAAAATGTAGTGATAATCATCAACTTTCTGCTTCCATTATATGAAGCAACCCTTATCATCTGTAAAGAGAAATAAATTCCCAACAATAAATCAGGCTTTGCCTCTATATATTTTTCTAATCAAAAGAATACAACAAGAAAGTCACTTCTGCCAGATGATTATTTATTTGTCTATTTACTGACATACCTGTAATTTAGCCATCTCAACAATATGATATAGCTCCCATCGAACCTGCTACTAAAGAAATGATCAAAAAACTTTCAAAAGTGAGATTCCGCTGCTTAATGCTTATCAGTAATAACCTTCCTTTCTCAAAAGGACGACTCTATTCCCTCAGGAGGCCCATACTAAATTTTAAGATCACGACCTGATCGTCGTTGTGAAGTAAGAATTCCCACTGTTTTGGGCTTAAAACAACTAGGCCATTTGTCCTTAATAGCCTTAACTGAAGCAGAATCCATCAGATCAAACCTAAAATTATTCTCAAAAAGTTTCTCCAAAATAGATAACTAATTCATCGTTTCGATTTGTCAAGCTAACTACTCTTTCTGGAACTTGTCTATTATACCATAATTCAAATGGCCAACTTCAGATTTAACTTTCTCGCTTGTTATAGCCCCAACCACTTCAGAACGCATTTGTCCAGGGACGCTTTAAAGACAGGCTTCTCATTTCTAGCGACTCGGTGTCTAATAAGTCAAGTTTAGAAAAATCCCTCCTAGCTATCTATATTGATAATATGAACCTCTGTTGCGACTTTATTTGGAAAAGCGTTAGACCTAGAAGGTACTTGCTAAGGATAATCCTAATGTCCGTACGGGTCTAAGTTTTGAATCTGCATTGATCTAAACAGATCATTTAAATGTTCATTAACTTGCCTCCCCCAATTTTTCCTTTTAATTTCTACCAAAGCATGCTGTGGTAAATGCGAAAAATATGTCTGACCATTCAAGCAATCTACACCCAGGCCCGTGGCAAACTTAGATCCAATTATCTCTGCCGGAACTGGGAAAGCTAAAGCCCCGAAAAGTACTTCTGCTACGTCTATATCCAAGCCATCGATACGAATTATTCTTGGATCAAAGTTATTATGAGGCATGCAATAAATACCTTTCCGCCCAGGCAAACGAGCTATCTCATGTCTAGTTTGCAGTTTCTCGGCATTACTAATAACCCGATACTTTGTAATTGGTTCGCGATTGGCGTCTTCTTGCCCTACAACAGCCACCAGCCCTAAATCCACAATAGTCGATACTGGTAACGAATAACCGATGCAAAAAGTTGAATCTAATATCAAAGGACGACGACCTTCTTTAGCTCGAATTGCAGTCATTTTACTGAAAGCGCCCAAAATATCTTCTAGTCAAAGAATATATCGTGACACCAGCTCTAGCGTATTCCTCACGGATTTTTTCTGAAGCGACAACCGAATCACTAATGAAAGCTATCCCAATGCGTGAAGATTCTAAACTTCAAGGTCTATTAATATTTTTTGGTAATGGTAATGCACTACCTAAATCTGGACACACCATGTCGGACATCTCCCCAACGTCTTCCACTCTAAGAAACCTAGACACGGAGATTGTTGCACTGGCGTGAATGACAAACGCGTCTGGTATACCATCACAGGTCAAATTTCGCATTACATAAGAATAGGCATCTGGAGCGTGAACTTCGTCAATATAAAACAAGCATAGCAAGCCTGGCTTGTTGGTCTTTACTAACTGATTCTTGACATTTTCCAGTACAGACTGAATTATTCCCAAACTGAAAATGATTCAAGTGGGTATGTACTAGTACTAAATAAACATTTATTTAGTCTGTACTTATTAGTGGTCCACTGCTACTGACCCTCAAAAGTATAGTGGCAATCAAGATTTTCACTGTCTTTTGCACATTTTGATGGTTTTCAGCAACTATTTAAAAGAAATAAACCTATAAATAATAATCTATTTTAAAAAACTTGTTTTTTAGACTTGAATGAGGGTAGTACTGATACCCAATAACAAGTTTTCCAGTCCCAACATAATGCAGTTTGGGACTGTCAATTTATGCTTTGAGTATAGAATAACTGGAAGTCTTCTGATAACTGGCTTACTCAAAACTGATTATGTACCCAGGATGTGACAACAACTGTGCAACACAACCTGCCCCAGAAGTGACACACAATTTTCCAAAGGAAATTTTTTCCTCCAAAGTAATCTCAATGAACTTTACAGAATCACTACCAACACTAGCTACAATCATCTTAGCCAAATATGCACTAGGAACAACATGCAGCACAGGTTTATGTCGCAATAAAGCAAAGGGCAATACTCTAGATTTACCAGTGCCAGGAGTGGAATTGAAATGAAAATGTTGTCTCCTTTCCAACTCTCCTACAATCTCAGCCAGCGCACCGCCTTTTCTATACTCCACCGTATGCATATACCCCACTGATTTCCAGGCCTGACAAGCAGGAACCAAATCCCAGCTGAAACTAATTTTAGGAAACTTGTGGTTTAGAGACATCACCAGCAAGTCCCAAACAACATAAAATTGAAATAAATGGGAAACTGGATTTTATTTTATTTTATTTTAATTTACTTGAAGTGGCTATACCACTACACTGTTGAGATGGTGTGAGTCAGAAGTCAATTGAGTGCTCATCTTCACCATGATGAGATATAAGATTTGTTGGTATTTTTGTCAAGGTATTTCTTCCATGAATACTATTATATATGAATTTTCATTTTAAAATGATTGAATTGTTTCTTGTTCCTTTGGTTATGCATTGCAGTCATAACATCATGGCTATCTTCATTTAATTTGGCTTGTACTAAGTCTTGTTCTAGTTTTTTTAAGAATGAAGTCAAGTGTTTTTTTCTGGAATCCATGAGACATGAATCACACAAATAAATCATGTCCAGATGGTAGTTTTCTGATTACCATAATTCTCAATGCTGATTTCTCCAATTTAAACCTTAACAATTGCATTTTGTTAACCATAGTTCTAATTTCTTGAATAAAATTCAAATTTGTGTTGAATTTTACTTGATTAAGATTATTAAAATCTAAGGATTGAATAAAGATTTGATTGGAATTTTTTTTTTATTTTCAATATATTCCAAAAGATTTAACCATTTATTTTATTTTATTAACCCATAATACTTAAAACAAATGAAAATTTTTCCTCATTTAAGTAAAAAATTATTAAATTAGAGGTTTTTTTTCTATTAATATTATCTTGAATCTCCCTAGTCTATTTATCAATCCTTAGAGTTAAATTCAATTCTAACTCTATCATGATCAGTAATGTGAAATAATTTTCAGCATTTAGTAGTAGACAATTAATTAAATTGTCTGATTAAATGATGATGATGATATTAAAAAGAGAAATTAATAGGATTATTTGATAAGACCCATAGGTTTTTGTTCTTTTTGGTTAAAAAAAATTAGATGAGAACAATAATATAATGTAATTGGGTACAACCCATAATTTTTTTCTTATGAGTTCACACAGCCAAAACAAGCATGATAAGAATACATCCAAAAGGTCTTTCCTCTGGGATCTATAAGCCAATATGAAGACAATAATATTTGAATATTTATACTTTCAATAAAATAAATCCAGTTTCTGAGAATCTGGTAATGATAATAATGTGTTGAGTATAAAATAACAAGACAAAAACAATAAGAATGAAATTATTATTATTTTTTACTTTTTATACCAAAAATAATTTAATTTTGTCCTTTCTTTATTATAATTTACCATATATTTATTCTGTACCAATAATTTAGTCCTTTTTTAGTATTTAAAGAGGAATTAGCTCATTTTAATTTGAAGTATTCAAATTAATAAAATTAGAAAATAACTAGAGTTAAGTTAAGATTCACCTACTTGTAGCCTATATGTCACTGTGTACCTGCCTATAAGTACAAAGCAAGATGTTAAATAATAATTTTTTTATTCCTTTAATTCTTTCTAAATACAGAACTTAGTTCTTGTTGACGTTAACATGGGTGATCACACAATATTTAATACATAATAGATAATAATAGAAAGATATAATTTGTATCTAAAATGTAAATTAAACCTTCCATTCTCATGTTGTTTGTTAATCATAGTCAAGAAATAACTCATTTATAAATACTGTTTATCTACAATAAGATATTCCTAAAAGGATTTTTAGTAGTATCACTTTGAGATAATGGTCCCACCCCACCAAGAAATCTTAAATACACATTTCTAATTTTTGAAAGAGTTACATAGAGCTAACCATGATAAAAGATGTTTTGTTTTTCTAAATAAAAACCTATATCTTCAAAGGACTGGCCTTGAGACTTTTTTATAGTTATTGAAAAACCCAAAGTAATTGGAAAGTGGTACCTGGTGAAATTGATCCCCAAGTCTTCATCATCCTCATATGTTAGTTTTATATTTTTACTTCCAAATTCTTGTCCTCTTTTTGTTCCTTTTATTCTTTTACATCTTGAAGTATGTAAATTGATCTTTAAAACCAAAATCCAGTTTCCATCAACCAATCTCTTTTCGGTATTGAGATTCTATAAGAGAATTACAGGGATTTTTCTCTTGAGAACTAAAATATGTGGTGGAAAGCCAGGTGGATTGATGCCATTAAAAACTTGTTCTAATAAATATTTATGTCATTCTTCCATGTGATCTATTGATTTTGATTTATTTCTTCTACCAGGTGTCAGATCCAGTAATTTTTGATTCATTTTCTTGAGAAACAATCCCTCTACCTTAAAAATAATTTCATAATCCCCCAGAAATGTTAAAATTTATTGTTTCTTTTAAATATTTTTTAGAAAAATACATTACTTGCTTCAAAAAATATTCTCTGGAGGGGTTGAAAAGATTGCTTTTATCATCTAAGTCCCAAGTCAATTTGACCTAAATTACTTTTCTGACATATGCCATTTCTTACATGCAAAAGCCATTGAGAATAACATTGATTACTCTTTAAATCAGAGCCATCTGTGCTCAGCCTGAACTTGATATTAAGATCTCTCTTTTTAAATAATTTCCATATAACTGATTCCTTAATGCTGAGACTTGACTGATCATAAAGAGATTCACCTCAAAAAATTTGAAAGATCTGACAAAATTCACCAAAAAAAAGGACAGATATTCCTTCAAATAGCCTTTCCATCTGCTTTTATATCAAATTTGACTTGTTTTTCCTATAAATAAAGCCACATAACTCATATATCTGGGTTCTCTCTTTTGATCATTATGCAAGAGTTGACCTCACTGTCCCAATCTGTATTTTGGATAGTAAAAGATAGAGTTTTATCACTATTTTAACTTTTACTGGAAGGAATTTTTCCTCACTTAAGAATAAGCCCCAAAATTTCAGCAGTTCAGTAAAAGTTTCCATGAAACTGAATTGAGGAAATATAAGGAAGTTATTAATTAATTTAAAACAATTATCTAGAAATTTTTCAAAAAATCAATTAAAGAATTAACCTCTTCTTAAATTTTTTGAAATTTTAGTAATTTAAAACAAATAAATTAAATTAAAACTACTAAAAACACTTTTTTTTTGATTGAAATTGGTTTGGATTCAAAAGATTTTTTTAATTAGAAATTGAAAAAAAAAATATTTCCTTTTATTTTAATTAAATTTTGAAGGAATTAAATTAAATTATTTAAGTATATCTAGGAATTTAATTTATGTAACTCTTTAATTTATTGTCTCACCATTGTCATTAAATGATTTTTTTTATAATTTCTCATTTATAATGATCAGAAATTTTTAAAATCTAAATCCAAATTTAACTTTATGTTTAAGTTATTTCATTTAGTTTTAAATTTAATTTATAGAAGAATTTTTGATTTAATTATAGGTGATCAAAATTCCACAAAATTAAAGAAATATATTTCACAAAAGAAATTTTTTTTTTTTCTTTTTGAAGAATTTGAAAAATGATAAGCTAAAATTTGAATCTTAAGGAGTGAGAAATAATTATTAAGTTAAATTCTCAATTAATTTCTACCTGATTAAGAAGTGAATAGTTTTCCAAACCAATGTTAGAACCTCATAACACAAAAATTTGGCACTTTACTGCTATATCATTTTCTTATTTATACTTGTGTGTTTTAGTGTAAAGGCCCTAAGTTAATGATTTTACCTTTTGTATTTTTGATTGTTAATGGTTAGTTGAGAATTATGTTAATCCTTGTTGTTGTTGTGTCATCATCATATACTCAAAAGTGAGTCAAATAAGAGATGGTATGGAGAACCAAAGTGATTTTTTTGAAAAAAATTGAATGATTATATTCTCACAAAGACCATCTTCTTTCTTTTATTGGAATTCTGTAGAGTTATCCTTGAAGTGATTATCCAATTTATGGATTAATTTAGTGATATTATTAATAAATAAACACCCTGCATATCTTGTATCACTGAAATTAATTATTTATATTTGAATTAATATCTTAATTACTGAAATATTAAATTTGTTTGAATTAAATAATTGAATAAATTAAATTATTTATTCTTTAAAAAAACTTTTCTTTCTTCAAAAAATGATTTTTTTTTTCTGATTATAACAATTTTATTAAAATTTTAAACTTTCTTTTAATATAGATTTCTATTTTTATTTCATTTTTTTCCTTAATAAAGCTTTTAATTTATTAAATCTTATTTTTTTTTTTCCAAAATTATAATAAAGAAAATCATCTTTTGGTGGTGGTTCATCTAAATTGATTTTTTTGAAAATTTTCTTCCCTTTTTTTTCCTACTAACATTATTAGATTTCAGCTTTATAGGCCAAATTTCATACCTTTTGATAGGAATATTTCAGAATCAAATTTTTCCCTAAATCTGTGAGTTCTTAATTATTATAAATCTTTAGTTAAGCAATCACTTGAAAGATATTACATGATCTGTACTTTGAGATATATATAAAAGAAATTTTATTTAATTACTATCTTATAAAAAAAGAAGAAAAAATTATTCTAATATCAGAAAATTCTTATTTAAAATTTAATTAAATACCTTTCATTATAATATTCAATCAATTAATTTATATTAATTCCTCAATTGAATTCACTATCAATTCTTAATTTCTAAAAATTTCTTCAATTAATTTCCTTCCTGTTTCATTTAAATATTTATCATTAAAGGGGGAAATTAATAAAAAAATTATTTTCTTAATTATTCATAGCTTTTGAGTTTATAGCTCATATTTAATTTTGATTTTCTTTCAGAATTTTTAATATTACTTACATTAATTAGAAAAAATAAATCAAAATTTTCTCTCCTAATTTTTTTTAACTGTTTCTTGGAATTAATACCTTCCAAGATAAGGGTTGTTATTGAATCTTTCTTATGTTGAATTTTCAAAAGTATTTTAAGTCTCTATCCAACCATGTTTATATCCCAATGGATTTATACCAACTTAGATAAATGGGAATTTCCAATCTCCTCATTAATTTTTTTGAAATTGAAGAAATTGGAGTTTCTTTTTTTATTTTATTTTATTGTTTTTTGTAAAATTTATTGGATAATCACTTTTCTTTAAATTTCATTTTTTATGTGCTTTTGGGAGATTTTTCCTATCATTTTGAGCTCTTGAAAAATCAAATTATTAATTATTGGGGCTTTTCCTGATATCCCTTTTGAAATTGTTTTGTTCAATAAAAACTACTTAATATTTGACCTGAGTTTCCTAAGCAATAATAAATATTTTGCAATTTTGTGGATGATTAATTCTCTTTTAGAAAAAGGTAATGTCTTCATGAAACTGGTGGAAATTATTAATTATGGGTTTTGGATCTGGTTCACTTGAACCATTTTACTCAGAATGAGTTTTGAATTTTTTCTATTGAATCTTTAATTTTTAGAATATTAGTATTAAAGTATTTACTGTCCTTATCCCCCCAATTCTGGGATTTTTATTTCCTTTTATATTCATAATTAGCTGCTACAGGTAATTGAAGAGAATATCAGATTTTTTACTGAACTTGACCTTTAAATTTCAACTTAAGTGATTAAATTATCCTTAATACTTCTCTTGTAATTTTACCAATAAACCAGCAGAAAAATGCATATAATTATTCCTTGATTATGAGAATTATATTATCTAATGTACTCATAAAGGTTTGGTATTTAATTTTGACTTCAAGTTTCATAATAGGCATATTATAGTTTTTGATTCCCCTACCATCATGTATGTCTTGAAAGAAGACTAGTAAAAGAGAATTATATATACCTTCTATCTATATCACATCGCCTACACTTAATTTTCATTTTAAATTTGAGAAATCTCAGTTTTAAATGTTAACAACCTGGATTAAACTTGTTTAAAGGGCTGATAGTATCATACTTTCTCTAAAAGAAGTCCTTTCTACTATTATAATAGAGTTTTTATTTAATTTGATTTATATTGATAAAGATTTCCACCTGTGTAGATCTATTACAAAGATTAAATTGATTTCATCTTATTGAAACCACTAAGCTAGGCACTGTGTTTATATCTCTGTAAGCTTCTTCAAGTATCATATGTTTTAATTTAAATTTGATGATAATTTGGATGGTCTTGGGTGATATTTATGAGGTAAATTTTTTTTCTATTAGTTACTAATGCAGACTAACATAAATTAATATATTGAGATTATTCCAAATTGTTTATATAGAAACTGATTCCAATTATTTGATATTTTTGTGAATTCTTTTTTCCTGAAACTATAATTGAAATTTTGAACTTTCTGAAACATAATTACTCTTTATTTTTGATTTTTTATTTTTGAATTTTCTTAACTAATTTATGCTTAAGAATTTGTTTATGAAATTTTTAATCATTTAGTAGACTTGAATTGATTTTTAATCCATAATCCATTTTGAACTTATATTTAGTTTATAATAGTTATTCTACTTTCTGATTTCAGTTTTTAGCTTCTTGGTTAGCTTTGAAAATTTCTCTCATTCATTGTTTTTCTTTTATATTTGACTTTTCTGATAATATTACTATAGTATCCTTCTTATCATAGTATTAGTAGTGTTGAGATTTGGCTAGATGGTAAAGAGTATGTAGTTGAAATGATTCATATTAATAGGGTCTGGATTGTGATTATTATGAATATTAGTGATTAATTTATTATAGATTTTTTTATAATTTATTCTTCAATATTTGCCTATTTTTCAATGCTAATATTAATAATTATTAATATTGAAATATCTGAATATGAAACTGTTGAAAAACCAGATGTGAGATAATATAAGAAATCAAATGAGCAGGAGAGTTGAAAGCATCAATATTTGTCTTTGAATTTGTGGCTTGTAAAACTTAAACTTCTTTTATGTGAAGTTTTCTTTGTTTCCCACAGAAAAAAGTGAAAAATTGATTGATTGTAATGAGCTCAGCCTTAAAGGTTTTCTACTAATTGAGAGTGTGAAAATGGAACTTAATATGTTAATTTGATTTAAAATAATCTTAAACTAGATAAAATATTATGTATTTAGGGTAGTAACTTAATTTAAGCCCTTTTTGTAATAAAAATTACTTCATTCAATATCATGATATCTAATTTAAACTCAAAAATCTTACTATTTGCTTCAAATAAAGCCAATAGGATATAGAAACGCCACAATGTAGGCTTCAAAACTGAATGAGTCCTTTTCACAACCATGGGGGACTCAGGAATCTCCATGAAGCTGTGGGTTGGGGAAGAAAGATTGAGGATGGTTTTTGGAAAATTTTCAAGTGATATATGGAGTTAAATTAGATTACCTTTGAAAATGTGAATTGTAATTATGTAACAATGGGTTTTATTTGAGTAACCAAGAAATTATGTCTTCAAGATTAGGAATCTAAGATAGTCTCATAGTTTCACAAACATTCCCTTGGATAAAATATCAATTAACGACACATTTTAGTAATAAAGCTCCCAAAATCAACAAATCTGTTGAAGCAAATTTGAAGGGGACAAGAGCAAGGAATTATATTTGCTTATGTATTCTATTGATGGAAATATTGTAAAACTATCAATGTGAGCCTTAGAGTTATTTTCATATACCCAAAGGACCACAAAGAATAAAACAAGATACAGTAATGAATAAAATAAATTTAATTATATTATCAAAACAAAATTTGAAATATAAATACAAATTTCTACACAAAAAAGGAAATTTTAAGTAAAATTTAAAAATAAAGTTACATTGAAAATTAAAATTGGGAAAACACATTTTTACTTGAAAAAATTGAGTAAAAATGAATTTTTAACAAAATTACTAAAATTAAAATATTTTGGGAAAGTTAAATGAAAATTATCATAAATTTTCATCCAACAAATAAACATATGAAAATTATTTAACCATTGGACTCCTCATAAAAAAGAAGGTGGGGTCACCTCTGGGTAAAACCTTTGTAGCTCAACTCTAAATAAGCTTAAATTAAGTTTTTTAGTATTTTCTGTACAAAAGTTGAAAATCCTCAAAACCTTAGCTTTATTCATATCACATTTAGTGTTAAACATAAATTTCTGTGTTGAAACTTGTGTTTTTTGTGTAGCTTAGAAGCTATGAGGAATTAAAGTATTTTCAATTGAAATTTCATAAAGTGCACTTTTATTACATAAGTTAGCTTTAATTTACATATGAGGTAGCAATTATTACATTTGTGTACTGTGAAAATTCAATTTAATTACATATGTAAATTTTAAGTATAATACATGATTAAGAATTAAAGAAAAGAAAATTGGAAAGATTAATTCTGGGGGGGGAAAGGAACTTTAGCTCTAAGGGGGAGCTAGACTCCCAAATTCCTTGCTGACAGGTGTGAGATGTCAAAATCAATGCAAAAGCTCATCACTTTTGGCCTGGAATTGATTCACAGGGTCTGTATCTCAATTGATGATGAGGGTTTGATACCAACCAGGGCAGTTTTAACTGTTGCCAAGAGGGTAAAACTACCCTTAAGATAAAACAATCATAGTAGAAAAAGTTTCAACTGGTTTTGACGTCTTTGACACACATTATGACATGTTTTGGAGGCTTAAACCTAAGTATTACTATAATAATGGCTGACTTAAGGGCCCAAAATGGCTAAAGCCAACCATTTTTGGTCTAAACCAGGGTTCAATGATGCCATAATTGGCTTTTCTGTTGTTAGAGTGTTTTCCACAACTGACAAGTGTAAGTTTCACTTTTGGAGTAGGAAAATTTGTGGTTATAAAAGAATGTCTTGTTTTCCCCACTTTTCTCTTCATGTTAGAATCTTTTCCTTTTATAATTAGTTTAAACACTGTTAAAAAAATCAATAAAGCATTCCAACCACCTTTTTTTAATAATTTCAAAACTTTTCACCATGTTAAAAAATCATTATGATCATTTTTTGAAACTCTTATAATCATTTCTTACCCTTAAACCACCCCATAAGTGAATTAAAGCATCTTTCATCACTGTTAACCTTGTCACTTTGTTTCCAAATTCACTATGGTCACTTTTGGGCATGTTTTCTCTTTAATTATATTTTTAAAGACTCTGTTCTTATATTAATTGCCTGCAGCTCTTTGCTCAATTAATTCCAATTGAAATTTCTCTTGAAGAAATTTCTTTTGTAGCCTTAAATATCTCTTGTAGAGTATTTCTAGATAAATTTTTATTGTTGGTAAAACAATAAATATTTATAATATTGTTGATTTATACTTATAAGGTTAAAAACAATGAAATTGGAGCGTTTTCTCCTAAAAATCTTATTTCATACTATTTTTAATCAATTTTTACCTTAAAAAATTTGAGGACAGGAAAAATACTTGATTTTCAATCAAAGTTTCATAGCCACACCTTACATTTGGGGGCCCATCCATGATATTTTACTTGTGAAATAAATTTTTACTCTTATTAATCCTTTTTCTTATATTGAAAAATTTCAAAAAACCATAAAAAATTCTTATCATTCAAAAAATCAATAAAAAAAATTGTATTATAAGTGAGGCTTATATTTTTCATTTCTCTTTTGAAATACCCTTCCTTACTTAATCAAATTGCTTTTTTCATCAATTTTAGTTTCTGATAACGTGGCAATACATGAAAATATTGAAACTGCATCAACCATAACTAGAATTATCCCTGCAAGTACTGTCAATTCTGAACATAATAGTACTGTTATTATAGCTCAGAATAATCTACCAGAACCAATTTCTTCAAAGTTAATCAATTTTGACATTATTAATACTCTCCAAAAAGCTAAGAGTTCAGTCAATAGTAAGTTTTTGATGTCAAATTACTATTTTAAGCTTTTTAAATCATAATAATTCCCTCAACCAGATCAGGAGTCAGCTATAACCCCTGAATCAGCTCCCAAAAAGATCATAGACATGATTATGGCAGAAGCCAATCAGTTACAGAAGAAAAAGGTTCAGTGAATGCAGCCCGAACTGGCAAATTATTCCATTCTAAGCTGATAATACTGTTTTACCTTCGAACAGATCTGACACCACCAAAAGAAGCCTCTGTGGACATATACAAAGCCAGCCAGAAGGCCTACAACAATTGTCAGCCTGTGACTCAAAACCAGAGCACAAGCATGACAGCCAAAATACCATAAACCAATGGTATAGCCAAGATACCACCAAAAAATGGAACTGAGCCAAATCAGCTCAAAAGGTATCAAAAGAAAAAGGAAACTCACCTCTTTCTGAAAATATAAGTCCCATCAGCATAGGATAAGAAATAACAAAGTTATTCCTGCTCAAAGTGATTGCTGAGCATAAACCTTAATTTTCACCTCTCATCTAAAATCTAGAAGGAGAGGCTTAACCCCATCAAATGGGTATTCAAAATGAAGCTCTAAGCCAGGGCTATCCAATGGTACCAGCCAAAATGAGCTGGAGCTATGGTCAATTTCAGGCCAAATAAGGGTGAACAAAACATTCACCTCTCATCTAACTTTTACAGTTTTAGTGTGGGATACTTGAAGTGGGGTTTTTTTTGGAAAGAGCACAATCAGGTCAATCTGATGGTGTCACCCACTTTCCCATATCTCAACTACAGCAGAAGTTATGGGGCAAACAAGCTCAATACAGCTTTTTGCCTAAAACACGTAAATGTACAAAAATCTCGTACATGGGATAACTTTGCCATATTCAATGATACCCATATAAAATGAGGTACCATTGTGTAGAGCACATACAGGGCTACACACTGAACCAACATTGAGGTTAATATCTCAAGAATTGACAAAGTTATGGCTGTTTCAAGGCTAGATTCCCACCTGCTGTCATATAAAGCCTTACCATGGGATAATATCCTATAACCATGAATATGAGGTGTCAAATAGACAAAGGAGCTTGTTTTTACTTAAATACCTCATATGTCAGTCAATACTGGGGTCCCATACAGTTTCTGTACAGCATTCTACGCGTCATACACGTCAGAATCAGGCTGTGAGGTCCTCAGATGAAAATTTTCACCCTGTATTGGTGAAAACTGCCCAGATGTGGTTTCAAAACCACATCTGAGCCCAATACAGGTTATACAGGCTGTTTGCAAGCCACAAGCCAGTAATAGAGAGTGAAAAAATCTTTACTTCCTCTACATGGAAAGGTCTAGCACCCTTTCCACCTCATTTCAGGATAAAAAGGAGGCTTTTCACAGCCAGAATTGTTTCCTCATCCTGATCTTGAATATCCTACGTAGTAAACTGTCCAAAACAGTTTTACTCTTGGGTAATATTCAGGGTATAATTATAGTTTTAATTATTGTAGTTCTTATTATAGTAATCCAGCTGGTAAGACTGCATCCAGGGTTCTCAATAGCGCTCACCACCACTATTTTTAAATAGTAGAACCCTCTTATTATATTATAAAACCATCATATTATTAAAAACTCTTATTTTAAATTATTTTCACGTGTCACAGTCATAGTTCTAGTTGTAAATAGCCTAATTACTGCTTCAACATAGACTCCAGCTGACAACAATTCATTGCAGCACAAAGAGTACCAGATCCTTGCAGATCTGTGAAAAGTTGCATGAATTCCTACCTGACTGAGAAAATTCCTTGGCCATCCCAAAGATTGAAAGCTACTCAATGGATGGCATCCATTGATGGAAAAGAAAAACATGATGCTTTTAACATCAGAATGGAGGGAAAAACAACCCTCCACCACCCAAGCAAGTGCCAAAACCAGCCCAAGTAGCCAGCAGTAGCAATTCCAATGTGAAAAAGCAGCCACAGGCTCAGAACAAGGGAAAAGGCAAAGCACCAGCCACAAAACCTTACAGCCAGTGCTATATAATCCCAAAGATTTGGCAGGATGCCATGGAAAATTGATCTCAGATGGCCAGAACAATTATTGAATTGAAGATAAAGGAGGAAGCCAGACTAAAATATCAGAAATAATTTCTGATATTCTGGATGGCATTTCAAAGTTGTATATAGCTGTAAATGATGTGAAAAGTCATATTTCTGATAAAAATCCATTAATTGTAACAATCTTAAGACAAATAACTTAAGTCTGAGAAAAATAAATGAGACACTTATGTGTTGTGGAAAAGTTTTAAGAACAATTAAAACTTCCAATAATGACAATTCATTTGGAAATAAGCTAAATGAACCATTTACCATTATTAAAGAATTAACAGACAAATATTCTAAATTCAATATTGATGACATAATTGAAACAAGAATAAAACAAGCCATAAATATTATGAAAGAATATAATATTAAAGTCCTTGAGGAGATTGAAAATTCATTCAATGAAGTAAAGACATATACAATTGCCTTGAAAAATTGTTTTGACACCTCACAAAAAGAAGTATCAAAATTAACAATGAAATTGAATCAAGTCATTTCTGATAATACTAGATATACAGAAATATGGCAAGAATTAAAACATAAGAAAGATATGTATAAAATTGAAGTAATAAATTTAATACAAAGCTTCCATCATTAGTTCAGAAATTCTCAAAGGTGTAGCAACAGTAAAATGAATGATATTGAACAATTGCTACACAGCTTACCCAGAATGTCTAAACCTCTGAATCAAACAGAGGGTGCAGGAATTCCCAATCCACAAGTACTGGATGTTGAGAATTCACAGTTGAAAAATGAATCTTCCACTTTTTTTCATAACTTGGAACCATCAATGGGCCAAGCACTCTTGAAAGAAGTACCAAAACTTAAAGAATGGCCTCACTTCAGTGGTGAAGGAGAATATGACCATATGGAATTCATCAGAGGTATTGATATTATTAAAAAAGATTTTTGATTACCTGAAAGATTGGTAAAAGCAATATTTGACACATTGTTTACCAGATCAGCCCACAGATGGTATATAAAATTGAGACAAGCACATGGACACCAAAGCTGGACTTGGTGGAAAACCCAAATTATCAACAAATGAGCAAATGATTCTTGGAGATTTAAGGCTGAAAAAGCCTTTGAATCTTCTAAATTTAATGCTGACAATGACAAATCTTTACCATGGTTTTTCCAACAAAAAGATAGTTTAACAGCATTATATCCTGACATGTCAGAACTTATGATTCACAGCAAGATTCTAAGAAAATGTGGGGGTGACTTAGAGCATGCTGTCAAAAGCAGGACTACTGAGAAATCTTCAGCTAAGGATATCATTAATATATTGGAAGAAGTAACCACCAGAGCCAGAATTGGATCTAGTATGGTGAATCTCAAAACAAGGTTTAATACACCTTGGAAAGATTATGTGGATAAAAACTCCAAAGAAAATTCTAATAGTATAAAGTAGAAATCTGAAGATGTAATCCAAAAGTGCCATATTTGCCAAAGCACTGCACATTTAGCAAATGCATGTCCCAGGAAGGGGGAAATCAATGAAATTGACATTGAAAAGGATGATGTAATTGAAGATAATTAAGATGATAAATCATCAATATTCTCTGAATCTTCAAAAGATATAGAAAATATCAATGTCACATTTGAAATCATGGAATCTTATTCCCATTTGCCACAATTGAGGAATGGTCAACTTGATTTATCAAAAGTTCAAGATGCACAACTTATGAAAACAAAACCAAACAGGGGGAAAGGCTATACAGCTGGTAACTCCTGTATAACAGAAGTGGTGATTGACTATAATCCCACTGCACTTTTGCTTGGCCCAGGAGCCTTCTGCTCTTGTGTTGGTAAATCTTTTCTTAAAACTTGTGTACCAAATTTTAAAGACCAATTGTTACCAATTGATGGTATAAAGCTCAATAGTGCAAGTAATCCAATGAAAGCATTAAAAATTTGGAGGCCAATGTCATATTCCCACACATTAATGGGAATTTAAGAATCACAGTTGAATTTGTTGTTATGGAAAGCTGCTCTAGTACCCATTTTATATTGGGAAATTACTATTTAATCATGTATGGAATAGACTTACGTAGCAACAGATACAGATACTTTACTATTGGAGAAAATAAGCGTCAAAAACTTGCCTTCTTACCTTTTAAGAGACAAATTACAGTAAATAAAGTATCACCAGTCAGCTTAGACTTAGAAAATTCAAATATTAACAGTTAAATGAAGCAGAAATAAGTCTTCATCTCACTGATAAACAGGAAAGTGAAATTTCTTCTCCTTTATATGACCACAAAGAAGCCTTTGCATCAGATAAAGAACCACTAGGAGAAATTTTTGGTCATGAATTTGACATTATCCTTAATATTTAAAGACCTTACCCACCAATCTTGAGAAGACCTGCATATCCAGAAAGTCTTAAATCAAGAGAAGCTCTGGAAATCCATAGTAAAGAGCTTCTAGACCTTGGTTTAATAAGAAAGGTTGCCCACAATGAGGAGGTAGAAATAACTACACCAGTCATAGTGGCATGGCATAATGGAAAATCTAGGATGGTTTGAGACTTTATAGCTCTGAACACTTACAATTTCCCAGACAGGTACCCAATACCAACAATCCAAATTTCCCTTACCCAAATATCTCAAGCAGTGTCTATAAGTATTATGTATTCCCTTAAAGGATCTCATCATAATGTGGTGAAAACAAGGGCAAGAAAATACTTGAGAATTATTGCTTATTATGGAGTGTATGAATATTTGAGAATGCCTTTTGGTATCAAGAATGCACCTTAACAATTTTAAAGAATGATGAATAAGATCTTCCCTGAAGACCTTTCAGAAGGATGGTTAATCATTTACATTAATTACATTATTGTCTGTTCCAAGACTTGGGAAGAACATATATACATATTATCCAGCATTTTGAGAAAAATACAATCTGTAAACATGAAAATTTCTTTGAAGAAATGTCATTTTGGATTCAAAGAACTCAAAGCACTGGGAAATTTAGTATTTGGCTTATCCCTTGGAATTGAAAAAAACAAAGTTTCAGAAGTACTACTGAGAACTATTCTGCAGAACAAAAAAGGAATTCATTCATTTTTGGAGCTTGAAGGATATTACAGACAGCATATTAAAGATTTTGCATCCATAGAAACACCTCTTTATAAATTATGTGGCAAGGACACAGTATTTTAAATGACTGTTGACAGAGTCAAAGCCTTTGAGTCTTTAAGACAAGCCTTGACCACTGCTCCACTATTTCTTATTCCGGAATTTAAGATTCCCTTTAAGCTTTATATTGATGCATCAGGGGATGGGATAGGCGCTGCACTTCATCAGGTCCAGATTATAAATGATAAACCTGTGGAAGGACCTATATGTTTCATATCCAGGCAAATAAAACCAGCTTAAGCTAGATATGGGGCAAGTCATATGGAGTTTTTATGTCTTTTCTGGGCCTTAGAAAAGCTCAATTACTTCCTGGAAGGATGTGTTTCTGAAGTGATAACAGATTGTACTGCTGTTAAATCACTTTTAAAAATGAAAGCACCTAAAATACATATGCTCAGATGGCAAATAGCCATACAGGAGTATAGAGGTGATATGAATATTGTTTACAAAGATG
The DNA here is from genome assembly GCA_023105745.1 of Austropuccinia psidii. NCBI lineage: Eukaryota > Fungi > Basidiomycota > Pucciniomycetes > Pucciniales > Sphaerophragmiaceae > Austropuccinia > Austropuccinia psidii. The sequence continues at coordinate 34,744,867 of JALGQZ010000011.1, forward strand.
GGAATATTCATAAAAATGCAGATGGAATGAGAAGATGGCCATTAACAAATAATATTGATAATCCTGCTTATGTGCCCGAAGAAGCTTCCCCCCAGATCCCAATAGAAGGAATCAGTGTTACATATCTGAACACCACTTTCTTTGAAGAAGTAAAAAACAGTTATGCTCAGGATACGAATTGTAGCATATTATGCCAATTACTTACTAAAGACTTTAAAGAAAAATCTTTGATACATGCCTTAGATGAAATATGGAAAAAATCATATGATAAAGGAAGATTTCACTTACTGGATGGTATAATTTACCACAGAGCTAAGCATACATGTGCAATGACAGTTGTGTACAGGTCCTTAATCAATCTTGTACTGAAAAGATGCCATGCCAGCCCCTTATCAAGAAATCTGTCTGAAGACAGGACAAGAGAGAAGATTAAGACCTGTATATGGTGGCCAATGTGGTAGAAAGATTCTTCAGAGTATGGAAAAACCTGTGACAGATGTAAAAAGGAAAATAAATCCAGTGGAAAAAGACTTGGAAATATTATGAAGATTCAAGAACCCATAAGACCTTGGGAAATTGTTCATATGGATTGGGTAACTGGCCTACAAACAGGAGGTGATAGAAGTTATAATGCATGCCTAGTGATTGTTGACAGATTTAGTAAAACTCCAATCTTTCTACAATTTCACAAGGATGATAAAGCCATGGATAAAGCTCCTCTGATATGAAATAGAGTAATATCATGGACTGGCATATTTACAAATATCATTAGTGACAGAGATCCCAAATTCACCTCAGCACTATGGACAAATCTTCACCAATTATTTGGAACAAAGTTGTCCTTCTCTACAGCCTACCACTCACAAACTGATGGTCTGGCTGAAAGAATGATTCAAACCTTGGAAGATATGGTGAGAGGATTTTGTGCATATGGTGTTGAACTTAAAGGTTGTGATTGATTCACCCATTATTGGTGCACCCTGGTACCTGCACTAGAATTGGAATACAAAACATCCATTCATACCAGTACCAATCAGACTCCTGCTGTCCTAGAAAAAGGATGCAATCCCAGATTACCAAGATTTCTTGAGGACGAATTTGGTTGAGTTAAATCTCACAGCTTCTAGCTTCAAAGGAATGTTAGACAAATCTAGTAAACATGAAGTAAGGTGCATGGAGGACTAATTTGAAGTTTCCAAAGACAAGTGGGACAAATCACATGCAGCCCCAGACTTCAAAGTGGGATATTTAGTGCTTGTATCTACTACTAACTTCAATAAAATCAAAGTATATAAAAAGCTCAAAGACTCCTTTTCGGGAGCTTTTGTTATTAAGGCCCTCCATTGAGAAAATGCTGTAGAAGTAGAAATATCTGAGGAACTTAGTAATAAGCATCCTGCATTTCCAGTAAGCTTAATAAAGCCTTATGAATCTGGTGATTTTGAAAAATTCCCTTTAAGGAATGAAGTTCCCCAGCATATACCTCCTGTTGAATCACCTGGTACTAAGAAAATTATCAAATTACTCAACAAAAGGAAATTGAGGAGTAAGAAAGTAAGGGAATACCTTGTGAGGTACAGTGACCCAGCTTTTCAAGATGAATGGTTAGCAGAAAAGGACATACCTGAAGCTACCAAACTTCTCAGAATATTCAGACACACTAAGAATAAAAATATTACAAAGTAATATTCCTTTTTAGGGGGAGGGAATGTGAGCCTTAGAGGTATTTTCATATACCCAAAAGACCACAACGAATAAAACAAGATATGTCAGCCTGTGACTCAAAACCAGAGCACAAGCATGACAGCCAAAATACCATAAACCAATGGTATAGCCAAGATACCACCAAAACATGGAGCTGAGCCAAATTAGCTCAAAAGGTATCAAAGGAAAGAGGAAACTCACCTCTTTCTGAAAAGATAAGTCCCATCACTATAGGACATGGAATAACAAAGTTATTCCTGATCAAAGTTATTGCTGAGCATAAACCTTAATTTTCAGCTCTCATCTAAAATCCAGAAGGAGAGTCTTAACCCCATCAAATGGGTATTCAGAATGAAGATCTAAGCCAGGGATATCCAATGGTACCAGCCAATCTGAGCTAGCACAAATATTACTGGAGTTATGATCAATTTCAGGCCAAATAAGGGTGAACAAAACATTCACCTCTCATCTAACTTCTACAGTTTTAGTGTGAGATACTTAAAGCAGGGTCTTTTGGGAAAGAGCACAATCAGGGCTATCTGATGGTTTCATCCATTTTCCCATATCTCAACTATAACAGAAGTTATGGGGCAAATAAGCTCAATACAGCTTTCTGCCTATACCATGCAAATGTACAAAACTCTTGTACATGGGATAGCTTTGCCATATTTAATGATACCCATATCAAATGAGGTACCATTGTGTAGAGCACATACAGGGCTACACACTGAACCAATTTTGAGGTTGATATCTCAAGAATTGACAAAGTTATGGCTGTTTTAAAGTCAGATTCCCACCTTCTGTCATATACAGCCTTACCATGGGATAATATCCCATAATCATGAATATGAGGTGTCAAATAGACAAAGGAGCTTGTTTTTACTTCAATACCTCATATGTCAGTCAATAATGGGGTCTCATACGGCCTCTGTACAGCATTCTACGTGTCATACACGTCAGAATCAGGCTGTGAGGTCCCCCGATAAAAATTTTCACCCTGTATTGGTGAAAACTGCCCAGATGTGGTTTCAAAACCACATCTGAGCCCAATACAGGCTATACAGGCTGTTTGCAAACCACAAGCCAGTCCTAAAGAGTGAAAATTTTTCACTTCCTCTACGTGGAAAGGTCTAGCACCCTTTCCACCCCTTTTCAGGATAAAAAGGAGGCTTTTCACAGCCAGAATTGTTTCCTCATCCTGCTCTTGAATACCCTACGTAGTAAACTGTCCAAAACAGTTTTACTCTTGGGTAATAAATGAGGTATAATTATAATTTTAATTATTGTAGCTCTTATTATAGTAATCCAACTGGTAAGACTGCACCCTGGGTTCTCAATAGCGCTCACCACCCCTATTCTTCAATAGTAGAACCCTTTTATTATATTATAAAACCATCATCTTAAATTGAAACCCTTATTTTAAACCATTTTCTATGTGTCACAGTCATAGCTTTAGTTGTAAATAGCCTAATTACTGCTTCAACATAGACTCTATCTGACATTTTGGGGGCCTGGCTGTGTTTTAAACCTTTTTTGACCCTTATAAGTGAGTTTTTTCTCTTATTTCTCACTTTCTGACATTTGCTTAATTCCTTTTAGGCGTAAATCTTCTTAAAAATATATATTATATATATATTTTTCCTTGTTTTGTTATATATACCACTTTATACTCATATTTTAAGATTATATGTCACATGGCTAATAACCACAAGACCCTTATTTTTGGAGTGTTTTACATATAAAAACACTTAAGCCATTAATACAGTCTTATTTTTTAATTGAGATAAGACACCTCATACTGATAAACCAACAGTTGAGGTGTGGTTGGACATATTGTTAACTCAATTGCCCTGTTATACACCACTTTTGACAGATTATACTTGCTAATTACAAGTAATCTGTGAGATATTGGTATACAAACAGTATACCAAATATCAGTAAGCTGTATTTCTGACGTGGAACTGTTGATTCAATTACACTGTCATGGTACAAGGGCATATTGTAGTAATATACAAGCCCAGAGGCCATTCTTAGACGTGAAAACAGCATTTTAAGAAGTCTTAACTGACATTAAGCCCTCTTTTTCCTGTTTTGATTCAGTGGAAGAAAACTTCATACCATTTGAAAGCCAGTCACAGGCCAATACACAAGTGACACCCTCAGAACCAGAGGGCAGCAAAGGCAAAGGAAAGAGGCACAGTGAAGGCCTTCTAACAGCAAAGAAGTGGACACCCATTGCCACACAGAAGAGTAGAAAACCACAAAATTCTGCTTCAATACAAGGTATACCAACGTTGATAACTTGTACAGGGAAAATTACTATAATTAACCCAGTTGTAACCTCTAAAGGTAAATTGCCCAAATCAGCAGACAACAAATTTGTACAAGGCACAGTCAAAGGTAAATACTCTAAGAAAATGAAGTTTTTGACTGCTTGCAAACACTAACATGTCACCTGTACACCTCAGAGATCTTGGCTTCCAAAGGAACCAACCAGAGGACAGAGAAGGTTTGTCCAGAACCAGAAGACCTGAAAGAAGACACCTTGGACACAGTAGTGGATGGCAAAACAATGAGGGAGATAATATCAACCCTGCCATTCACACTCCAATTCAATGGAGACCTCAAACCAGAGGACTGGAAAGACATGGATCAAGTTCTTCAGCTCCACCAACTCCTCAAGGACTTATTCCAATGGAGCATGGACAACAAGAGGTTCAACCTGGCATCTCAATGGGCAGAACTTGGAGCAAGTTGCCAGAAGATCTGTCTCAAAGAGATAGACTTCAAAGACCTGATGATAATGACCAAGGGCTGGAATCCTACCAGGAAGTTCAGACTCCTGGAGGCAAGGGCACAGAGGATAAGGGAGAATCAAGCAACTATCCAAGCTATAGAAGAACAGTTAACCCAGACAGGGCCTACTCAGATTCCTTCAGGCTCACAAGGATCAGGCCAAATCAGCTCTCCAGTGGCTTCACACCATTCAGAAACCAGCAGATCAGTGGCCAAGAGTCACCATTCTTCACAATTCCAGGAAGTTTCCAGGAGAAGACAAGGAAACAAGGGCAAGAACAAAGCTTCCTTCAACCAGAGGAGGAAAGAGTCAGACCCTATGATTCAGAAGCTGTTGGATTTGGAGAAATAAGTACACAAGAACCAGAAGTAGCTGTAAACCACTCTAGAATCAGTAGTCCTAGTAATAGAAACACTGCCCCCACTCAGACTGAAAATAAAATTGTCACATCTGAGAGTAACATCAACAGTGATACACTGTGGTTACAAATGTCCCAATATGCTGAGCAATCTGCAAAGCAGTTTGCAGAACTTGAAGCCAGCCATGAGAGGATGAAGAAATTACAAGCCTCCATGGAAACAATATTTAAAAATCTTCAAGAAGGACATGCTCAATTGAGCAAAGCCTCTGAAGAAACTAACAAAAGACTGAATCTAGTCTTTGAAAAACAACACCACAGCAAAAGGGACAGGGAGTTTCTGGACCAAGACATAAACAAATCGTTTAATGTCTACCATAACTTGAAGCCCCAACCACAAGGCCAAGTTATTGTGAACCTTTGAGATATGACCACATACCCAAAAAGGTCACAAGAAATATTTAATATAATTATACATTAAAAATAAGTACCTTAAAACTACAAAAATACCATAAATTGGTATAAAACTTGGTTTAACTTAAAGACCAATGAAGAAACATGTGAAATAAATTATACCATTGGATTACCCATGGTCAAATACACATATACCATTTTTATGGCATATCTGTAAAGTCAATATTTAATAAGTTATATGTAATAATACCTTATAAAAAACACAAATCCTTATTTATTTCAAAAACCAATGAAACGACACGTGAAATGAATGGTACCATTGGATTATCCATAAAACTCCACACATAAAACAATTAAGAAGTTAAGCTTCAAAATCAATACTTAAGGAATTAACCTGAATATATGCACTTTTTTGGTCAATGCATATATTCAAGGATTTTAGCTAATATCTCTTGAATTATGCATTATAGAGTGATGAACCAAAAATAAAGTCATCACTTAATTACTGTAGGAAGACATAAATGAAGTTTCTTTCCCAAGTTATAAACAAGGTTAAAATCTGTAAGGAATTATTGATTAAAATCAACAGAGCTGTTGACCACTTTGTTGTGAAAGTGGTCCAAACTTAAAAAAAAGTAGACAGTTGAATTCTACTAGTTCATTCGTGAAGAATGATGTATTTTTTATTATAATATTCAAGCTATAACCCCTTGAAATCATAGTTTGAAGTTTAAAATTTTAAATTTTGACAGAAAAGATGAGCTACAAGAAAAATCATCAAAAATTGAGTTTTGATGATGTGATGAAATGCTCTTGGAAGAATAATAAGATTATGCCAAGCTATTAGAATTCACTCTCTGAATTGCTGTAGCGTGTAAATCTTAAACTTTATTAAGGATCAAAGTTTGAGCTTAATTTGATCATTTATGATCACTCACTGTAACCTTAAATTAAGTTTAACAGTCATATGAGTGATACAATTGGTGAGTACTATTAGTTTATGATTAAAACTAATAAAATCCACAAATTTTGGGGTTCTGCCAAGCCTTTGACGTCATCAAACTTAGAGTTATAGTGATAACTCTAAATAATGGCGTAATAATGATGTAATATGGTTTGATCATGATGTAATCATCACCAAACCTTAAAATATTGATCAATTCCAGTGGATATGATCAGTACACGTCTACTAGAAGCCTGTTGGACTCTAGGAGGGAGGTATTTACTATAAATAGAGCTATTTTTACTCTGTTTTCCCCTCAGATGCATCAAAAACATTAAATTAATACAATTAAAAAGGTAAAATCTTTATTCTTTATATATAAGAATTTTATATTATCAAAGACCAAAGATCATCTTATCATAATAATCAATTTTGATGTGATTAAATCATTTATTTAATTGTTTTTGTTAAAAATCTCTCTGAAATCTCATTTCCACGTAAAAATCAAGAATATTTGTAATTTTCTATATTTTTTATTGTAAATACAATTTGGATAAGTTGTATTTACATTATTTGGCGTAAAATATCTCAAAATTATTATATTAAGTATTGAAATTAGGTTATTTTCTCTTTATTATTCTTTTAATAATTCTTCAAATAATATAAATAGTATTTATATTAGTAATATTATTGTTATTAATTGTTTTTTATTAATAAAAAACAATTTTTTACACCTTTATTATTTTTTTGTAACAATAATAAAGTGCCATTAAATATATTAATTATTTTATATTAATATATTTATTTTATTATATTATATTTTATAATATAGATTATATTATCATATTTTATTGATAATATGATTATTTTTATGCCATAATTATAATAATTTTTTATTATTATAATTATTTTTATCTTATTTATTTCATAAGGACATTCATAGTACAATAAGTAAAGTACTAGTAATTTTTACTTATTGTTTCATAGTCAAACCTTACATTTGGGGGCTTGGCCGTGATATTTACTCTAAAAGACCATTAAAAAGATTCTACTTGGGCTTATCCATCAATCAATTATACTTAGAATCATAAAATTATATAATAATTTTATATTTATTGATTCTAAAAGCTATTGAGGCATTTTGAAAGCAATTGTACTGTCTTACATGTGGTTTTTCACCTCCTTGGACTTGCAAAAACTTTCTTTGAGTGACTCTAGTGATTAAAAAAGATATTTTATATATTAAAAATAATTTTATATCAACAATTAATTTTATAAAAAGAATCACATTCATTTTTATTTTATTCTTTAAGAATAAAAACATAAAAAATAATAAAAATATTAAAAACCAATAAAAAAGTTATTTTATTCATTTTAATTTCATTTCTTTAATTATTTTCATTTTTTTCTATAAAAAAAAAGATATAAAAGCAATTTTTACGTGGAAAATTGCCATATCTTACCAAAAATAACACTTTTATATAAAAGACTTATATTTATTTGTCTTTTTTAGTGTTTGAAGACAACCCAACAGAGGACAACCAAACCACTGTTGAAAGATTGGTGGAAGAAACTTGTCAAAGTTCTCCAACACCAATAATTACCAAATGAAAGAAAGCCAAGAAATTGGACTTTCCAGGACTCTGAAGGTGAGTACCTCATTTATAAATTGCCATAAGAAAATTCCTGTTCTGAAATTGTCTTATTTCTTATTTTTCTTATAATATGACTACCAGAAGAGGCTCCCAATACTCTATCCAATCAGATGGAGCTGGACTCAGAGGTAGAATTGATTCCTCAAAAGGGAAAAGGAAGGGCAATATCCCCAGTGGAACAGAATCCACACAAGAAAGTGCCTTATCCCAAAGGCAAGTACCAGAAATGCCCATGATATCTGAACCTGAATTGGAACAAAGTATGAGTAACTAAATCAGGTACAAATCACATTCAGAGGGCTCAAATAGACATTTACATGAGCCAATACAAACAGTACTACACAGTGTACAAGGACAAAGATTGGAAAATGTTGTTTCAAATACACCAAGGAGTGATGAACTCCTGGCACATCCTGAAAAAGTTCCTCAAAGAGGAGGAAATAGTGAGATACTGCAATGGATGGAATCCACTATCATCCAAACCTCAAATCAAAAAGATCAAGGAGTATCATGCCAAAAAGAAGGAGGCAACCAAGGAAGAAGCCCCAAGTCAACCCACTTCCCCAAGAAGGGAAGAAGAACAAGAAAAAGAATTGGAGAAAAACATATCCCCCAAGCTACAGGATTCCCAAAATCCGAAAAGATGCCATGGACAATGTCTTCAACATGTCCAGAACTTTGATGGAATTCAAAGACAAAGAGGCACAAAGAATGAGACAACCCCATTTCCCAAAGAAATAACCTTGTCTCCTGATGTTGTAAATACTTTAACAGAGCTTAAAAGTAGTATTTTACCTCTTAAAGACATTAAAAATAGTTTATTATCTTTCCAAGAAATAAATAATAGCTTATCATCTTTAACAAAACTTGTTGCACAAAATAAGAAAGAAATTTATAACATAAGATTTATGATTGAAAATAATAAACCAAAAGTATTAATTGACAATACTCAGAAATTAATACAATGACAACAAGAGTTCTACAAATACATAAGTGATATCAAAGATAAAACTTTGACAATAAGTTATGATGTGAGTATTGACAATCTTACAGAAAAATTAAACAAATTAAGTATTTCTGTAGAAAAATTTGAAGAAAAGACTTCATCACACCAAAAATTACTTTTGGACCATGTGGAAAAGAGTGATGAAGCAAGAATGCATCTGAAAGATGACATTCAAAGTGAAATAAGGCTTATTACTGAAAAAATGGATAAAATTAATGAGGCTAACTTAAATATGCCAAAGTTATCAACACCATTTTCTCACATAAGAAGCCCTGTTAAACCAAAAGAGGAATTAACAAATCCATTCATAACAGACTTGAGTCACCAAGACAATAACCAAGTTCTAATGAAGGAAGCACCTCAATTGAAAGAATGGCCAACATTCACAGGAGAAGGTGAATATGACCACATGTCATTTATCAAAACAATTGAAATGCTACAAGAAGATTATGCTATAAAAGATGAGTTAATCACTGCAAGATTACATTCATTGTTTGAGAAATCTGCAAAAAGATGGTATTATGGCATAAGGCAAACAAATGGCAAAAATACCTGGTATTGGTGGAAACAAGAAATAATCACCAAGTGGGCTAATGATTCCTGGAGGTACAAAATAGAAAATTCATTTGAAAATTCTTTCTTTGACCCAGACTAAGACAAACCTTTAACTTGGTTCTTGAAACAAGTTGAAAGACTTAATGCATTGTACCCAGAAATGTCACAAAAAATGGTGCATATGAAAATACTCAAGAAATGTGGAGGAGAGCTAGAACATGCCCTAAGAAGCAGGTGTATAGAACCATGCTCAACAGAAGAGTATATTAATGCACTAGAGGACATAGTGACAAGAACAAAAATTGGCAGGACTTGGAAGAAATTGGACATTAAAAGCCCAAATAAACCATTTATCAAAAAAGATAAATCAAAAGTATCCTTCAAGCCCAATACATCCAACAATAATGAGCAAAGAAAATGCCATAAATGTGGAGGTATTGGACACTTAGCCAATAATTGCCTTAAAAAGGCAAAGATTAATGAAATTGTGGAAACAGAAAACCACAATGACAAAGAAGAGGAATCTGACTCTGAAAAAGAGACAGAAGAGTCAGAAAGTTCTGAAAGTGATGAAATCAATATAATTAATGCACAAATTAATAATATTGATATAATTTATGAAGTACTGGATGTTAACTCAAACTTACCACAAGTTGGGACATCTGACACAAACCTGACAAACATACAAGATTCCAAAATGTATAGAACCAGACCTGCAAGAGGAATGGGATATACAGCTGGAAAATCAAGTATAAGTATTGTTATGGTTGATAACCAAGAAGGAAAAATTAACTTAGATACAGGAGCATATTGCACCTGTGTTGGAAAAATTTATTTAAAAACCATTGTCCCAGACTGGCAAGAAAAACGTATGCCAATACAAGGTGTCAAATTTAGTAGAGCAAGTGAGAGCATGAAGCCCCTTGGAATAATTGATTTAACACTAATTTTTCCTCATCCCTCACAATGTGTCAGAATCAAAGTAGAGTTTGTAGTAATGGACAACTGTACTAGTAATCACTTCATACTTGGGAATGACTACTTATAAATTTATGGTATAGATATCTCTAACCAAAAGGATAGATATTTTACCATAGGAGACAACAAAAGACAAAAGTTTGGCTTCTTAAATAACAAAAAACAAATCACAGTTATTAAGAATAAAGAAAAGATTCCAGAAAAGGAACTTTTTATATCTGAAAAACTTAAAGAGGCAGAATTCAATCAAGAATTAACAGAAAAAATGAAAGAAAAATTAATTAACCTCCTATTTAAGTACAAAAATGCCTTTGAAACTGACAAAGAGCCACTAGGTGCCATAATTGGACATGAAGTGGATATAATTCTTAATGTGGAAAAACCTTACCCACCTCTACTAAGAATACCTGCTTACCCAGCTAGTCCAAGGGCTAGGGAAGCCTTAGAGGTACACATTAAAGAATTAATAGACCTTGGAGTATTAAGAAAGGTAGGACATAATGAACAGGAAGAAGTCACTACACCTGTCATTATAACTTGGCATAATGGAAAATCAAGGATGGTAGGAGACTTCAGAGCCCTGAACACCTATACCATTCCAGACAGGTATCCAATACCCAGGATCCATGAGACATTGACACAATTGTCACAAGCTAAGTTCATCACAGCCATGGATGCCTTAAAAGGTTTTCATCAAAATGTCTTAACAGACAATGCCAAAAAACTACTGAGGATAATAGTCCACTGTGGAATTTTTGAATACTTAAGAATGCCATTTGGCATAAAAAATGCACCTTCCCATTATCAAAGAATGATGAATACCATATTTCCTGAGGAATTATCAGAAGGATGGTTAATTATCTATATTGATGATATCATAGTTTTCTCAGAAACTTGGGAAAATCACCTTACAAGACTAGAAAGGGTACTAAAAAAAATAGTCCAAGTGAATATGAAAGTTTCCTTGAAAAAGTGTCATTTTGCATACAGTGAATTAAAAGCACTAGGACATGTTGTATCTGGACTTAGTCTAGGCATAGACAAGAATAAAGTAGCAGCAGTACTACTTAAGCCAATGCCTCAAACCAAAAAAGAAATGCAATCATTTCTAGGATTTTCTGGTTACTATAGACAGCATATAAAGGACTTTGCAAAAATTGCTAAATCCTTGTATAAGCTATGTGACAAACAAACAGTCTATGAAATGACAGAAGAAAGAGTCAAGCCATATGAAGAATTGAAAAATTCCTTAACAAATGCCCCATTTCTTCTAATGCCAGATTGGAAACTACCCTTCAAACTGTACATTGATGCTTGTGGAGAAGGACTGGGTGCTGCACTACACCAGACACAAACTATCAATGATAAACCAGTGGAAGGACCAATTTGTTTTATTTCAAGACAGATAAAGACAACAGAAGCAAGATATGGAGCAAGCCAAATGGAATTCCTCTGCTTAGTGTGGGCTTTAGAAAAATTACATTACTATTTAGATGGAACAGTATTTGATGTGATTACAGACTGTAATGCTGTAAAATCTCTATTAAATATGAAAACCCCAAATAGACATATGCTGAGATGGCAAATTGCTATCCAAGAATATAGAGGAAATATGACTATTGTTCATAAATCTGGAAATATTCATAAAAATGCAGATGGTCTTAGCAGATGGGCTCTAGCAAATACCCCTGATAATCCAGCATGGGTACCACAAGAAGAACACCATATAGAAGGAATATGTGTTACAGACATTGGCACAGAATTCTTTAACCAAGTTAAATAAAGCTATAAGATAGACAAAAATTGCCATATCTTAAGCCAACTTCTAATGAAAGACTGCAAAGACCCATCACTTTCATCAAAACTAGATGAAACATGGAAAAAGGCATATGATGAAGGAAGATTACACCTCCTTGATGGAATCCTTTACCATAGAACAAGACACACATGTGTTATGGCCTTAAAAGATAGAACCCTGATAAACACTATTTTACATGAGTGTCATGATAGTGTTGCAGCTGGACACCTTTCAGAAGACAGGACACTAGAGAGGGTGAAAACCTGCTCTTGGTGGCCAAATTGGAAGAAAGATGTTATAGAATACTGCCAAACCTGTGACAGATGTCAAAAAGCCAACAGAGCCACAGGAAAGAAATTTGGAATGATGATCCAAATCCAAGAACCAAAATCCCCTTCGGAAATAGTTCATATGGATTGGGTAACAGCATTACCTCCAGGAGGAGACAGAAGCTATAATGCATGCCTAGTATTGGTTGACAGGTATAGAAAAACTCCCATGTTCCTACAATTTCATAAAGATGACACAGCTATGGACACAGCCATAATGATATGGAATAAAGTTATTAGCCATACAGGCTTATTCCAGAATATTATAAGTGACAGAGACCCAAAGTTCACTTCAGCATTATAGACAAATCTCCATCACTTGTTTGGGACAAAGTTATCATTCTCAACAGCTTACCATCCTCAAACTGATGGTTTAGCAGAAATAATGATACAGACCTTAGAGGCCATGATCAGAATATTCTGTGCTTATGGGCTAGAATTCAAAGATTCTGATGGTTTTACCCATGATTGGTGTACACTAATACCAGCTCTTGAACTGGCATATAAAACATCAATCCATTCCTCTACTGGAAAAACAACAGAAATGCTAGAAGAAGGTTGGGATCCAAGACTTCCTTATGATACCCTCAAAAAGGACTTAGTAGATATACATCCAACAGCAAGCAGTTTTAAGATAATGCTTGACAAGGCAAGACACCATGCAAACAGATGTATGCAAGATTCTTTCAAATATGCAAAAGAAAGATGGGATAAAAGTCATAAGCCACCTGATTTCAAAATAGGAGACTTGGTCCTAGTATCAACCCTTAATTTCAATAACATAAAAGGCCCAAAGAAATTAAAAGATTCCTTTTCAGGACCATTTATGATAAAAGCACTTCATGGACCCAATGCTTTGCAATTGGAACTCACAGGTGAACTAATGAACAAACACCCAAATTTCCCTGTAAGTCTGATAAAACCTTACAGCTCAAGTGAAAAAGAGTTATTTCCACTAAGAAATAAACTCCCACTTGAAATTCCCCCCTTGGAAGAAGGAAAGGAAAAGAAAATAGTAAAAGTCCTTAAAGAAAGAAGGACAAGAAACAAAAAAGAAAGAGAATACCTTGTAAGGTATAGAAATTCAACTCAAGAAGATGAATGGCTACTTGAGAAAGATATAACAAGTGCTGATAGACTACTAAGAAGGTTCAGACATGAAAGAAAGCCTGAAAAATAGAAAAGTTAAGCATTATTGAGCTTCAAGACTAACAAAGTCTATTGAAGAGGTAGGACAGTGGATGATACCCTAATTACACATATCAGATTGTGGTACAATCTTTTTTGGTGGTAGGGAATGTGAACCTTTGAGATATGACCACATACCCAAAAAGGTTACAAGAAATATTTAATATAATTATACATTAAAAATAAGTACCTTAAAACTCCAAAAATACCATAAATTGGTATAAAACTTGGCTTAACTCAAAAACCAATGAACAAGAATTTGAAATAAATTATACCATTAGATTCCCCATGGTAAAATACACATATACCATTTTTATGGCATATCTGTAAAGTCAATATTTAATAAGTTATAAGTAATAATACCTTATAAAAAACACAAATCCTTATTTGTTTCAAACACCAATGAAACAACACGTAAAATAAATGGTACAATTGGATTCTCAATAAAAATCTACACATAAAACCATTAAGAAGTTAATCTTCAAAATCAATACTTAAGGAATTAACCGGAATATATGCACTTTTTTGGTCAATGCATATATTCAAGGATTTTAGCTAATATCTCTTGAATTATGCATGATAGAGTGATGAACAAAAAATAAAGTCATCACGTAATTACTGTAGAAATACAGAAATGAAGTTTATTTCACAAGTTATAAACAAGGTTAAAATCTGTAAGGAATTATTGATTAAAATCAACAGAGCTGTTGACCACTTTGTTGTGAAAGTGGTCCAAACTTAAAAAAAAGTAGACAGTTGAATTCTACTAGTTCATTCGTGAAGAATGATGTATTTTTTATTATAATATTCAAGGTATAACCCCTTGAAATCATAGTTTGAAGTTTAAAATAATAAATTTCGACAGAAAAGATGAGTTACAAGAAAAATCATCAAAAATAGAGTTTTGATTATGTAATGAAATGCTCTTGGAAGCATAATAGGGTTATGCCAAGCTATTATAATTCACTCTCCTCATTGATTTAGCGTGTAAATCTCAAAAGTTATTAAGGATCAAAGTTTGAGCTTAATTTGATCATTTATGATCACTCACTGTAACCTTGAATTAAGTTTAACAGTCATATGAGTGATAAAATTGGTTAATACTATTAGTTTATTATTCAAACTGATAAAATCCACAAATTTTGGGGTTCTGCCAAGCCTTTGACGTCATCAAACTTAGAGTTATAGTGATAACTCTAAATAATGGCATAATAATGATGTAATATGGTTTGATCATGATGTAATCATCACCAAACCTTAAAATATTGATCAATTCCAGTGGATATGATCAGTAAACGTCTACTAGAAGCCTGTTGAACTCTAGGAGGGAGGTATTTACTATAAATAGAGCTCTTTTTACTCTGTTTTCCCCTCAGACGCATCAAAAACATTAAATCAATACAGTTAGAAAGGTAACATCTTTATTCTTTATATATAAAACTTTTATATTATCAAATACCAAAGATCATCTTATCATAATCATCAATTTTGACGTGATCAAATCATTTATTTAATTGTTTTTGTTAAAAATCTCTCTAAAATCTCATTTCCATGTAAAAATCAAGAATATTTGTAATTTTCTATATTTTTTATTGTAAATACAATTTGGATAAGTTGTATTTACATTATTTGGCGTAAAATATCTCAAAATTATTATATTAAGTATTAAAAGTAGGTTATTTTCTCTTTATTATTCTTTTAATAATACTTCAAATAATATAAAGAGTATTTATATTAATTTATAACTTTAATATTGGTAATATTATTGTTATTAATTGTTTTTTATTAATAAAAAACAATTTTTTACACCTTTATTATTTGTTTGTAACAATAATAAAGTGCCATTAAATATATTAATTATTTTATATTAATATATTTATTTTATTATATTATATTTTATAGCATAAATTATATTATCATATTTTATTGATAATATAATTATTTTTACGCCATGATCATAATAATTCTTTATTATTATAATTATTTTTATCTTATTTATTTCATAAGGACATTCATAGTACAATAAGTAAAATATTAGTAATTTTTACTTATTGTTTCATAGTCAAACCTTACAGTTATGGAGAATCCATATCAACCAGATTACATCAGACCAGATGCCATGTTGATGAATAAGGCAAGATCTCCATCACAATACCAGGATGAAGATGGCATGTCTTATTCAGAGAAGGAAGCCTTGAAACAGCTTCCTGAGGCCTCAAGCTGGCCCGAATTCTCTTGATCAGGAGAATATGATCAGATGGAACTCATATATTATATTGATGGACTCTTCATTGATGTACCAAGCATACCAGACTACTGGATTACTGCTAGATTGAATACTGCATTTAAAGGTCATGCTAGTATATGGTACACAGAAATGAAAGAAATCCATGGTGGAAGACTCAAATCATCCAAAAGTACAGTAATCGAACTTGGATATGGCAGAAGACCATTTCATTTGAAAATGACAAATACTCTGTGGACAAGGCTCCATATGAGTGGTGTCTTTGACAGTCCAAGAGACTTAAAGCCATTGATCCTCAGATGAACATTCAAATGAGGAATCACAAACTCCTGACACAACTGCCAAGAGAACTAGAGCATGCAGTAAAATGCAGATGCAACCAAAATTTCACTCTAGATGACATTGCCAACACCTTACAAGACATAAGGAAAAGGACTAATATAGGGAAATTCACCCCATATAAGAGCAGTCGTTTAAAAGAGAAACAACCTTTCAGGGTAGAGTTGAAAGAAAAACCCAAAGAAAGAGTGGCAGAAGTGGCAAAGAAGAGAAATTCTTGTCACAATTGTGGTTCAACAGACCACTACGCCAACAACTGTCCAAAGGCAAAGAAAAAAGTCTATGCCATTGAGAAAGTCCCAGAGGAAGAATCCCCAACAGAGGATTCTGAATCAGACTCTATGGGTGATGCCATCAGAGAACAATCTGATGATGAACAGGACCCAGGAGAAGAATTTCTAGTGGAGTACCAAGGGGAAACCCCACTGGAAATCCAGGACATACAGTTGGAAGCAGGCATGCCACAAGATACTGCCAACAAAAACTTGTGCAAACATACACAAGATGCACAAAAATTCCTGGTTACACCAACCAAAGGAATGGCATATATACATAGAACAGCCACTAAAATGACTGTCTGTATTGACAATGCTCAACATCCATTGATCATTGATAGTGGGGCACACTGCTCCATAGTGGCCAGAAATTATCTGGATAATCACTTCCCAAATTGGGAAAAACAGCTCTTGCCCACCAAGGCAAAGAGCTTTAAAAGTGCCTCAGGAAAGATTACTTCCATTGGTACAATTATCAAAGAGATAATTATACCGCACAGGAAGGGTAATATCAGACTCAACCCAGAGTTTGTAGTGCTGAATGATGCCCACATCCAAGGATTCTTACTGGGAACAGACTACCAAAGTATGTATGGCATAGATATTTATAACAGTAAAAACAGGCACATTACCATTGGTACCAAGAAGGAAAAGAAATTTTCACTTGACATATACCATATATCTTCTCAAGATCCACTAGAAGAACTTCTGAATGAATTCAGAGAGGGACAGTTTAGCACTACCCTCACCAGTAAACAGAAACTAAGTTTACTGAAGAAGCTGAGAAAGAACAGACCAGCATTTGCCATTGATGAAGAGCCATTAGGCAGGATCAAAGGCCATGATATAGAGCTATATCTGGATGTGGAAAGACCTTATCCACCCATGCTTGGGAGACCTCCTTATCCAGCAAGCCTGGAAACCAGGAAAGAAATTGAGAAACATATCAATGAACTCTTGGACATGGATGTCATCAGGAAGATTGGACATAATGAAATAGTGGAAATCACCACCCCTGTCCTAATCACCTGGCATGATGGCAAGTTTAGACTGTGTGGAGACCTCAGAGCTCTGAATAACTACACAAAAGCAGACAGGTACCCTATACCCAGGATACCTCATGCCTTGGATAAACTGGCAAAAGCCAAATACATAACAAAGATGGATTGTATGAAAGGCTTCCACCAAAATGGAGTTAAACCCAATTCCATGAAATTACTCAGAATAATATGCCATATGGGTATATATGAGTATACCAGGATGCCATTTGGCATCAACAATGCACCAGCCCACTTCCAAAGGATGATGGACACAATATTTCAAGAAGAAATATTGGAAGGATGGATGGTGGTATATATTGATGATATCATTATATACTCAGATACATGGGAAGACCATGTGCAATACATAGACAGAGTGCTAAGTAAATGCACACCCATAAATCTGAAAATTTAACTTAAAAAGTGCAATTTTGGCCAACAAGAGTTACTGGCTCTAGGACATAAAGTCTCAGGTCTTAGTCTGGAAATTGACCAGAATAAAGTAGCAGCAGTACTGCAAAAGCCAGTACCAAAGAGCATCAAAGAGATGCAATCTTTCCTTGGTCTTTCTAGCTACTATAGACGCCACATCAAGAATTTTGCCCACATAACTAGTAGTTTATACAAGTTGTGTTCAAAAGATGTAGTTTTTGAAATCACCAAGGAAAGGAGGGATGCATATGAGAGGATCAAATATGAACTGACAAATGCACCTGTGCTCATCTTACCTGACTTTGAACTACCATTCAAGTTATACATAGATGCAGCATGTAGTCAAGGTCTAGGAGCAGCCCTTCACCAAGGACAAATTGTGGATGGTGAACCAAGAGAAGGAGTAATTTGCTACATCTCAAGGCAACTGAAAGATTCAGAAGCCAGGTATGGGGACACCCAGACTGAGTGTCTATGTCTAGTCTGGGCTCTAGAAAAACTCCATAATTATCTGGAGGGTGCAGTCTTTGAAGTCTACACAGACTGCACAGTCTTGAAATCTTTACTGAACATGAAGACTACAAATAGACACATGCTGAGATGGCAAATAGCCATCCAGGAGTATAGAGGGAATATGACCATCATATAAAAGGAAGTTAAAATTCATACCAATGCAGATGGCCTTAGCAGATGACTACTGGATAATGTCAAGAGAAATCCAGCTTATGCCCTGAATTTGCAGAAAAAATCCTTATCCATTTCATGGAAATAGATAGGAGGAAGAACTTCAGATTTTCTGAATGGGCACAAGAAAGTAGTACCCTTGACAGTGGAAACACTGATTCAGAGGGGACAGAAACTCCCATATTGGGAACAAGTTCCTCTGAACTGCACAATGAATTTTTTAGTGCAGTACTGAAGTCTTATGCCAAACAAAAACAGTGTGGCATACTCCTACAACTCCTTCAACAAAGGTACAGGAGTCAAGAACTGGAATCCCAGCTGGAAGAACCCTGGTTGGGGGCCTATAAGGATAACAAGTTCTTCCTTATAGATGGCCTGCTCTACCACAGAGAGAAACACACAAGTGCACTAACAGTGGTAGACAGAGACCACATCCCCTTGCTCCTGCAGGAATGCCATGACTGCCCCTATATGGGACACATGAGTGAAGACAGGACCAAGGAGAGGGTAGCAAGCACAGCTTGGTGGCCCAAGTGGGAACAAGAGTTGAGTGAATACATTAAAACTTGTGAAAGATGCCAAAAGGCAAATAGGAAACATGGGAAGAAGTATGGGTTACTTCAACATATAGAAGAACCCAAACACCAATGGGAAACCATCAACATGGACTGGGTTACAGGACTTGTCCCAGGAGGCAAAGAAAACTACAATGCCTGCTTGATCATAGTTGATAGGTTCAGCAAGAGCATGAGGTGTATACCATGCCACAAGGAGGATACAGCCATGGATACTGCTCTGTTATTTTGGAATAACATCATATCCACCTGTGGAGTCCCTAAGATCATCATTAGTGATAGGGACCCAAAATTCACATCTGAATTTTGGACTAACTTGTATGACATGCTTGGCACCAAGCTTGCTTTTTCCACAGCTTACCATCCACAAAAAGATGGCCTAGCAGAGAGGATGATCCAAGCAATGGAGGACATCCTTAGGAGGTTCTGTGCCTATTTCATGGAGTATAAGGACCATGAGGGATATACCCATGACTGGGTTACCCTTCTACCAGCAGTCCAACTGGCTTATAATACAAGTCAGCACTCTACCACAGGAAAAACACTTGCACTGGTAGAGAAAGGGTGGAATCCCTTGTTGCCTGTGGATCACTTGAAGAAGAATCTTCTGACCATCCACCCCACAGCCAAAGACTTCCATGATATGTGGAAGAGAGGTTGTGACACAGCTGCTAAATGCATAGCTGAAGCAAAAGATTATAATAAGCAGAGGTGGGACAAGACACACATGGAACCTGACTTTAAGGAAGGGGACCAGGTGTTAGTGTCTACACTGAACTTCAACAATCTTAAAGGACCCAAGAAGATGAGAGACTCATTTTTAGGGCCCTTCACTATCATTAAGTTGGTAGGAAAGAATGCAGTGGAAGTCAAGCTCACAGAGGAGTTTTCCGGGAAACACCCAGTCTTTCCAGTGAGTTTGTCAAGCCATACTTCCAAACTGAGGAGGGCAAATTACCCTCCAGGAAGAAGATCCTCACACCACCAGAGATAGTGGAAGTCAAGGATTCCCCAGGACCTGTGAGTAAAATCATCAGGGCTAGAAAGATCAGACTTAATAGGAAGGATCAAAGACAGTACTTGGTCATATTCAAGAACCAGACAGCTGATAAGGACAAATGGTTGGCAGAAGATGCCATACCAGATGGGAACCTTCATTTAAGGAGATTCAGGGCCTCTAGGAGGACCTAACAGTCTCATCAATGATGAGCCTTTTTAGAGGGAGGGTATGTCAGCCTGTGACTCAAAACCAGAGGACAAGCATGACAGCCAAAATACCATAAACCAATGGTATAGCCAAGACACCACCAAAACATGGAGCTGAGCCAAATCAGCTCACAAGGTATCAAATGAAAGAGGAAACTCACCTCTTTCCAAATATACAAGTCCCACCATCATAGGAAAAGGAATAACAAAGTTATTGCTGAGCATAAACCTTAATTTTCCTCTCTCATCTAAAATCCAGAAGGAGAGGCTTAACCACATCAAATGGGTATTCAAAATGAAGCTCTAAGCCAGGGCTATCCAATGGTACCAGCCAAACTGAGCTAGCACCAATATTACTGGAGTTATGGTTAACTTCAGGCCAAATAAGGGTGAACAAAACATTCACCTCTCATCTAACTTCTACAGTTTTAGTGTGAGATACTTAAAGTGGGGTCTTTTTGGAGAGCGCAAAATTAGGGCTATCTGATGGTGTCATCCATCCTCCCATATCTCAACTATAACAGAAGTTATGGGGCAAATAAGCTCAATACAGCTTTTTGCCTATACCACACAAATGTACAAATTTCTTGTACATGGGATAACTTTGTCATATTTAATGATACCCATATCAAATGAGGTACCATTGTGTAGAGCACATACAGGGCTACACAGGGAACCAATTTTGAGGTTGATATCTCAAGAATTGACAAAGGTATGGCTGTTTTAAAGTCAGATTCCCACCTGCTGTCATATACAGCCTTACCATGGGATAATATCCCATAATCATGAATTTGAGGTGTCAAATAGACAAAGAAGCTTGTTTTTGCTTCAATAGCTCATATGTGAGTCAATACTGGGGTCCCATACAGATTCTGTACAGCATTATACGTGTCATACACGTCAGAATCATGCTGTGAGGTCCCCAGATGAAAATTTTCACCCTGTATTGGTGAAAACTGCCCAGATGTGGTTTCAAAACCACATCTGAGCCCAATACAGGCTATACAGGCTGTTTGCAAACCACAAGCCAGTCCTAGAGAGTGAAAATTTTTCACTTCCTCTACCTGGAAAGGTCTAGCACCCTTTCCACCCCTTTTCAGGATAAAAAGGAGGCTTTTCACAGCCAGAATTGTTTCCTCATCCTGCTCTTGAATACTCTATGTATTAAGCTGTCCAAAACAGCTTTACTCTTGGGTAATAAATGAGGTATAATTATAATTTTAATTATTGTAGCTCTTATTATAGTAATCCAACTGGTAAGCCTGCACCCTGGGTTCTCAATAGCGCTCACCACCACTATTATTCAATAGTAGAACCCGTGTATTATATTATAAAACCATAATCTTAAATTGAAACCCTCATTTCAAACCATTATCTACGTGTCACAGTCATAGTTTTAGTTGTAAATAGCCTAATTACTGCTTCAACATAGACTCTATCTGACAAGATACAATTATGAATAAAATGAATTTATTTATATTATCAGGACAAAATTTAAATTATAAATACAAATTTATACACAAAATTAAAT
Source organism: Austropuccinia psidii (assembly GCA_023105745.1). Taxonomy (NCBI): domain Eukaryota; kingdom Fungi; phylum Basidiomycota; class Pucciniomycetes; order Pucciniales; family Sphaerophragmiaceae; genus Austropuccinia; species Austropuccinia psidii. The sequence goes on from JALGQZ010000011.1 coordinate 34,766,919, forward strand.
TTTAAGTAAAATTTAAAAATAAGATTACATTGTAAATTAAAAGTGTGAAAACACATTTTTACTTGAAAAAATTAAGTAAAAATGAATTTTTAACAAAATTACTTGAATTAAAATACTTTTAGAAAAAATTTAAATAAGAATTAACATAACTTTTCATCCAAAAAATAAACATGTGAAAATTATTTCACCATTAGACTCCTCATAAAAAAGAAGGTGGGGTCACCTCTGGGTAAGATTTCTATAACTCAACTCTAAATAAGCTTAAAGTAAGTTTTTTAGTATTTTCTGTACAAAAGTTGAAAATACTCAAAACCTCAATTTGATTAACATCGCATGTGGTGTTAACCATCAATTTTTTGGTTAAAATTGAGGTGTTGTGTGTAGTTTAGAAGTTATGAGGAATTGAAGTATTTTCAATTGAAATTTCAAAATGTGTGCTTGCATTACATAAGTTACCTTCAATTTACATATGAGGTATCAATTATTACAGTTGTGTACTGTAAAAATTCAATTCAATTACATATGTAAATGTAAGTATAATACATGATGAAGATTTAAAGAAAGAAAATTGGAAAGATTAATTCTGGGGGGAAAAGGAACTTTAGCTCTAAGGGGGAGTTAGGCCCCAAATTCCTTGCTGAAAGGTGGAAGATGTCAAAATCCATTCAAAATTTCATCACTTTTGGCCTGGAATCAATTCACAGGGTCTGTATCTCAATTGATGAGGTTTTGATACCAACCAGGGCAGTTTTCACTGTTGCCAAGAGGGTAAAGCTACCCTTAAAATAGAATAAGCATAGTAAAAATAGTTTTAACTTGTTTTGACGTCTCTTACACACACTCTGACGTGTTTTTGAGGCTTAAAACTAAGTATTACTATGGTAATAGCTGATCTAAGCGCCCAAAATGGCTAAAACCAGCCCTTTTTTGGTCTGAACCAGGGTTCAATGATGCCATAGATGGCTTTTCTGCTTTCAGAGCTTTTTCCATGACTGAAAAGAGTAAATTTTACTTTTGGAGTAAGAGAGTTTGTGGTTATAAAAGAATGTCTTCTTTGCCCCACTTTTCTCTTTGTCAGGCTGAGTCTATGATGAAGGTGTAATAAGGCTATTTACAACTTTAACTATGACTGTGACATGGTAGGAGTAATTGAAAAGTGGTTGTAATATACACAACAAAAGTATAAAATGGAGTAATAAGGGCTTTACTATGATAAAATAGTGGTGGTGAGCACTGTTGAAAGCCCTGGGTGCAGTCTTACCAGTTGGGTTGCTGTAATAAGAACTACAATACTGAAATTTAGAGTATATTCTAATTATTTTTCAAGATTATAACTGCTTTTGACAGTTATACTACGTAGTAATTCAAGAGCAGGATGAGGAAACCTTTTCTGGTGGAGAAAAGGTCCCTTTTGATCCTAAAATTGGGTGAAAAAGGCTACTAGACCTTTCAATGTAGAGGAAGTGAAGATTTTTCACTTCCAAGGACTGGCTTTTGGTTCTCAAAAGGCCTTTATAGCCTTTATTGAGCTCAGATGTGGTTTTTAAACCACATCTGGGCAGTTTTCACCAATACAGGGTGAAAAGTTTCTTCTGGGGAGCACATAGCCCTCTTCTGATGTGTATGATGCATAGAATGCTGTACAGAAACTGTAAAGGACCCCAGTATTGACCAAACTATGAGTTATTTAAGTATAAACAGGCTTCTTTGTCTGTTTGACACCTCATAATCATAGTTACAGGAGAATATCCCACAGTAAAGCTATATTGGTCTAACTGTGTGATTTTGACCTTAAAACTACCATACCTTTGTCAGTTTTTGAGATAGAAATCTCCAAGTTGGTTCATTGCGTAGCCCTGGATGCTTTCTACACAGTGGTACCTCATTCAATGTGGCTATCATTAAATATGGAAAAGGTATGCCATGTACAAGATTTTTTGTACATATGAATGATTTGCTTAAAATTTGTATGGAACTTGTTTGCCCCATAACCTTTGCTCTAGATGCAATATGGGTAAATGGATGGCACCATCAGATAGCCCTGATTGTTCTCTTTACAAAACAGTCCCACTATAGGTATCTCACACTAAAACTGCAGAAGTTAGATCAGAGGTGAATATTTCATTCCCCCTTATTTGACCTTATTTTGGTCATAACTTCAGTAATTCGTATTCTAGCTCAATTTTTTTTAGTACCATTGGATATCCCTGACTTAGAGCTTCATTTTGAATACCCATTTGATGGGGTTAAGCCTCTTTCTCTGGATTTCAGATGAGAGGTGAAAATTAAGGTTTATGCTAAGCAATAACTTTCAGCAGGAATAACTTTGTTATTCTTTGTCCTATGATGGTGGGACTTGTATATTTGGAGAAAAGTGAGTTTCCTCTTTTGTTTGATACTTCTTAGCTTGTTTGTCTCAGCTCCATTTTTTGGTGGTATCCTGGCTCTACCATTGGTTTATGGTATTTGGCTGTCATGCTTGTGCTCTGGCTTTGAGTCATAGGCTGACATACCCTCCCTCTAAAAAGGCTCATCATTGATGAGACTTTTAAGTCCTCCTAGAGGCCCTGAATCTCTTTAGATGAAGGCTCCCATCTGGTATGGCATCTTCTTCCAACCATTTGTCTGTATCTGCTGTCTGGTTCTTAAATCTGACCAAGTACTGTCTCTGGTCTTTACCATTCAGCCTTATCTTCCTGGCCTTTATGATCTTATTCACAGGGCCAGGGGAGTCTTCCACCTCCACTATTTCTGGTGGAGTGGGATTCTTCTTCCTGGAGGGGAACTTGTCCTCCTCTATCTGGAAGTATGGCTTGGCCAAACTTACTGGGAATACTAGGTGTTTCCTAGAAAATTCCTCTGTGAGTTTGACTTTCACTGAATTTTTTCCTATTAGCTTAGTGATAGTGAAGGGCCCTACAAATGATTCTCTCATTTTCTTAGGTCCCTTAAGATTGTTGAAGTTGAGTGTGGAAACTAATACCTGGTCCCCTTCTTTGAAGTCAGGTTCCATGTGAGATTTGTCCCACCTCTTTTTATTGTATTCTTTTTCCTCAGCTATGCATCTATCAGCTGTATAAAAAGCCCTCTTCCACATGTCATGGAAGTCTTTAGCTGTTGGGTGGATAGTCAGAACATTTTTCTTCAGGTGATTCACAGGAAATAGGGGGTTCCACCCTTTTTCTACCAGTGAGGGTGATTTCCCTGTGGTAGAGTGCTGGCTTGTGTTGTAAGACAGTTGGACTTCTGGTGAAAGGGTAACCCAATCATGGGTGTATCCTTCATGGTCCTTGTATTCCATGACATATGCAGAGAATTTTCTTATGATGTCCTCAATTGTTTGGACCATCCTTTCAGCTAAACCATCTGTCTGTGGGTGGTAAGCTGTGTAGAATGCAAGTTTAGTACCAGGAATTTCATGCAGGTTGGTCCAAATTTCTGACGTGAATTTTGGGTCCCTATCACTAATGCTAATTTTAGAGACTCCACAGGTGGATATTATGTTATTCCAAAATAACAAGGCAGCATCCATTGCTGTATCCTCCTTGTGACATGGTAGGCACCTCACACTCTTGCTGAACCTATCAACTATGATCAGGAAAGCATTTAAGTTTTCTTTGCCTCTGGGGACAAGTCCTGTAATCCAGTCCATGCTGATGGTTTCCCATAGGTGTTTGGGTTCTTCTATGTGCTGAAGTAGCCCATACTTTTTCCCATGTTTTCTATTTTCCTTCTGGCATCTTTCACAAGTGTTTATATATTAACTCAACTTATTCTCCCATTTGGTCCACCAAGCTGTGCTTGCTACCCTTTCCTTGGTCCTGTCTTCACTCATGTGTCCCATATAGGGGCAGTCATGTCATTCCTTCAGGATCAGGGATATATGGTCCCTGTCTACTACTGTGAGTGCACTTGTGTGTTTCTCTCTATGGTAGAGCAGGCCATCTATAGGGAAAAACATTTTTTCCTTATATTACCTGAACCAGGGTTCCTCTAACTGGGATTCCAGCTCTGAGATCCTATACTTCTGTTGTAGGAGTGGCAACAGTATGCTACACTGTTTGTGTTTGGCATATGTCTTCATTACTGCACTGAACAGTTCATTATGCAGTTTCGAAGAGCTTATTCCCAATATGGAAGTTTCTGTTCCTTCTGAATCAGTGTCTCCACTTTCTGGTTCCCATTCAGAAAATCTGAATTTCTTCCTCCTATCTATTTCCATGAAATGGATGGGAATCTTGGCTGTTACTTCAGGTTCATAGGCTGGATTGCTTTTGACATTGTACAGTGGCCATCTGCTGAGTCCATCTGCATTGGTGTGGATTTTGCCTTCTTTGTATATGATGTTCATATTGCCTCTATACTCTTGGATGGCTATTTGCCATCTCAGCATGTGTCTATTGGTAGTCTTGATGTTCAGTAAAGACTTCAAGGATGTGCAGTCTATGTAGACTTCAAAGACTGCACCCTCCAAATAATAGTGGAGTTTCTCTAGAGCTCAGACTAAGCATAGATATTCAGTCTGGGTGGCCCCATACCTGGCTTCTGAATCTTTCAGCTTCCTAGAGATGTAGCATATTACTCCCTCTCTTGGTTCACCATCTACAATATTTCTCTGGTGAAGGGCTTCCCCTAAGCTTTGGTTATATGCTGCATCTATGTATAACTTGAATGGTAGTTCAAAGTCAGGTAAGATGAGCACAGGTGCATTTGTGAGTTCATATTTGATCCTCTCATATGCATCCCTCCTTTCGTTGGTAATTTCAAAAACTACATCTTTTGAACATAACTTGTATAGACTACTAGTTATGTGGGCAAAGTTTCTGATGTGGTTTTTTTAGTCTCTTTGATGTTATTTGGTACTGGCTTTAGAAGTACTTCCTCTACTTTGTTCTTGTCTATGGCCAGACTAAGGCCCGAGACTTTGTGTCCCAGTGCCAGTAATTCTTGTTGGCCAAAACTGCACTTTTTAAGTGAAATTTTTGATTAATGTGTGTGCACTTACTAAGTACTCTGTGTATGTACTGCACATGGTCTTTCCATGTCTCTGATTATATAATGATGTCATCAATATATACTACCATCCAGCATTCCAATATTTCTTCTTGAAATATTTTGTCCATCATCCTTTGGAAGTGGGCTGGTGAATTTTTGATGCCAAATGGCATCCTGGTGTACTCATATATGCCCATATGGCATATTATTATTAGTAGTTTCATGGAGTTTCGTTTAGCTCCATTCTGGTGGAAGCCTTTCATACAATCCATCTTTGTTATGTCTTTGTCTTTTGCCAGTTTGTCTAGGGCATGAGTTATCCTTGGTATAGGGTACCTATCAGCTTTTGTGTAGTTATTCAGAGCTCCAAAATCCCCACACAATATAGATTTGCCATCATGCAAGGTGATAAGTACAGGAGTGGTGATTTCCACTATCTCATTGTGTCCTATCTTCTTGATGACATCCATTTCTAGGAGTTCATTGATGTGTTTCTCAATTTCCTTCCTGGTTTCCAGACTTGTTGGGTATGGAGGTCTTCTCAGAATGGGTGGATAGGGTCTTTCCACATCCAGATATAATTCTATATCATGGCCTCTGATTTTTTGTAATGGTTCTTCACCAATGGGAAATTCTGGTCTATTATTCCTCAGCATCTGCAGTAAACTAAGTTTTTGTTTACTAGTGAGGGTAGTACTGAATTGGCCCTCCCTGAACTCATTCAGTAATTCTTCTAGAGGGTCATGAGTAGATTTTTGGTATATGTCAAGTGAAAATTACTTTTCCTTGTTTGTACCAATAGTAATGTGCCCATCTTTACTGTTGTAGATTTCAATGCCATACATCCTCTGGTAGTCTGTTCCCAGTAAAAGCCCTTGGATGTGGGCATCTTCAAGCACAAAAAACTCTGGGTTGAGTCTAATATTACCTTTCCTATGAGGTATAATTATCTCTTTGATCATTGCTCCAATGGAAGCCATCATCCCTGATGCACATTTGAAGCTCTTTGCCTTTGTTGACAAGAGTTGTTTCTACCAGTTTGGGAAGTGATGATCCAGATAATTTCTGGCCACTATTGCGCAGTGTGCTCCACTATCAATGATCAATGGGTGTTGAACATTTTCTATGCAAACAGTAATCTTTGTGGCTGTTCCATGTATGTATGCCATTCCTTTAGTTGTTGTGACTAGTAATGTTTGTGCATATTGTGTTTGTTTACACAAGTTTTTGTTTGTGGTGTCTTGTGGCATGCTTGCTTCTAACTGTATGTCCTGGATTTCTAGTGGTGTTTTCTCTTTGTATTCCACTAGAAATTCTTCTCTTGATTCTTTGTCTTCATCATATTGTTCTCTGATTTCATCACCCATAGAGTCTGATTCAGAATCCTTTGTGGGGAATTCCTCCTCTTGGACTGTCTCAATGGCATAGACTTTCTTCTTTGCCTTTGGACAGTTATTGGCATAATGGTCTGTTGAACCACAATAGTGACAAGAATTCTTCTTCTTAGTCACTTCTGCCACTCTTTCTCTGGGTTTGTATTTAAGCTCCACCCTGAAATGTTGTTTCTCTTTGAAACCACTGCTTTTATATGGGGAATATTTCCTTATATTTGTTATTTTCCTTATATCTTGTAAGATATTTGCAATGTCATCTAGAGTGCAATTGTGGTTTCATCTGCATTTAACTGCATGCTCTAGCTCTCCTGGCATTTGTTTCAGGAGTTTGTGATTCCTCATCTGAATATTCATTTGAGGATCAATGGCTTTAAGTCTTTTAGACTGTCAGAACCACCACTCATATGGATCTTATCCCACAGAGTAATTGTCATTTTCAAATTACATGGTCTTCTACCATATCCAAGTACCATTACTGTACTTTTGGATTATTTGACTCTTCCACCATCGCCAGTTTCTTCTGCCATGGATTTCTTTCATCTCTGTGTACCAAATACTAGCATTTCCTTTGAATGCTGTATTGAGTCTAGCAGTAATACAGTAGGCTGGTATGCTTGGTACATCTATGAAGAGTCCATAAATATAATCAATGAGTTCCACATGAACATATTCCTCTGTTCCAGAGAGTTTGGACCAGCTTGAGGCCTCTGGAAGCTGTTTTAATGCTTCCTTCTCAGAATAAGGCATATTGTCTCCATCCTGGTATTGAGATGGATATCTTGTCTTATTCACCGATATGACATATGGTTTGATGTCTTCTTGGTGATATTGATTATCCATAACATGGCCTTGTGGTTGGGACTTCCTGTTATGGTAGACATTAAAAGATTTTTTTATGTCTTGATCCAGAAAATTCCTGTCCCTTTTTCTGTGGTGTTGTTCTTCAAAGACTTGATTCAGTCTTTTATTGGTCTCTTCAGAGGCTTTTATAAATTGAGCATGTCCCTCTTGAGGAGTTTTGACAATTTTGTCCATGGAGGCTGTTGATTTTTTCATCCTCTCATGGCTTTCTTGGAGTTCTGCAAACTGTTCTTGAGTTTTCTCAGCAAATTGGGACATTTGTAAGCACAGTGAATCACTGTTTAAGTTTCTCTCAAGTGTGACAGAATTATGTTCAATCTGGGTGGGGTTAATATTTCTATTAATAGGACTACTGATTCTAGAGTTATGTACGGCTACTTCTGGTTCTTGTGCACTTCTTTCACCAAATCCAACAGCTTCTGGATCATTGGGTCTGACTCTCTCTTCCTTTGGTTCAAGGTGGTCTTGTTTTTGCCCTTGTATCCCTGTCTTCTCCTGGAAACTTCCTGGGATTGTGAAGAATGGTGACTCTTGGCCACTGATCTGTTGGTTCCTGCATGGTTTGAAGCCACTGGTGAGCTGGTTTGGTCTACTCCTTGTGAGCCTGAAGGTATCTTAGTATTCCCTGTCTGGCTCAGTTGTTCTTCTATAGCTTGGGTAGTGGCTTGATTCTCCCTTATCCTGTTTGCCCACACCTCCAGGAGTCTGAACTTCCTTGTGGGATTCCACCCTTTGGTAATTACCATAAGGTCTCTGAAGTCTGTCTCTTTGAGATGGATATTCTGGCAACTTGCTCCAAGTTCAGCCTAGTGGGATTCCAGGTTGAACCTCTTGTTGTCCATGCTCCATTGAAGGAGGTCTTTGAGAAGTTGGTGGAGCTGAAGAACTTGATCCATATCCTTCCAGTCCTCTGGTTTGAGGTTTCTGTTGAATTGGAATGTGAATGGCAGAGTGGGTATGATTTCCCTCAATTTCTTGTCATCAACCACTGTGTCCAAGGTGTCCTCCTCCAGGTCTTCTGGTTCTGGACAAGCCTTCTCTGTCCTCTGGTTGGTTCCTTTGGAAGCCAAGGTTTCTGAGGTGTACAGGTGACATATCAGTGTTTTCAAGAAGTCAACAACTTAATGTTCTTAGGTTATTTATCTTTGACTGTTCCTTGTACAAATTTGCTGTCTACTGCTTTTGGAAATTTGCTTTCAGAGGTTACAACTGGGTTAATGATTGTAATCTTCCCTGTAAAAGTGGTTAAGGTTGGTTTACCTTGTATTGATGCAGATTTTTGTGGTTTTCCATTCCTGTTAGTGGCAATTGCTGTCCACTTTTTTTGCTGTGATAAGGCTTTCACTGTGCCTCTTCCCTTTTCCCTTTCTGCCCTCTGGTTCTGAGGGTGTCACTGGTGTGTTGTCCTGTGACTGGGTCTCAAGTGGGATGTAGTTTTCTTCCACTGAATAAGACAGGAAAAGAGGGCTTAATGTCAGTTAAGACTTCTTAAAAGGCTGTTTGCACCTCTAAGAATGGCCTCTGGGAAATATATTTTTATATTATGCCCTTGTATCATGACAGTGCAATTTAAATTAACAATTACACATCAGAAATACAGCTTATAGATATCTGGTACACTGTTTTTATAGAAGTATCTCACAGATTAACTTGGAATTAGCAAGTATAATAAAAAATTGGTTCTGTTAAAGGGCAATTGAAATTATCAATATACCCAACCATGCCTCCAATACTGTTGGTTTTACAGTGAGAGGTGTTTTTTTTAATTAAAAGATGGACAGTATTGATGGCTCACAGTGTTTTTATATGTAAAACACGCCAAAAATAAAGTTTTTTGTGGTGATTGAATTATAATCAACCACACAAGAAGGCAATTAAAAGACAAAAAACACAGTGGTATATAACATATACCACTCAAAAAATTAATATAAGATATGTATTAAGATTTATTTTTTAATGAAATTACGCCTACAAAAAGAAACAAAAATGTCAGAAATGAAAGAATAATAATAAAAAACTCACTTTTATGTGTAAAAAGGTCCAAAAATGCAAAAAACATGGCCAGGCCCCCAAGATGTCAGGCTGAGTCTATGATGAAGGTTTAATAAGGCTATTTACAACTTTAACTATGACATTGACATGGTAAGAGTGATTGAAAGGTGGTTGTATTATAGATAATAAAACTATAAAATGGAGTAATAAGGGCTTTACTATTATAAAATAGTGGTGTTGAGTGCTGTTGAAAGTCCTGGGTGCAGTCTTACCAGTTGGGTTACTATAATAAGAACTAGAATACTGAAATTTGGAGTATAACCTAATTATTTTTCAAGATTATAACTGCTTTTGACAGTTATACTATGTAGTAATTCAAGAGCAGGATGAGGAAACCTTTTCTGGTGGAGAAAAGGTCCCTTTTTATCCTAAAATTGGGTGAATAAGGCTACTAGACCTTTCCACGTAGAGGAAGTGAAGATTTTTCACTTCCAAGGACTGGCTTGTGGTTTTAACAAGGCCTTTATAGCCTGTATTGGGCTCAGACATGGTTCTGAAACCACATCTGGGCAGTTTTCACCAATACAGTGTGAAAATTTTCATCTGGGGAGCACATAGCCCTCTTCTGATGTGTATGACACATAGAATGCTGTACAGAACCTGTACAGGACCCCAGTATTGACCAAGCTAATATGTATTGAAGTATAAACAGGCTTCTTTTTCTGTTTGACACCTCATAATCATAGTTACAGGAGAATATCCCACAGTAAAGCTGTATTGGTCTAACTGTGTGATTTTGACCTTAAAACTACCATACCTTTGTCAGTTTTTGAGATAGAAATCTCAAAGTTGGTTCATTGTGTAGCCCTGGATGTTTTCTACACAATGGTACCTCATTCAATGTGGCTATCATTAAATATGGAAAAGTCATGCCATGTACAAGATGTTTTGTGCATATGTATGATTTGCTTAAAATCTGTAAGGAACTTGTTGCCCCCATAACCTTTGTTCTAGATGAGATATTGGGAAATGGATGGCACTATCAGATAGCCCTGATTGTTCTGTTTACAAAACAATCCCTATATAGGTATCTCACACTAAAACAGTAGAGGTTAGATTAGAGGTGAATATTTAATTCCCCCTGATTTTACCTTGTTCTGGTCATAACTTCAGTAATTCTGATGCTAGCTCAATTTGGTTAGTACCATTGTATGGCCCTAACTTGGAGCTTCATTTTTAATACCCATTTGATTGAGTTAAGCCTCTTCCTTTTTATCTCTGATGAGAGGTGAAAATTAAGGTTTATGCTTAGCAACCACTTTGAGCAGGAATACCTTTGTTATTCCTTTTCCTGTGATGGTAGGACTTGTATATTTGGAAAGAGCTGAGTTTCCTCTTTGTTTTGATACTTTTTAACTGTTTTTTCTCAGGTCCATTTTTTGGTGGTAGCTTGGCTCTCCCATTGCTTTATGGTATTTGGCTGTCATTCTTGTGCTCTGGTTTTGAGTCACAGGCTGACACCCTTCATGTTAGAATCTTTTCCTTTTATAATTAGCTTAAACACTATTAAAACAATCAAGAAAATATTCCAAATACCATTTTTTCAAACATTTTCAACCTTTTAGCCATGTGAAAAAATAATTATGATCATTTTATGTAACTCTTATAATCATTTTTACCCTTGAACCACCCCATAAGTGAATTGAAGCATCTTTCATCACTGTTAACCTTTTCCCTTTGTTTCCAAGCTCACTCTGGTTACTTTTGGCCATGTTTTCTCTTTGATAATCTTTTTAAAGACTCTGTTCCTCTATTAAGTGCTTGCAGTTCTTTGCTCAATTAATTCCAATTGAAATTACTCTTGAAGAAATTTCTTTTGTAGGCTTAAATATCTCTTGTAGAGTATTTTTGGATAAATTTTTATTGTTGGTAAAACAATAAATCTTAATAATATTGATGTTTTATACTTATAAAGCTAAAAGCAATAAAACTGGTGTGTTTTATCTTGAAAATCTTTCATACTATTTTTAATCAATTTTTAGCTTATACAAATTTTGAGGACAGGAGAAGTACTTTATTTTCAATCAAATTTTCATATCCACACCTTACACTTAAAACTGATAAAATATTTGATTCCTTGAGCTAAATATTATGAGGGATACCTCAAATAGTTTTCAAAGTAAACTTAAAATTACCTTGAACTTCAAAATTATATTGGTACAAGAATTTATGTTGAAGCTAATTCATTGTTTATCATATTCCTCATGAGTCATAGAGATTACTACAGAAATCTATAAGCTTCATTCAATTTCTTAAATACATTTCAATATGACTTGATTTATTTAACTGCATTTATTTAATTTTGAAAATTCTTCAAAGTGGCTATAAGATTCTGAAATATTTTTCAATTATTTCATTCATGAGGAATATAAGCTACTAAATAAAATTGTCCAGTCATAATTCAAGGTTATCAAGCTTTGAGGATTAGCCAGCATGAAATCTTATATTCTGTCATTTTCCTAGTTCACCTCATGGGTTACCTACCAGTTTAGTGCCTATAGATAATTAATTGAAGCTTTCAATTCCTTTGAGATGAATCACATGTACCACTGATCCAACAGAATGTATAATAGAGGAAGTAAATGGGCCATAGAGCTCAAAATTTTGAGAAATACAGTTCTTTATATATAATCTGTCAGTGATTACTAGAGTGATAAATTGTTGTAGCTCATATTTTGGAAGGATTGATATGAAGTGAATTTAAAGAAAAGTGCCAGAACAATCAGATGAAATTGTTTTAAGCTTAACTTAAATGTTACTCAGACCTGATAAGAGGAAGGTGAGTCTTTCATATTAATATTTGGCTTTACCAAGCATTTCTTTAAATGAAATTTTTCAGAATATTTCCTCATTATCTGGGCAATATTTAATTCATGAATTTCTCTTTGAAAAGCTAGAGTTAATCTAATTTCAGAAAGATAAAAGATTAAATATCAAATAATTCAATTTATCAAAAAAAAATCAGAATGTTTAGTTATCAGTGATTTATATGAGAAGTGAATATTGTTAAATAAAGAAACCTGAGAGTTTTTTTATGCATTTTAAAGAAATGGTTTGTAAGCAATAATTATGTTTTTGTCCTGATAAAGGGAATAAGATAAAATAGTTATGACTTTAAGCTTAGAGCTATGAGTATAATTTTCTCATTTTCCAAGGAATTTATTTTTATTGTTCTTATCTAAATTTCTAAGTTGATCCAAGTTATTATTATTATAATTAATCAGCTTGGTATGGTGATATCAGATAATTAAGATTTGAAGTTATTCCTGCAATATATTATAGTACAATTAATAAAGTTGAATTTGACATAATCCTTTAAAAAATTAGAGAGTTATTATCACAAACCTCACTTATCAATGTTCCTGATGGCCCTTCTGATAAATTAGGATAAATTGTTATTGTAAAAATCATTAGAAAAAGAAGACAAGTAAATAAAGCTCTCCAAATCTTCACAAAAAAAAATGAAATATAGATACCTTGAATGTTAAGAGTTTGAGCTTGACTGCTACCCTATCTACCTTCCTGTCAGGTTGAGTCTATGAAGAAGCTATAAAATAGTAATGAAAATATTAAAATATGACTATGAAATGTAAAATAGTATTCAAGATCAAGTAAAAAAGGCTCTAGTATTTAAAAATAGTTATTATGAGTCTTTTGAAACCCCATTTCCACCAATTATATGTTGGGCTACAATGATGAATGATACAATGGGTAAATCTGTGATTATATCAAATGTAATTTGAGGGTTACTAATGTGTAAGACAGTTTAACCATGAAAAAATAAGATAATGGGGGGTTTCTCCTAGGTGGGAAAGCCCCCTTTTATTTCAAATCAGGATCAAAATAGGTGAATAATCTCTTATCATGTTGATAAAGTGAAGATTTTCACTCAAGTGGTCAGTTTGTGGTTAAAACTGCCCAAAAACACCTGTATTAGCATCAAAATGTGGTTTCAGAACAACATGTTAACCTTTTGTGTGCACATAATGTGGTAAATTTATCAATGGAAGGTTCAGATGTAATCTACCAGCCAGGATGCATCCAATGAGGTAAAAATCAAATCTGGGGGGCCTTACTACTCAAGTTTAGAGTAATAAAGGTAAAAACACCAATTGAAAGGGTTTTACACCTCATAATTCAAGTTTATGAAATAAAGTCCCACAGTACCACTAAATAAAGTCTGTAGTGGAACTTTAAAGTCTCTATGATTAGTAGTCAATAGATAAGCAGTCTTTTGACAGCTTTCACACCTCAGAATTCAATTATCTGGAATAGTATCCCCTAATACTACTTGCCTCAAATTTTAGTCACAGGTGATCTCTGGAAGATAGTTGCACCTTTGACCCAGTTTTAATTCAGTATGTCAAAGATATACAGGCTCAGAGATTTTTTATGTTTTTGTAAAATAGTATTTTTCTTATTTGAAGAGAAAAATTCCAATAACCTTTCAACTGTTTAAAATACAGGGAAAAGGGTTACATTTCTATTTAGTTCTTCTCTAGACCTTTCAAATATATGTTGTTTTGCAGGTCTCTCATAAAAAATCTTCAAGTTAGATGAGAGGTTAAAATATAGTATTATTTTTTCAATTTTTTCAAGCAATATTTGTAGGTAAATTTCTAATCCAGTGGGGCTACAGTCTTGGAGGTGGTACCATTTGCTAGCCCACATTGGAGGCCCCAATAAAAAACCCACTCAGTGGGTCTCTGTTCCAAACTATAATTCCTATATGAGGGGTGAATATTAAGGTTTATGCTCAGCAAGATTTTATGAACTTCATAACTTGGTTAATTCTTTTTTCTTGGTAGTAAGAATAATATTTTATGAAAGGGAAATACTTCCTTTTATAAGATAGTCACATTTAAAGAATTGATTAGTTATTTTCTGTTCTTTTATTTATTGACTTATTGTACCTTTATTTAGTTCAACTAAAGGTTAAAAGTGTGTATTTAACTCTTTCTTGTGTATCATGTTTGTGTTACTTTTGGGTGCCACTCTTGTGCTCTAGCTTTGAGTAACAGGCTGACACTTCTTAATCCCTGATAAACCCTTGTAGTATACCTTGTGTTGAGAATATAAAATGAACTGTCCAGATCTGCAAGCTATATGGGGAGAGGGTCAAACCAAAATCCAAAGTTTTCCCACAGCAACAAGTATTTGAAAAGATATAGAGAACTAAGTCAACAACCTGTGGTGTGGTTCATAGTCACTGAAAAGAAATATTGGCCATTGATAAATGATTTCCTAGATGCAGTAAACTTGGAACATTGAATTCACTATTGCACTGAACAGGAAGACTGAATTTCTTCAATTCTTTGTTGAAACCAATTAGGCTGGAGGGGGTAATAAATTTACTTATGGTTTCACTCTATTGCTTCATAGACCACCAATTTTCTCAAAAAAAGGAAAATATACAATGGCTCTGTTGAGCTGTCAGGCTGATCATATGGCATTGGTGTTTTTGTGTAAAAGGAATTCTGCGCAGAAAAATTATTCCATCATGTTACCGGAGAGATAACTCCGATGATACTCTTCAAGGATTTTGTTCAAGAAAGAATTTTTTCCAACGGCAAATTTCATCCCATCAACAATTATGTAGTAAACTTGGAAATTTCTGTCAAATAGGTTCCCCTTCACAATCAAAAGGCTGATATTTGTATTAAAATAATAGGTTGGGTGAAATGTGAGGCATTTCTAAATTCAATGAATCGCAGATCTCAAAGTAATTTATGGAGGGGAGTGTTATAAGTACGCAGAATAAATATATCACAAAAACATATTTATGATAATGCAACAAAATTAGAAGACAGAACTCTGTTAAATTGATATGATTACAAAATCATCAAAAAAGAATATTTCCTCAGGGGATACCTTTTTGTTTTTAACATTTGTTCTACTAATCATATCTATTCAACAGGTATGTCCCCTAGGGGAGATACTTATGTTTTCATTATTACTACTTTTCAATATTTTCTTTACTTATTATATCCAACAGGTGCCTCTCCTAGGGGTGATAAGACATCATTGTGAGTGTGTTTACTTCATTTTTTTTCTGTTTATTTAATGTTTATTCAATTGGTTGTGCTTATCTCTTTATTATTAATAAAAAATAATAAAAATCTATACTTTTCATTTGCACAACGCTTTCGACTGATACCTATGAGAAAATAACAAGAATCAAGCCTGTGATTTTCCTCCATGCTACAACTCTTAAAGACCAAATTTACTTATTAAACGAATATTCCTTCCACTTCTAATTTGACTTATATTAGCTTGGAACATCGCCAAATAGTCTAATTAAACCTGCCAACTCAAGCCTAATAGGATTTGAAGGCACATTACAAATGCTACACCTACTAGGTGTAGCCATTTTAACCATGAGATGTGCATACGTAGTATGTTCATTCAAAGAGTGTATACTCCGCCCATGTTAATGGCATGCAATCATAGTGCATTCTCAAATTCAGTTTAAATCCTTTTCCACAGAAATTTGTACTGTATGTTGGAACAATATTGTGATATGAGAAATTCAATAACACTTAAAAATAAGAAGACATGTACTGTAGGTTGCTTTATAACCTAGGTATTGTATTATGCAAATAAAGTATTGAAAACTAGTCTAGTGATAATAAAAAATGAATATTCATAACACATTCTTTTGTTACTATATAAACAATAATGCAAAGCAAAAACATCTCTCCTCAGGGGAGATCTTTTCCTAAACAATTTCAATTTGAATTTTCACTTATTTTTAAATATATTCTATATATTTTTCTATTCTTATAGGTATGCTAATCTCTTTATAGGGGAACTTATTTATAAGTATAAAATTATAGCTATCAGATTAGTTGTACCAATAATATTACAATTTTTATAAAATATCAGTAAAAATTAAAATTAAAATTAATGAGTATATAAATTTTAAATATATTTATATATATAGAACCTCTGGGAACATTCCAGAGTAACTACAGGTTATGGGCTTCCTACCTTTGTAGCTCATCTCATATACTCAATCAAAAAAAACAATTGCCGATTTTTTTTTCTCTCAGATTCCTCTCCGCATATTATCATACTTTATTTCTATATTATTTCCATTTTTTACTACACATAACTTTGCTATATACATCTCTTTATTGATTTTTTCTGTTCTTTTTTTAAAAAAAAAGAACTGGCACCATCTAATACTTGTTCCAGAAAAGCATACTCAATTTCAGACCCATCTGCACAAATGATTGAGTCAAAAAATCAACCTGCTGGTGACATGGACATCATCATGGAGGCTGATAAGCAGGCAGAAATTTTTCAACGTTCTATCTCTTTAGCTAAAAAGATTAGACCAATACTGCAAGATGATGGCGCAAACTTTAATGTATGGTCAAGAAATCTCATATTATCTTGGACAACATATTTCATGGGTGATCCTGATTTTTCCAAAAAAAACAAGCAAGGACAAAAATATTCAACAAAAAATTGTGGCACTCTTATTTATCCAACATAGTGTGGACCATTTCTCCTATGAATCTGTTACCTCAAGAATTCATAAATCCAATTCTTGACAAATATATCAGGCACTGAAGGATTGATTTAATCGCCCATCTTGGTCCTCTGTGGTTTTTCATGCTAGTACCATTTTTCAAAGTCGTTTGGACCAACTACACAACATCAACAATTTTGCCAATACTGTTACTGAAGCAATTCACAATTTAGAAAATCAACTTGGGAGTATTGACTCTGACACCTTGACTACACTGGCAATTTTTTTTGCTGTACCTTTGATGCATCAATTGATCACCCCTTCCATCAATACCCTAATGGCAACAAATCTGAATATTAGGGTTCGTCCAGATGACTTACTTAATATGATTTGACAAATCTCTACTGCATCCCCAAGTTTTGATCATAGTACCAAACTTTCACGAATCAATGCAGCATCAAGATTTGGATTGAAAATTCCTGATAATGATAATGGTCAACAACAATCGTCTACTAACAACCCGCACTACAACACTCCTTGATCACAGCTTCACAAGGATAATACTAGAACACATAGCTCAAGATATCCTTGCCACTACTGCAGGGAAGTTGGTAATTGGTCCCCAAATTGTCCAGTTTGTGCTAGAGCTAATTCAGAAAGTTCTAAGTCTCAAACACAAAATGCCAATGTTGCTAGTGTTGTAATTGTACCTGCACTATAAAATGATGCAGCCTTGTTGGATTCAGTAGTAGGCAATATTTCATTGTTTATGTCACTGGTCAAAACTGATATGACTTTGTTGGTTGCTTCATCCAAATCGTTTGATGTTGATGCAATAAGGAAGATCAAACTGAATACCCCAGATGGCATATTCAAATTAAATGGGGTTCTGTACTGTAAAAATATACCTGGTGTCATTCTTTCTCTTGGTCACCTGATATGGGAGGGACTTTCTATTTTGTTTATCAATCATCATTTCAGTTTATCTACCTCTTCTGTTATCTTTCACACTCATAAAAGAAACAATTGAAGGTTTATTCCTTTTTGCATCTCACATATTAATCATATTAGTATTAAACCTTTGGCTTCTAATACTTTCTCTCATGATGTTAGTTTATTATCTTCATCTGAAATCAGTACTCTATAGCATAAACGGATTGGTCATTTATCCATTAGACAGTTTAATGTAATGTGGAAATCTAACTCTGCAAGTGGCATTCCTTATGTATCCTTTAATGACATAAAACTCTGTCATGACTTCTTGATTGCAAAATCCAACATTGGACCGTGAAAACTCCTTCTTTCCGGCTGGTCACACAACCAGGTGATCTAATTTTTGCAGATTTGATGGGTCCTTATGAGCTCAGTCTCAGCCACATAAAGTACATTCTTATGATACAGGATGCTTTCTCGTGTGTTACAGTTTCTTTTCCTCTAGTTGATAAATCTGAAGCAAATAATTATTTTATGAGTTGGATCAAACAATTTTTAAATATAACATCTTATAAAATAAAGACTATCAGAACCAACAATGGCACTGAGCTCAAGAATAATATATTCAATGATTTTTTATTACAGCAGGGGATAATTCATGAGTAATCAATGGCATATGAACATCATAGAAATGGCATTATTGAAAAAACCAACCGAACCATCTCTGAGATGGTGCGGACTTGTCTATTAGCAGTGCGACTCCCTTTGTTTCTTTGGCCCTGGGTATTCAATCAATGTCTTCATGTGGGAAAGTCTGACACACCGTTTGAACAACTTGGGAAGAGAAAACCCCAGCTGGAGATGCTTCAAGTGTTTGGTGCTAAGTCATACTTATATGAACACAATTTTCTCCAAGAGCGATAATTGGATATCACTTGGGGGTATCTGAGGATTCAAAAGGTTGGTTCTTCTGGGTTCCTGAAAAGAAAACGGTAGTAAAATCGGCAAGTGTTGTTTTTGATGAATCCAGTTACTTCAGTCATGGGAGACAAAGTGGATGAACCTTAAATTAGATACAGGTTCAAAATATTTTTTATTCGTTGATGATTGATGGGATTAACCGGCAAGATGAATCATTACTCATCTCAATTTCACCTGATGATCTGAATACAACAATTCCAATTGATTATAAAGAAGCCATGATCTCTGTAGATAAAGTCCATTGGAGTGCCACAATTTGGGAAGAAATTGGCAGCATGGAAGACATATGTTTTCAAGCCTGTAGATCTCAAGGAAGCTCTAAAATAAGTACCACATCAAAGCATCCTTAGCACTAATTGGGTGTTTACAAAGAAACCTGACAAATAAAACGCAAGACTAGTAGCACAAAGTTTCAGGCAGATTCATGGAATCAACTATGATGAAATGTTTGCACCTACTCCTACTTTTAGCTCGTTGCAATTACTCTTTTCCACTGCATGTTTAAAAAAGTGGATTATTTGAACATTTGATGTAAAAGTTGCCTTTTTGCACAGCTTGATAGACAAACCAGTCTATTTATGGCCTCCTATGGGTATGGGAACCTCAAAATTCAAAGTGTTAAAATTACACAAGGCACTGTATGGAACAAAGCAAGCCTCTCATCATGGTGGATGCATCTCAAGACAATTCTGCAGGAAATTGGTTTCTAAAGTAACATAGAGGATCCCAGCACATATACCCTGGATCGTGATGGGGAACAAGCAATTCTTTGGATCATGTAGATCATGGAGCATCAACAGTGTCCTCAACTGAACTGATGGATCAAATATCAGATCAACTTAACAAATGCTTAAAAATTAAATGGGTTGAGAAAATTAAGGGTTTGGTTGGTATATCGATTGTTGAGACGGATGAGGGTTTCAAACTTTCACAGCCAGAATTAATTGAGAAGGTTATAAATCTAGTCCGCAGCAATATCGTCGCAAAATTGCCATTACCAAGCAATTGTCAACTGGAATTGAATTTTTCATGCAACAACATGGATAAGCCTTATTTGAAGCGAATTGGCATGCTGTTGTATATTGCACAGGCATCTCGGCCTGACATTGCATATGCCGTAAATTATCTGGCAAGGTTTTCTCTCAGCACTGACCATTCACATTGGGATGCTATGAATCACCTAATCGCGTATCTCCATCACACTAAACATTTAGGAATCCTTATTAGTAAGAGAAATCAATCATCGGAGATGAACTGCTTTGTTGATGCGAACTGGGGAGGTGAAGGGAATAGGTCAATGCATGGGATGAACCCAGTTGCATGGCAATCAAAGCGGCAGACCACTATTTCCTCTTCAACAGCACAAGCGGAATACATGGCACTATCTTTTGCAGCACGAGAAACTCTCTGGCTATATCACATGCTACACAACATCTTGAAGAATCTGGTCCCAACGTTGCTATCAGATAATAAAACGGCCGTCGGAATTTCAACTGACTCAATGAACCGTAAACAGACGCGTCACTTAATTAGGGATTTCAATATTATCAATGAATATGTTGCAACAAGAAAACTAGCGCTAAGATGGGTGTCTACAAACAAACAGCTAGCTGATATTATGACTAAACCGCTTGGTAATGTGAAAACCAACTAGTTTGTTTCGGAGATAAATTGTCCATAATGTGTTATGGAGGGGAGTGTTGTATTATGCAAATACAGTATTGAAACCTAATCTAGTGATAATACAAAATGAATATTCCTAACACATTCTTTTGTTACTATATAAACAATAATGCAATATTTCCTAAACAATTTTAATTTTAATTTTTACTAATTTTTGAATATATTTTATATATTTTTTTATTCTTATAGGTACGCTAATCTCTTTATAGGGGAGATTATTTATGAATATAAAATTATAGTTATCAGATTAGTTGTACCGATCATATTACAATTTTTATAAAATATTACTAAAAATTAAAATTAAAATTAATAATATATAAATTCTAAATATATTTATATATATAGAACCTCCGGGAACATTCCAGAGTAACTACACCAGGAAACACAATCAGCATAAAAAAACAGTGATTCAAAAACGTCCTAGAATAGCGCCGAAAACAAAGGAATTTCAATCTCGGAGATAAGGTGCTTGGGCCACGTCTCCACTACATCTCATAGTTATATTGCTCTTGATATAAAAAAGGGCAAAAAATTGAGAAGTTTCCTTTCGGTAATTGAGAAATTTCAGATGAATACTATGAAAGTGATTTAGACATAAAAAAAACTTGAATAAAGTATACGACCTATTAACTAGTATAAGTTGGTGTCCGCATAAGTGATGAAAAATCCGGATTTGTACAAAAGCTGTAGAAATAAATAAAAATAATAATCTGCTGTGGCGAATATCGAGGACAAAATGTAGTACTCTTCTTCAGGTAGAAAAAGAAGCTTCATGGGTGTTATAAATGATGTGACTTTTTGGTTATCCTCCTTCTTGGTTGTGGCCACTTTGTTTAACAACTTGTACAAAATATTGCAATTTTGTCTCAATCATTTTATGTTTATTTCAAAAAAAACGTCTATTCACCCAACTTCTTTCGTCTTTTCTTTCAAATTGTAAAAATTTAGTGACTAGCCTAGCGTTGATATTGCATTGAGGACGATAGACAGCTATAACAGTGTATGGCATAATGGGAGGCACATTTTGAGTTTTTCTCCATCTTGGCACATGTTAGCTTCACCGGTTCGGAAATTTTGTCCAGCCATACTTTACTCAAAATTTGGAGCTGTCGAGAATATTATACTTCACAAAAAAAGATCAAGACTCCAAATAATAAAGTGTAAATAAGAAAAATTTGCTTTTTATTTCTCTTCTTTAAGAATAATTGAATAGATTTTAATTTTTCATAAGGCTTATTGAGTCCTCGCAGAATCAAGGCACGCATCATTGAGAGGATATGCTTTTCTGGAGAGGAGAGCCAGCGTGACAATTCCATCCAGCCCCATGAGGTGATGAGAAGATTCTAAAAGCCATAGATGTCAGCTGATGTGTTCTTGAGGCTGTATCTCAATCTCATGAAGCCCTCACCATGACTCAATTACCTTGCGAAGAAATTCGGTTCAAGGTTAAAGCCGAAAAGCCGGACCCATGGCATCCAAACGTGCCACCAAACAAATTTTGCTGCAATTCCACTTGGAAGCTAATACAAAAACCCAACGAATATTTAGACCTGGAAGCTGTTCGACATTCTCCATTACCCAGAAAACTATCTATCCTGATTACTACATCAAAAATGCGAGCGTTTCTCATTTTGACAGGTCTCCTTGAGTTTTTCCTCATTCCAGGTGGAGTTTCCGACTCCCATCAAGTTTGTGTAAATCTTTGGAAGCCTAATCTGGACGACAAAAGCCTGGCCTGTGAGTGAACCATGGCGTAAAGTGAAAGCAATTATTTTTGCTTCACCATCTTATTTTGGTTAATGCAATTTCGCTCATTCCTGCAGGGTGCAGGGACTTTAAGAATCATATGTACCAGTGCACACTGAGTTCTTGCAAACTTAATGGAAATCGTGAGTTTATTCAGTCCCGGTGGTTTGTGATTGTTACACGATAGTGCAAGAACAACTTACTTTACACTTCATTCCAAGCTGTCTCGTCGCTTCTCTTCACGGATTGTCGAGCTCCTTTCTCCAAGGTCCCTATCAATTTTGTGTGGCCAAACGGATACGCTCTCGCAGAGGCAACTCCAAACACCCTTGGTAAGTGAAGAGATAGATTTGATCGGCCTCCCCTTCGCATTCTGACCTTTTATCAATCCAACCCTAGCGGTCCTCAAAGGGCAATGGGCTGCAACACTTACCGGCCCAAGAACTAACTTCGCAATTGGAATCGGATGTCCCACGAACAGAACGAAGAATAATGGGCGAGTAGGTAAGTGGCTGATTTTTTGAATGTACAACTTGGCCGTTTTTGAAGCTATTTTGCTTACGCATGCCGCACTACTCCAAAAGGTTGCGATGGTTGTGTCTGAGTTTGATTGTCCTGAAATCAAGGCATCGTGTTTCCTTTATGTAGCTAATAAAGCTAGAGTGCAATGTCTCTGCCTTTTCATAAAATGCATAAAACAAAACAAGAATATCTTCCCAAATTTACTATATGTATTACAATACAATAACTCAATTTTTATTCAGGAACGATTGTTGGGATAAATTGAATCAAAAAGTAAAATGATTTAGTTTTGCACAATAATTGTTTGAACAAACGTATAAATATACTGAGGGATTAAAAAATTGAGGAGCAGCTTCTATTTTCATCTAGTTATCCTAGACTCCAAACAAAGTCACTCATAATGTCCAAGAGAATTCATTTATCACTCTTAGCAGAGTGTTGGCATTACCTTGAGATCTGTAGGTTTATGACAGAGTCAGCTATTATTTGCTTTTTGCGTATTCTGTTTCTTGGAGTTCTGTTGATATTAAACTTTTATATATGAATGCAAATCATCAATATGCTCCTTATGGAAATATTGTTTGTGCATTTATTTTTATAAGGTTCGAAGTATTCTTTGGGGAGAATTTCAATGCACGCTTCTTGGTGTTTTTCAACAGTTTGTGCAATCAAGTTTATTCTTATGTACATTCAATTTATTGTTTTAATTCGTAATTCTAAACATCTGCCTACCCTAGCTTCATTTTCCTCATAAGAATATCAATCTGTGCTCTTAATATACATGGGTTTACTGCTTTTAGTTACATTAGAATGGGAAACAATATGAGTAGTTCTCTCCTTATTCAACTACTAATCTCTTGTTCATTGGTAGCTTTATACCAAACTGACTCATTTCATGAGCCTTGCTTAGGCTATGGACCCAGTTCTGACAAACTGGTAAGCCAAGTAATTTGTGAAATAAAAGTCTTAATCTGTTCAATTAAATTTACCAGCTCTAAATGTAAAATTTATCTATTCAACTATTTATAATAATAATAATAATTAATAACAGTACTATGACTGTCCTCAAATGAAAATATACTATGATTAAATATGCTAATAAAAATATAGAAATGTCTTCATTACTAACATTCATAAGCTTTAATATTAATAAAAAAACTACGTTAAAAAATGAATATTATTAAAAAATTTGATAATGAACTTCTAAAAATGATATATAGAAATAACATACTTATTCTTTTACTATTATAAGTCACTGAATATTATAATAATAATAATATAAAATATCAACCAGAGACAATAATCTTTTGTATAAATTAATTGAAGCCTAGTTATGACCAATATATAGATTACTTATAAATACATTTATTAAACATCACTGTGTGATAATTAATTAAAACAATAAATCTATTGTAAAAAACAATAAGTTAAAAATGGAATATTGATGAAAAAATCACCCATAAGCTTAATGAATGAAAAAAAAATGGGAGAAAAAAACTATAGAACAATAAGAATAAGTAAAAACATGCAAAAATGAAGAACTGAGGGATTTCTAGGGGACTTGTGGATTTTACAAGATATTTTTTAACAATATTGTACAAAATAAAACAATTATTACATATTATGAAAATTTTATCAAATGATAAGATTTCAATTATCTATTTATGAAAATTTGAAGTAATAAATGGCTAAAGAATTATTAATAATAATTTAAGATTTTATTCAATAAAATATATATAATCTGGAAGATGTGTTTTAATGAGTCAGGGCCAGGAAGCCGTGATGAAATGGCTTCTTTTATGCCTTATAAAACTTTTTCTGTGATTGAATATTCTCTCAGATGAAATTCGCTCATCATAACTGAAAATAAAATTGTTAAGAACTGAGTTATAGCTTAAAAACTATCAATTATTAAAAACACCTCAAGCTACGATAGTTATTATTGACTCCAAGTAGCTTCAACCTTCAATTTTGTACATTATTTTTAAGCTTTAATATGAAAATGAAGTATTTATCTTAAGATTAACTTTATGAATATCCTAAGAATAAAATTTAAAGCCAAATTGTTTTAATTTAGATTTAATAATTCAATTTTGGAGAAACTCTGATTTTATTTATGAATGAATAAATATGGTATTTTCAAGGTTAAATATCAGAGAATCTTTTTCATAAGAAAAACTGTGTTTTGGCTTATTCACAGATAAAGTTAAATTGTGAGCTGTGAAAAAATCTGAAGTAAATCAATTGAGACATTTATTTGCTATATATTTTTGAGGTTATTGCTTTTTTCCATGTAAAAATGGGGATATACACTAAGACCTAGCTTTTTATAAGATTTTGATGAAGTTAAATAAAATTTTGAGATTATTTATACTTGATGAAGACTTTGAAGATCTCAAAATGTCTTATTACAAGCCTCTAAATTGGTATTTACCCTTTGGAAGCTTATAACTCCTGCTCAGGTGAAGGATGAACTAGTTTAAGCTTTGATATTGAATAAAATACTAATCTTAAAGCTTAAATAACGTTGAGAATCATTCAATAAATGAGGAAAACTTTGATTTTGTTGTTTTATATCCAAAACGTTTAGTACCCTGGAACTTTTCACAATTTTTCCCATTTTCCCTCTTTTGTGTGTATTTTGCCAACTTATTTGTCTAAAGCTATAACATGGCTATAAAGACATTTTGACTGGGTTCAATAAGGATTTACAATATGTATGGAAAAGTATTAGCCAACTCAGTAAATAAACACAAAAACTTCATTTCAACACTATTTATGTAGGCTTAAATAAACATGATGCAACTTCAAATTCAAAATTTCCAGAATTTATTGAGTGTTATGTGAAATTATTCATTCTTCCAATAAACACAAAAATAACCAGTTTTGGGTATAACACCCTATGGGGACACCTTAGGTTACTTTTTCTGTAGGATCATAATATAATATCATAATGAGAACTATTTTATCAAAAATCAATCTATATTAAGGGCTTGTCTTTTTTGATTTGAAATAATTTGACAAGTTAGTTAATCACTACATAAAGTTCTTAAAGTAACCTTTTGGGCTTTATAGGTATTTAATTAATATCTCACATGTTCACACTCAAGCACCTTTCCATTACTGAAAATCCTGGAATCTACCTCTCCAAGTATGAATCCCAGCTTGTACACTACACTGTCTGAAATAAAGAATTAAGAAAAGCTCAATTAATTTATCTTTGTTTCATTAAATATAATAATAGTGTTCCCTTTTGCATGTGCAACCTAAAGGTTGATCTCAATGATGAAATTCTTAATCCAAAAGTAGCAAATCTCATCTTAAACAAATTAAAACTATTTACTCCTTCATAATTGAGAATTTTAGCTCCACAAAATTTGCAAGTTTTGTCTTTGAAGAGGATGAATACCCAGCCAAACTCTAGAAGGAAATCAAATACTATCATGCCTATCCATTGGCAGATTATTTTTCCACTCACTTTGGAAAATCTCTTAGAATAAAAGCTTCATCATCCTTCAAGCCTCTCACCAACTCTATCAGCAACTTCCTCCAAGCCCTTAAGCATCTTTGCTCACTCTCTCCTAATATTTTGTCTGGGGATATAATTCTCCAAGCTCTTGCCTTCCATGGCTATAGATCCTTCTGGAATAAGTCTCCACCTTAAAAGAGCTCTTAAGAAAAGTGGAATTAGACATTGTTCTACTTGAAAGTACAGATGAAGAGTAAATACTTTCCCTTAAAGTGTTCCTGAAGAAGAGGAATAAGGTTTTTACAAAGTTAAACATAATCTTTTGGAAGCTCACCCTGAGTCTGAGTGCTTCAAAACCTTCCCTGATAAAATAAGAGACCTATCAAAAATTTAAAGGAAATCATGATACAGGTGTTGCCTTAGACATATTTAATCACTGTTATGAAAGTCTCAGCCATAGTATCCTAGACTGTGGGTGCTCAAACTGAAAACCTAAAAAATTGAAATAAACTCCAATTTTTGGAAATAACATGAAAATTTAAAAGTAAAGTTGTAAATTAAAAATGAAAACTTCTTTGTTTTTTGTTTTCCCAATTGGCTCTTAATGAGGATTTGTGATTTTTTCAAGAAAAATTTCAAAATTAACATTATTTTGACCAATTTAAAAAATTTAAGAGAAGAAATTGAAATTTCTTGTAAGAAATAACTGAGATGAAATATTAAGAAGGTTAAACCAGAAATGGAAAGTATTAAAATTTTATACTTGAACTCTTTCCAAAATTTGCATGTAGAGAATTTCTGAAAAAATGGACTGATTTTGAATAATGATGAGGTTTGCAAAAAAGCATTTAATGATTTCAAAAACAAGAAGTTTAATATACATAAGGACTAGATTTCTTCATTTCAAGGATTATTGAACTCAACTTGAAAAGGAGAATTAATTAGAAAATACCTTTGATAATTCAAATTTCCTCTTATGTGAAAAAGGTATAATAAAAATAGAATAATATACTTTAGATAGATATCTTGAGTAAGCAAAAAAAAAAATAGTAAGAATATTTTAAAAAAAGAAAAATAATCCTTCTTAACGCAAATTAATAGCTAAAAATTGAGCTTGAAAAATGTGTGGAAGGAATTTTTCCAAACAAAACATTATTTAAACCTTTTACTATACCTTTTCAAAGGAAGGTAAATTATTTAAGAGGAGATAAAATGATGTATATTACATTTCAATTGAGTGAAATTGTCAATGATAAAAGATTTTGCTTAAAGTATCTGAAAAAACATTTTAAGGTTAGTATCAAGGTTGAGAATAATATTTAAAGAAGGTTAGACCTGCTATCCCCACCAGTGGGGGTAGCTTTTCTTTATGGTTACTTTTGGAATATTAGGAATATTGAAGTTGAAATTCGATTATATCTGATGGTGTTAATGAAAAGATTTTTTCTCCTGAAAAAACATTGAATTTAAAAATTACTTACCCATTATATATGTAAAACAATTAAATGAAGTAGATATTTTTTACTATTCATTCTCAAATTATTATATTGCATATAATCCAGTATAATAATCTCAACAAACAAAGATTCAATATCTCGGTATGTAGATTATCTTTTTCTTGAGAATTCTTTACTGAAAAACTGTGATTGGGGAAAGTAAATGACCAAAATATATTTCAAACATGTTTCAAAAATGGGCTTTTACCACAGATGATCATTTTTTGAACCATCATTAAAGACATTCTCAGTGCCATTCTGTATTCCATTAATCTTGAATTATGATATTTTGTATGCTATTTAGCATATATAATATTAATTTTTTTCATAACTTTGAAATTAATCTTGCATTGTAGACTCTTATTTTTGAGTCTTTTGAAGCTATGATGAAGCAAAAAGTCATTCTAAGAGCTTCAAGAATATTATTTTAATTTCCATGAAGAGAGTCAGTGACCTCCTAAATGCACTTATTTATGTAGTCCTTTATAATTATTCCTATCTTATGCATTTATAGGCCTATACGCTCATAATCGAGAATAAACATTGATCTTTGAGCTCAAAAATTTTAAATCAAGCTTGGATTTTGAGAATTTACAGAGTAGATTAGTCATTTTTCTGCAATTTGTTTCTATTCTTCTTTTTTCGGGGGAATTTGAATTCCTATTTTGATTTTATATTCCCTTTAAATTTTCTTTTTTTCCAATTAAATGGAATAATTGGCCTCACATAAACATGAAGTGCTTTGTAAAAATACATTTTCTTGGTATGTATTTCAGAATATATCAATATAAAAATGAGTATTATCAAAACATCCTAGTTTTAATATTCAATCTTTTAATTGGTAATTTGAATACCTCTTTTCATATTTTTTATTCATATAAAAATTCAAAATAATAACCACCTTTTTCTTTGACAATTAATGAAGAAAAAAAGCTCAAAACAATTGAGCACATCTAAAATATTTGAAGAAAGCTAAATTTTCTATTCTCAAAATTTTAAATTTATAAATCCCAAATTATAAGGATAAGAAGTTCTCTGGAGATCAAAGAAAGTCTTTTAATTATTCTCTTTCCATTAATTAAACATAGTTACCTTGAAGATACACTTTCTTATCCGTATTTCCATAACAAATTTATCCATCACCTCTATTTTGGTAATCATAAAATATGTGGCTTTCACCTGAATTAAAGCTAGGATATTTTGAGCTATGAAGGTTTTTTCAATCAAACTTGGATTAAATGCAGTGTTTTGATTTAGATGAAAGCAAATAATAAAATACGTATAAATATTCAATTCATACAGATTTATACCTAGCAGATAACTTTGTTATTTTGTATTTTTATATGCTCCTTTTTTTGAATTCTTTAATAAAAAATTCAAAAATACAAAGAAAATTCAATAATATGAAATTTAAATGATATGAAAATCTTTACAAAATCTTTTATGGTTCAATTTTAATTTTTCTTTCTATTTCTTCCATGTTGATTTTTGGCTTCCTATACTTTGGAGCCTTTAAATCATTCTATAACCTTGATAAAATATAATACACATAAAATCTTCAGCTCTTATTCATAAAGAACTAATATACAGAGTTTGTTACAGTATTTTTAAAGAAACTTTCATTGTTGAATATATCCAAAGCTAAATTCTTTAAGGAATGGGTGAGAGGTTTCAAGCTTATGTACCTCTGTAGATATTACAGCTCATATCTAAAAAACCTCTAAAACCTATTTAAAAAACATATTTTTCGCATTTTTTTCACTTAAATGTTCAATTACTTTCCTCAAAAGTATTCAAATTTATGTTTTAAGATATATTTTAGCTTTTTATCAAAATAAAGATTAAAGAAAAAGGAATTGAACAAATCTCATTCTCTAATAGCTGGAAACAAGATAATAGCATGTTAAAAATAGTGCATTGGAAAATAAACAGTTTACCTATAAAGTTCTTTATCAGACTTTTAAACCTTCCAGAGTGAGGGTTTGAATCAAAGCCCAAAGAGTACTTTAAAAACAATTGATTCTAAATTTTAATAGTCTACATGGATAAGATGAATTTTTCAAAAAAAACTCTATACTAAGGTTTTTTGGCTCTAAATTCAATTCTTACATTAAATGATTTTGAGATCCTACCAGCAATATGAAAACATAGTAAGTAATAACTAAAATATTTTTAATAATTCTAAAATTTCTTTTGAATAAAGTTAGTCATAATCTCTTTTATTAAATAATAATTTGGCTTTATCCTCTTTTTTTATTTCATTATTTAGAGCTGAAATACTCTCAAGTGAAATAAAATATTGATATATAATAAATAATATAATTTATTAAAGAGTAATTATAAGTTGATTGAGTCTATTTATATTAAGATTGTTCCCAGCCCAATAGTCTTTTCATATCTGATTTTGAATCAATTTTTATAATAAATATAAAATTTAGATAAAATATATTCTAGCCTCAGTCACTTTTAATATTAAATATCCATCAAATTGGCTCCCTATGAAAAAAATATCTAAATGTGCTCATTTTTCTCTATTTTCAATGGATTGATAAATATATTCATCTGTAGTACTCTTAATGGTAGTTGTTTAGGAATTGTTACCATAACATGATCCCCAATGTTTATATTGGTTTTTCTAACGATTTATTAATTTAAAATACTTTAAGATTATTTCCCCCCTATAACTTTAACAATTTTTTCTATTATTAATTTATGAAAAGATCTTATTAAAGTGCTAAAACATAACTATTGAAGGAAATACTGGATGACTAATATATTTTAGATAAAATGAACCAAAATACTTCCCCAAATCCCACTAAAAATATTCGAGTAATATAAAATTCATTTTTCCAAACAGAATAAAAATTGATAAATTATTTAGATAAGTTCTTAAAATACCAATATGCTGGCCAAAACATGAATATATTCATACTTTTATAATTGATATAATAGTTTATAATTTGACCAGATTGTGTGATAAAAGGCCTTAACTAAATGATACAGCTTCACCTGATCGAAATATGTCTTTGGGATTATGCTTCAATTTTTTATATTAGAAGCTCTAAAATTTTCTCTATCAATGTTAAAAAATAGCTTTCAGAAAGAAAACGTATATAATTTAAAATTCAAAAAACATCCTCATTCAATTATATTATTCCAATTCTGAACTTATTTTCAATAATAGAACCTTGTGATTTTCTTAAATAAATATCCACATTTGTGCTCTTATAAATCTCAAAATTTGAAAATCTAATCTTCTTCTGTAATTTAATATAAAAAAAATCATTCATCTATACACAAGTGAATATTTTATTAATTTTTGAAAGGTACTTGAGGAAAAAATGAAACTCAATTAGGAATTAATTGTTTAAATATAATCAATAATTTCAGAATTTATCAGTTCTTCTAATAATTTTGAGAAATATTTTCTATCTTAATATGAATGGATGATATTAGATTACACTAATGACTTTTTTTAAAAAATATATTCTTTAGAATCTCCTTAATAGATGAAAAAGGATTACTTCAATACCAATAACTACAGAACTCAAGAGTTCTTATTCTATCTATATATGGTTCCTTAAAGCATATTTTCTTATCTGTTCTTATATGATCCTACATTATTATTTGTGCACAATTGGTATATGATTGGAATTTTAAGTTAATAATTTGTAAATTGATTCCTCATCAAAATATTTAAAAGAATCTGTTTCTCATTTTTTTCACTTAATAATTATATTAAATTTATTGAATCATTGGAAAGAATTTTTCACCAATGGCTTACTAAAGTGTGTTTTAATTAAAATATTCTAGAATTTCTCTTATTTATATATGCAATGCATGAAGTTAATTAATATAAACTAATCAATTTATTACTAAAATCCAATAAAAAAACCTCTTAACAAAAAGGTCACATATAAAAAAATAGATACATTTACCAGAAGGATAAATGAAGCATTCTTTTATTTTA
Source organism: Austropuccinia psidii (assembly GCA_023105745.1). Taxonomy (NCBI): domain Eukaryota; kingdom Fungi; phylum Basidiomycota; class Pucciniomycetes; order Pucciniales; family Sphaerophragmiaceae; genus Austropuccinia; species Austropuccinia psidii. Next base: position 34,798,498 of record JALGQZ010000011.1, read on the forward strand.
ATTAATCAGGATATGGCTTGAATATACAAATTAGAGAATAAAAAAATTATTAGTATCTAATTATTAAGAAATTATTGAGAAAATATTTTTGTTACATATTTAATTTCAAATTCATCTGTGGTACCTTAATAAAGAATTTCAAACACAATTTTCTTTAAAGATGGCTCAGGAATTCTAATATTCCTCCTCTAAGATATCTCTATAATATCTCATACATGATTCAAATCAAGACATCAGGGAAAATTTCATTTTGAGTAGGGGAGGGGAAAATTACATAAATTATGTGGATAAATAAACTCTTTAAGGAATATTTTAGCTGAATTTTAGGTAATTTGAAGTCTATGAAAATATTCAAGATTTAACTATACTGTTAATTAATAAATTACATAAAGGCTCTAAAAACTTAAGTTGTATTTTTTCATAATTTTTTTGGAAATATTTTCATTTAAAAAAAATACATTTTCTTTTTCTTAGAAGGAAAAATTCTATGGCTTGTATCACCATTTTATCTGGTAGTAAAGCCACACTTGGAAGTATCCAATACTAGGGTTGATTAGGAAATCTTTTTATTCAAATGAATCCGTTGGTTTCAACTTATTATTTCCATTCATAACAAATCTCTGGGCCAATTTAAATAAACATAGCCTAGAATTATGAGGCTGGAAGGCCTCACAAAGAGGTTTCATTAATCATTTTTACATCTTTATTTAATAATTTTTTATTTTTTACTTAAAAATTTACTCTTCATTTTCAAACTCTTCTATATGAATCCCTCAGAGGAGCTACAGTCCTCAAATGGGACATCTCCTGAGGCTGAGCTTCAGGATGAAGAAGTGGAATTTCAAAAACTTTAATCGGAACTAAAAAGGAAACAAAAAGCACTTTTCCAAAAATAAAATTTTACAGAAAAGATAAGGATTAATTGAAGCAAAAAAAAAAGAAAAAAACGAGTAAAAAATTTACCCACAAGGAGAGAAATCCTAACTGTGTTGTTGGCTCAGAAAGACAGGGGATTGTAAAAAATAATCTTATTGATGAAGGGATGAAACATAAGACAGAAGCTGAAATTTTTGGATTTTGAGAAAGAGATACTTATTGCATCTTGAATCAAGATCAAAAAGAAAAAAATTAAAATAAATGAGAAGGAAAGCTCAATGATAAAATGAAGACAAACTTACTGTATTTCCTTGAAAATAAATCCACTATCACATTTAAAGAGATTACTGAATAAATGAAGGAAAACTATTCTCTTACCATATCACATCAGACAATCCAAAAGCTTCTCAATGCTATGGATATAACCTAGAAACATGTTACTCATTTCCCAGAATAATGGAAAAACCATATTTTTTGTTAAAGTGTGAAAGATTTGTCAGCTTCTGAAGTCTGGATTTAGAAAAGAAAGTGATATTTTTATTATTATTAAGGCTTTTATCTTGATTCAGGAAACATATCTTGTTAATCATCATCAGGTTTTTTTTAATTTACTTTTGTTCTAATTGCCAAAGATATAGATGATAATTGATATGATTTTTGAATTCTTTCAGGTCTTCCTTCTATGTTAAGAATAGTGCCTAAAGTAAAACAAGTAAAACTAATTGAGGCTATCTAAGAGAAAGGATCAGTTTATCTGTGAGCCTTAGAGGTAATTTCATATACCCAAAAGACCACAAATACAAAATTAACATATAAATATAAATAAAATAAATTTACTTATATTATTAAAATGAAAATCAAAATATAAATATAAAATTATATTCAAAATAAGAGATTTAATTACAATTTAAAAATAAAATTACATTAAATTTTGGAATTATAAAATTACATTTATAGTTGAAAAAATTAAGTAAAAATGAAATTTTAACAAAATTGTAAAAAAATAAATAAATTTGGAAAAAAGTTAAATAAAAATTATTATAACATTTTATCCAATAAATAAACATATAAAAATTATTTAACCATTGGATTCCTCATAAAAAATCAGGTGGGGTCACCTCTGAGTGAAATTCTTGTAGCTCACCTCTAAATAAGCTTAAATTAAGTTTTTAGTATTTTCAATACAAAAGTTGAAAATACTCAAAACTTTAATTTAATTCACACCACATGTGGTGTTAACCATCAATTTTTGTGTTAAAATTGATGTGTTGTGTTTAGCTTAGAAGTTATGAGGAATTGAAGTATTTTCAATTGAATTCAATTGAAATGTCAAAATGTGCGCGTGTATTACATAAGTGAACTTTGATTTACATATGAGGTATCAATTATTACTGTATTGTACTGTACAATTCAATTGAATTACATATGTAAATTATAAGTATAATACATGATGAGGAATTAAAGGAAAAATAAATTGGAAAGATTAAATCTGGGGGGGAAAAGGAACTCCAGCTCTAAGGGGGAGCTAGACCCCCAAAATCCTTTCTGACAGGCGTGTGGTGTCAAAATTCATGCAAAAGTTCATCACTTTTGGCCTGGAAATGAGTTACAGGGTCTGTGGACTCAATTGATGATGAGGTTTTGATACCAACTGGGGTAGGTTTAGCTGTTGCCAAGAGGGTAAAACTACCCTTAAGATGAAACAATCATAGTAAAAACAATTTTAACTGGTTTCTACGCCTCTTACACACATTATGACGTGTTTTGAAGGCTCTAGATCAGGTATTGCTATAGTAATGGCTGATTTAAGGGTTTAAAATGGCTAAAAATGGCTTAAACCAGCCCTTTTTGGTCTAAACCAGGTTTCAATGATGCCATAATTGGCTTTTCTGTTGTCAGACTGTTTTTCACGACTGACAAGAATAAATTTTACTTTTTGAGTAAGAGAATTGATGGCTATAAAAGAATGTCTTCTTTGCCCCACTTTTCTCTTCATGTTAGAATCTTTTACTTTTATAGTTAGTTTAAACATTGTTAAATGAATCAATAAGAGATTCCAACCACCATTTTTAAATCATTTTAATCCTTTTAACCATGTGAAAAAATCATTCTAATCATTGTTTGTAACTTTTATAATCATTTTTACCCCTGAACCACCCCAAAAGTGAATTAAAGAATCTTTCATCACTGTAAACTTTGTCACCTTGTTTCCAAATTGACTCTGGTCACTTTTGGGCATGTTTTCTCTTTAATATTATTTTTAAAGACTCTGTTCTTTAATTAATTGCTTGCAGGTCATTGCTCAATTAATTCCAATTGAAATTGCTCTTGAAGAAATTTCTTTTGTAGCCTTAAAATATCTCTTGTAGAGTATTTTTTGGATAAATTTTTATTGTTGGTAAAACAATAAGTCTTTATAATATTATTGTTTTATACTAATAAAGTTATAAACAGTAAAATCGGCGTGTTTTCTCTTAAAAATAACATTTCTTACCATTTTTAATTGATTTTTACCTTATACAAATTTTGAGGACAGGAAAAGTACTTGATTTTTAATCAAAGTTTCATATCCACACCTTACATTTGCGGGCCCAGCCATGATATTTTACCTGTGACATATGTTTTTACTATTTTTAAATCTTTTTTCTTATATTGAAAAATTTAAAAAACATATGAAAGATACTTATAATTCAAAAAATCCATAAAAAATACTTTTTTTTCATATTATAAGTGAGGCTTATATTTTTATTTCCTTTTTGAAATAACCTTTTTTTACTTAATTAATTGGCTTTTTCATTAATTTTAGTGTCTGACAATGTGGTAAGACAAGAAAACATTGAAACAGCCTCAACAGTAACCAGCATTATTCCTTCCAGTACTGTTAATTCTGATCATAATAGTACTATTATTGTGACTCAGAATATTCAACCAGAGCCAATTTCTTCTGAATTAGTCAACTTGGAAATAAGTAATACTCTTCAGAAAGCCAAAGATTTGGCCAATAGTAAGTTTTTTGACATAAAATTACTATTTTAAGCCTTGTTAACCATAATTATGCCTTCAACCAGGTCAGGAGCCAGCTATAACCCCTCAAGCAGCTCCCAGAAAGATAATAGACGTGATTATGGCAGAGGCCAATCAGGTACAGAAGGAAAAGGGTCAGTTGATGACTTCCAAACAACTAAAATGGGTCATTCTGAAGCTGATAATACCATTTTACCTTCAAAAAGAGCTGACACTGCCACAACAAGCCTCTGTGGACATATACAAAGCCAGCCACAGTGCATACAACAATGCAACCCAGTTCAAGGAGTACCAGATCCTTGCAGACCTGTGGAAGAATTGCATGAATTCTTACCTGACAGTGAGAAAATTCCTGGGCCATCCCAATACTTGCAAATTGCTCAATGGATGGCATCCATTGATGGAGAAGAAAAACATGATGCTTTTGACACTAGAATGGAGGAAAAACAACCCTCCACCACCCAAACCAGTGCCAAAAACATCCCCAGTGGCCAGCACAAGCAATTCCAACATGAAAAAGCAGCCACAAACTCCAAACAAGGGCAAAGGGAAGGCACCAGCCCCAAAACCTTACAGCCAGGGCTACAGAATCCCAAAGATTAAACAGGATTCCATGGAAAATGTATTTCAGATGGCAAGAACCATGATGGAATTACAAAAGAAGGAGGAAGCCAGATTAAAATATCACAAATGATTTATGATACTTTTAATTGTATTCCAGAGTTGTATAAAGCCATTATTGACGTAAAAAATAATCTTTCTGCTAAAAATACATCAATTTGTGAGTGACAATCTTAAGACAAATAACTTGAGTCTGAGCCAAATAAATGATACAATTCAATGCTTTGAAAGAGCTTTAAGAACAATCAAAACTTCCAATAATGATAATTCTTTTGGCATTAAGATAAATGAACAATCTGCCATTATTAAAGAATTAACAGAAAAAAATTCTAAATTCAATATTTATGACATAATTGAAACAAGAATAAAATAAGCTATTAATACTATCAAAGAAGATAATAAAAAAGTTCTTGATGATATTTCAAAATCATTTTCAGAAGTAAAGACAAATACAGTTGCCTTGAAAAAGCATTTTGATACCTCAAGAGAGGAAATATCAAAATTAACAATAAAGTTAAATGAAGTTATATCTGATAATACTAAACAAACAGAATTATGTAATGAGCTTACATATAAAGAGGATGATCATAAAAAGAATGTCATAGACTCTATACAAAGCTTACAACATGAGTTAAGAAATTCGCAAAGGTGTAATAACAATAAAATGAATGATATTGAACAACTGCTAAACACTTTACCAAGAATGTCTACACCTCCAAATCAAAATGAAGATGCAAGAATTCCCAATCCACAAGTATTGGATATTGAAAATTCACAGTCAAAAAATGAATTTTCTACTTCTTTTCATAACTTAGAACCATCAATGGGCCAATCACTCTTGAAAGAAGTTTCAAAACTTAAAGAATGGCCTCACTTCAGTGGTGAAGGAGAGTATGACCATATGGAATTCATTAGAGGTATTGACATGATCAAAGAGGATTTTGAATTACCAGACAGATTGGTAACAGCCAGATTTAACACCTTGTTTACCAGATCAGCTCACAGATGGTACATAAAAATAAGACAAGCACATGGACACCAGAGTTGGACTTGGTGGAAAACCCAAATCATTAACAAATGGCAAATGATGCTTAGAGGTTTAAAGTTGAAACATCCTTTGAATCTGCCAAATTTAATTGTGATAAAGACAAAGCTTTACCATGGTTTTGCCAACAAAAAGACAGATTAACAGCATTATATCCTGACGTGTCAGAATTCATGATCCATAGGAAAATTCTAAGACAACATGGAGGTGACTTAGAGCATGCTATCAAAAGCAGGACTACTGAACAATCCTCAGCAGAGGATATTATCAATATATTAGAAGAAGTAACCACCAGAACCAAAATTGGTTCTAATAGGGTTAATCTCAAAACAAGGTTTAATACACCTTGGAAAGATTCTGTGGACAAAAACCCCAAAGAAAATTCTAATAATATGAAGTATAAATCTGCAGATACAGTCAGAAAGTGCCATATTTTCCAAAGCACCACCCATTTAGCCAATACATGTCCAAAGAAGGGAAAAATCAATGAAATTGATATTGAAAAGGAACCTGATGTTGAAAAAGATGAAATAATTGAAGACAATTCAGATGATAAATCATCAATATTTTCTGAATCTTCAAAAGATATAGAAAATATCAATGCCACTCTTGACATCATGGAATCTCATTCCCACTTGCCACAATTGAGCAATGGTCAACTTGATTTATCAAAAGTTCAAGATGCACAACTTATGAAAACAAAACCAAGCAGGGGAAAAGGTTATACAGCTGGTAGCTCCTGTATAACAGAAGTGGTGATTGATAACAAGCCCACCAAACTTTTGCTTGACCCAGGAGCCTTCTGCTCTTGTGTTGGAAAATCTTTTCTTAAGACTTGTGTACCAAATTTTGAAGACCAATTGTTACCAATTGATGGTATAAAATTCAACAGTGCAAGTAACCCAGTGAAAGCATTAGGAATCTTTGAGACCAATGTCATATTCCCACACATAAATGGGAATTTAAGAATCACATTTGAATTTTTTGTTATGGAAAATTGCTCTAGTACCCATTTTATATTGGGAAATGACTATTTAATCATGTATGGGATAGATTTGCATAATAACAAAAAAAGATACTTTACTATTGGAGACAATAAGCGCCAAAAATTTGCCTTTTTACCATTTAAAAGACAAATTACAGTAAACAAAGTATCACCAGTCAACTTAGAGTTAGTGAAATTCAAGTCTGAACAGTTAAATGAGGCTGAAATAAGCCTTCATCTGACTGATAAACAGGAAAATGAACTTTCTTCCCTTTTGTATGACCACAAAAAAACATTTTCTTCAGACAAAGAACCTCTAGGAGCAATTATTGGTCATGAAGTTGACATCATTCTTAACATTGAGAGACCTTATCCACCACTCTTAAGAAGACCTGCATATCCAGAAAGTCCAAAATCAAGAGAAGCTCTAGAAATCCATATCAAAGAACTTCTGGACCTTGGTGTAATAAGAAAAGTAGGCCACAATGAAGAAGTAGAAATAACTACACCAGTCATAGTGGCATGACATAATGGAAAATCCAGAATGTTTGGGGACTTTAGAGCTCTGAACACTTACACTGTTCCAGACAGATACCCAATACCAAAAATACAAATTGCCCTTACTCGAATATCTCAAGCAGTGTATATAACCACTATGGATGCCCTTAAAGGATTCCATCAAAATGTGGTGACACCAAGAGCAAGAAAATAATTGAGAATTATTGTTCATTGTGGAGTGTATGAATACTTGAGGATGCCCTTTGGTATCAAAAATGCACCTTCACACTTCCAAAGGATGATGAATGAAATCTTCCCTGAAGAACTGTCAGGATGAGTCTATGTTGAAGTGGAAATAAAGCTATTTACAACTAAAACTATGACTGTGACACGTGGAAAATAGTTTAAAATAGTTTTATAAGGGTTAGGGATGGATTAATTTAATAATAAAGGGGCTTTACTATAAGAAATATAGTGGTGGTGAGCGCTGTTGAAAGCCCTGGGTGCAGCTTTACCTGTTGGGTTACAATAATAAAGACTACAATACTTTAAATTAAGAGTATACCTGTTTATTACCCAAGAGTGAAACTGTTTTTGACAGTTTACTACGTAGGGTATTCAAGAGCAGGATGAGGAAAGGCTTTTGGCTGTGAAAAGCCCTCCTTTTATCCTAAAATTGAGGTGGAAAGGCTGCTAGACCTTTCCACGTAGAGGAAGTGAAGATTTTTCACTCTCTATGACAGGCTTGTGGTTTGCAAACAGCCTGTATACCCTGTATTGGGCTCAGATGTGGTTTTGAAACCACATCTGGGCAGTTTTCACCAATACAGGGTGAAATTTTTCATCTGGGGACCTCACAACCTGATTCTGACGTGTATGATGCGTAGAATGCTGTACAGAAACTGTATGGGACCCCAGTATTGACTGACATATGAGGTATTGAAGTAAAAACATGCTTCTTCGTCTATTTGACACCTCATATTCATGGTTAAGGGATATTATCCCATGGTAAGGCTGTATCTGACAGCAGGTGGGATTTTGACCTTAAAATGGTCATACCTCTGTCAGTGTTTGAGATATCAAGCTCAAAGTTGGTTCATTGAATAGCTCTGTATGAGCTCTACACAATGGTACCCAACTTGACATGGTTATCATTAAATATGACAAAGTTATCCCATGTACAAGTATTTTTGTACATTGGCGTGGTCTGGTCAAAAGCTGTATTAAGCTTGTTTGGCCAATAACTTCTGTTGTAGTTGAGCTATAAGGAAATGGATGGCACCATCAGATAGCCCTGATTGTGATCTTTCCAAAAAGACCCCACTTCAGGTATCTCACACTAAAACTGTAAAAGTTAGATGAGAGGTGAATGGTTTGTTCACCCTTATTTGGTCTGAATTTGACCATAACTCAAGTAATACTGGTGCTAGCTCAGTTTGGCTGGTACCATTGGATAGCCCTGGCTTAGAGCTTCATTTTGAGTACCCATTTGATGGGGTTAAGCCTCTCCTTCTAGATTTTAGATGAGAGGTGAAAATTAAGGTTTATGCTCAGCAATAACTTTGAGCAGGAATAACTTTGTTATTTCTTGTCCTATGGTGATGGGACTTATATTTTCAGGAAGAGGTGAGTTTCCTCTTTCTTTTGATACCTTTTGAGCTAATTTGTCTCAGTTCCATGTTTTGGTGGTATTTTGGCTATACCATTGGTTTATGGTATTTTGGCTGTCATGCTTGTGCTCTGGTTTTGAGTCACAGGCTGACATACCCTCCCTCTAAAAAAGGCTCATCATTGATGAGACTGTTCAGTCCTCCTAGAGGCTCTGAATCTCCTTAGATGAAGGTTCCGATCTGGTATGGCATCTTCTGCCAACCATTTGTCTTTGTCAGCTGTCTGGTTCTTGAATCTGACTAGATATTGTCTCTGATCCTTCCCATTGAGTCTGATTTTTCTGGCCCTGATGATTTTACTCACAGGTCCAGGAGAGTCTTCTACTTCCACTATTTCTGGTGGAGTGATGTTTTTCTTCCTGGAGGGGAATTTATTCTCCTCTGTTTGGAAGTATGGTTTGACCAGGCTTACTGGAAAGACTGGGTGTTTCCTAGAAAACTCCTCAGTGAGCTTGACCTCTACTGCAGTCTTCCCTATCAACTTAATGATAGTGAAGGGCCCTACAAATGAGTCTCTCATTTTCTTGGGTCCTTTGAGATTGTTAAAGTTCAGTGTAGACACTAACACCTGGTCCCCTTCCTTGAAGTCAGGTTCCATATGTGATTTGTCCCACCTTTGCTTATTATACTCTTTGGCCTCAGCTATGCATTTGGCAGCAGTATCACAGGCTTTCTTCCACATAACATGGAAGTCTTTGGATGTGGGGTGGATGGTCAGAAGATTCTTCTTCAAGTGATCCACAGGTAACAGGGGATTCCACCCTTTCTCTACCAGTGCAGGTGTTTTTCCTGTGGTAGAGTGCTGGCTTGTATTATAAGCCAGTTGGACTGCTGGTAAGAGGGTGACCCAATCATGGGTATATCCCTCATGGTCCTTGTATTCCATGCCATAGGCACAGAACCTCCTGAGGATGTCCTCCATTGTTTGGATCATCCTCTCAGCTAGGCCATCTGTTTGTGGATGGTAAGCTGTGGAAAAAGCAAGCTTGGTGCCAAGCATGTCATATGAATTGGTCCAAAATTCAGATGTGAATTTCGGGTCCCTGTCACTAATTATGATCTTAGGGACTCCACAGGTGGATATGATGTTATTCCAAAATAACAGAGCAGTGTCCATGGCTGTGTCCTCTTTATGGCATGGTAGACATCTCATGCTCTTGCTGAACCTATCAACTATGATTAAGCAGGCATTGTAGTTTTCTTTGCCTCCTGGGACAAGTCCTGTGACCCAGTCCATGTTGATGGTTTCCCATGGGTGTTTGGGTTCTTCTATGTGTTAAAGCAACCCATATTTCTTCCCATGCTTTCTATTTGCCTTTTGGCATCTTTCACAAGTGTTGATGTATTCACTCAACTCTTGCTCCCACTTGGTCCACCAAGCTGTGCTTGCTACCCTCTCTTTAGTCCTGTCTTCACTCATGTGTCCCATGTAGGGGCAGTCATGGCATTCCTGCAGGATTAAAGAGATGTGGTCTCTGTCTATCACTGTGAGTGCACTGGTGTGCTTATCTCTGTGATAAATCAGCCCATCTATAAGGAAGAATTTATTGTCCTTATAGGCCCTCAACCAGGGTTCCTCCAGCTGGGTTTCCAGTTCTGGGCTCCTGTATTTTTGTTGAAGGAGTTGGAGTAGTATGCTGCACTGTTTGTGTTTAGCATATGATTTCAGCACTGCATTGAAAAATTCATTGTGCAGTGCTGAGGAACTTATTCCCAGTATGGGGGTTTCTATCCCTTCTGAATCAGTGTTTCCACTGTCAAGGGTACCACTCCCTGGTGCCCATTCAGAGAATCTGAAGTTCTTCTTCCTATTTATTTCCATAAAATGGATAGGAATTTTTGCAGAAACTTCAGGGTCATAAGCTGGATTGCTTTTGACATTGTCCAGTGGCCATCTGCTAAGGCCATCTGCATTGGTATGGCTTTTACCTTCCTTGTATATGATGGTCATGTTCCCTCTATACTCCTGGATGGCTATTTGCCATCTCAGCATGTGTCTATTAGTAGTCTTCATGTTTAGTAAAGACTTCAAGGCTGTGCAGTCTGTGTAGACTTCAAAGACTGCACCCTCCAAATAATAATGGAGTTTTTCTAGAGCCCAGACTAGACATAGACATTCTGTCTGGGTGGCCCCATACCTGGCTTCGGAATCTTTCAGCTGCCTGGAGATGTAACATATTACACCTTCTCTTGGTTCACCATCCACAATTTGTCTTTGGTGAAGGGCTGCTCCCAAGCCTTGGCTGCATGCTGCATCTATATATAACTTGAATGGTAGTTCAAAGTCAGGCAAGATGAGCACAGGTGCATTTGTGAGTTCATATTTGATCCTCTCATATGCATCCCTCCTTTCCTTGGTTATTTCAAAAACTACATCCTCTGAGCATAACTTGTATAAACTACTAGTTATGTGAGCAAAGTTTTTGATGTGGTTTCTATAGTAGCTAGCAAATCCAAGGAAAGATTGCATCTCTTTGATGTTCTTTGGCACTGGCTTTTGCAGTACTGCTGCTACTTTGTTCTGGTCAATTGCCAGACTAAGGCCTGAGACTTTGTGTCCTAGAGCTAGTAGCTCTTGTTGGCCAAAATTACACTTTTTAAGTGAAATTTTCAGATTGATGGGTGTACATTTACTTAGCACTCTGTCTATGTATTGTACATGGTCTTCCCATGTCTCTGAGTATATAATGATATCATCAATATACACTACCATCCAGCCTTCCATTATTTCTTCTTGAAATATGGTGTCCATCATCCTTTGGAAGTGGGCTGGTGCATTCTTGATGCCAAATGGCATCCTGGTGTACTCATATATGCCCATATGGCATATCATTCTGAGTAATTTCATTGAGTTTGGTTTAACTCCATTTTGGTGGAAGCCCTTCATACAATCCATCTTGGTTATGTATTTGGCTTTGGCCAATTTATCCAAGGCATGAGGTATCCTTGGTATAGGATACCTGTCTGCTTTTGTGTAGTTGTTCAGGGCTCTGAAGTCTCCACACAATCTAGACTTGCCATCATGCCAGGTGATTAGGACAGGAGTGGTGATTTCCACTATTTCATTATGTCCAATCTTCCTAATGACATCCATGTCCAGGAGTTCATTGATATGTTTCTCAATCTCTTTCCTGGTCTCCAGACTTGCTGGGTAAGGAGGTCTCCTTAACATGGGTGGATAAGGCCTTTCTACATCCAGATATAGTTCTATATCATGGCCTTTGATCTTGCCTAATGGTTCTTTGCCAATGGCAAATGCTGGTCTATTCTTCCTCAGCATCTTCAGTAAACTTAGCTTTTGTTTACTGGTGAGGCTAGTGCTAAACTGTCCCTCTCTGAATTCTTTCAGAAGTTCTTCTAGTGGGTCCTGAGAAGATATCTGGTATATATCAAGAGAAAATTTCTTTTCCTTGTTAGTACCAATGGTAATATGCCTATTTTTTACTGTTGTAAATATCTATGCCATACATCCTCTGGTAATCTGTTCCCAGTAAAAACCCTTGGATGTGGGCATCTTCAAGCACTACAAACTCTGGGTTGAGTCTGATATTACCTTTTCTGTGGGGTATAATTATCTCTTTGATAATTGTCCCAATAGAGGTCATCTTTCCAGATGCACTCTTAAAGTTTTTTGCCCTGGTGGGCAAGAGTTCTTTTTCCCAGTTTGGGAAGTGGTTATCTAGATAATTTCTGGCCACTATGGAGCAGTGTGCTCCACTGTCAATGATCAGTGGGTGCTGAGCATGGTCAATACATACAGCCATTTTTGTGGCTGTTCCATGCATATATGCCATTCCTTTGGTTGGTGTAACCAGGAATGTTTGTGCATCTTGTGTATGTTTACACAAGTTCTTGTTGGAAGTGTCTTGTGGCATGCCTGCTTCCAACTGTATGTCCTGGATTTCCAATGGGGTTTCCTCTTGGTATTCCACTAGAAGTTCCTCTCTTGGGTCTTGATCATAATCAGATAGTTCTCTGATGGCATCTCCCATAGAGTCTGATTCAGAATCCTCTGTTGGAAGTTCTTCTTCAGGGACTTTTTCTATAGCATAGACTTTCTTCTTTGCTTTTGGACAGTTGTTGGCATAGTGGTCTGTTGAACCACAATTGTGACAAGAATTCTTCTTCTTTGCCACTTCTGTCACTCTTTCTCTGGGTTTGTCTTTAAACTCTACCCTGAAAGGTTGTTTCTCTTTGAAACTATTGCTTCTATATGGGGTGAATTTCCCTATATTAGTCCTTTTCCTTATGTCTTGTAAGGTATTGGCTATATCATCTAGAGTGCAATTTTGGTTGCATCTGCACTTTACTGCATGCTCTAGTTCTCCTGGCAGCTGTGTCAGAAGTTTATGATTCCTCATTTGAATGTTCATTTGAGGATCAATGGCTTTAAGTCTTTTAGACTGTCTAAGACACCACTCATATGGATCTTTGTCCACAGAGTATTTGTCATTTTCAAATGACATGGTCTTTTGCCATATCCAAGTTCCATTACTGTACTTTTGGATTATTTGACTCTTCCACCATGGCCAATTTCTTCTGCCATGGATTTCTTTCATTTCTGTGTACCATATACTTGCATGACCTTTAAATGCAGTATTCAGTCTAGCAGTAATCCAGTAGTCTGGTATGCTGGGTACATCAATGAAGAGTCCATCAATATAATCTATGAGTTCCATATGATCATATTCTCCTGATCCAGAGAATTTGGGCCAGTTTGAGGCCTCAGGAAGCTGTTTCAAGGCTTCCTTCTCTGAATAAGACATGCCATCCCCATCCTGGTATTGTGATGGAGATCTTGACTTATTCAACAACATGGCATCTGGTTTGATGTCATCTGGTTGATATGGATTCTCCATAGCTTGGCCTTGTGGTTGGGGCTTTAAGCTATGGTAGGCATCAAACAATTTGTTGATGTCTTGGTTCAGACACTCCCTGTCCCTGCTGCTATGGTGTTGTTCTTCAGAGATTTGATTCAGTCTCTTGTTGGTTTCTTCAGTGGCTTTGCTCAGTTGAGCATATCCTTCCTGAAGGTTTTTAACTATCTGCTCCAATGAGGCTTGAGTTTTTCTCATCCTCTCTTGGGCAGATGCAAATTCTGCAGCCTGCTTTGCAGATTGCTCAGCATATTGGGACATTTGCAACCACAGTGTGTCACTGTTGATGTTGCTCTCAGATGTGATAATGTTATTTTCAGTCTGAGTGGGGTCAATGTTTCTATTACTAGGACTACTGATTCTAGAGTGGTTTACAACTACTTCTGGTTCTTGTGTACTTCTTTTACCAAATCTAAGAGCTTCTGGATCATGGGGTCTGACTCTTTCCTCCTCTGGTTGAAGGAGGCTTTGTTCTTGCCCTTGTTGCCTTGTCTTCTCCTGGAAACTTCCTGGAATTGTGAAGAATGGTGACTCTTGGCCACTGATCTGCTGGTTTCTGAATGGTGTGAAGCCACTGGAGAGCTGATTTGGCTTGCTCCTTGTGAACCTGAAGGAATCTGAGTAGGCCCTGTCTGGGTTAACTGTTCTTCTATAGCTTGGATAGTGGCTTGATTCTCCCTTATCCTCTGTGCCCTTGCCTCCAGGAGTCTGTGCTGCCTGGTAGGGTTCCAGCCCTTGGTGATTACCATAAGGTCCTTGAAGTCTATCTCTTTGAGACAGATCTTCTGGCAACTTGATCCCAGTTCTGCCCAGTGAGTTGCTAGGTTGAACCTCTTGTTGTCCATGCTCCATTGAAACAGATCTTTGAGGAGTTGGTGGATTTGAAGAACTTGATCCATATCCTTCCAGTCCTCTGGTTTGAGGTTTCTGTTGAATTGGAGTGTGAATGGCAAGGTTGATATTATCTCCCTCATTGTTTTTCCATCCACCACTGTGTCCAATGTGTCTTCTTTCAGGGCTTCTGGTTCTAGACATTCCTGCTCTATCCTCTGGCTGGTTCCTTTGGAAGCCAAGGTCTCTGAGGTATGCAGGGGACATATCAGTGTTTGCAAGCAGTCAAAAACTTTATGTTCTTAGGGTATTTACCTTTGACTGTGCCTTGTACAAATTTGTTATCTGCTGATTTGGGCAGTTTGCCTTTGGAGGTTACAACTGGGTTAATAATTGTAATCTTCCCTGTACAAGTGGTTAAGGTTGGTTTACCTTGTATTGAAGCAGAGTTTCGTGGTTTTCTACTCCTCTGAGTGGCTATTGGTGTCCACTTCTTGGCTGTAATGAGGCCTTCACTAAGCCTTTTTCCTTTACCCTTGCTGCCCTCTGGTTCTGAGGGTGTCACTGGTGTGTTGGCCTGTGACTGGGTTTCAAGTGGGATGTAGTTTTCTTCCACTGAATCAAAACAGGAAAAAGAGGGCTTATGTCAGTTAAGACTTCTTAAAAGGCTGGTTTTGCATGTCTAAGAATGGCCTCTGGGCTTGTATATTATTACAGTATGCCCTTGTATAATGACAGTGTAATTGAATTAACAATTTCACGTCAAAAATACAGCTTATGGTGTCCTGTCACACTGTTTGTGTGTCAGTATCCCTCAGATACACTTGTGGTTTTCAAGTTTATTCTGTACAAGTGGTTCTGTATAAGTGTTATTGAGTTAACAATACACTTAATCCACGCCTCAACTGATGGTTTTTCAGTCAGAGGTGTCCTTATTCAGTCAAGAATACAGGACTTTATTGATGGCTTATGTGTTTTTATATACAAAACACGCCAAAAATAATTAAATTCAGTGGGTATTAGCCACGTGAATAATACTCTTATAATATGAGTATGTATATAAAAAGGATAAATATATATAATATATATATTTAAATGAAGAAATTACGCCTAAAAAAGGATAAAACAATGGTTAATAAGTCATAAAACAGAGAAAAGACTTACTTGTAAGGTCCAAAAAAAAGTCAAAAACACGGCCAGGCCCCCAAAATGTCAGGATGAGTCTATGTTGAAGTGGAAATAAAGCTATTTACAACTAAAACTATGACTGTGACACGTGGAAAATAGTTTAAAATAGTTTTATAAGGGTTAGGGATGGATTAATTTAATAATAAAGGGGCTTTACTATAAGAAATATAGTGGTGGTGAGCGCTGTTGAAAGCCCTGGGTGCAGCTTTACCTGTTGGGTTACAATAATAAAGACTACAATACTTTAAATTAAGAGTATACCTGCTTATTACCCAAGAGTAAAACTGTTTTTGACAGTTTACTACGTAGGGTATTCAAGAGCAGGATGAGGAAAGGCTTTTGGCTGTGAAAAGCCCTCCTTTTATCCTAAAATTGAGGTGGAAAGGCTGCTAGACCTTTCCACGTAGAGGAAGGGAAGATTTTTCACTCTCTATGACAGGCTTGTGGTTTGCAAACAGCCTTTATACCCTGTATTGGGCTCAGATGTGGTTTTGAAACCACATCTGGGCAGTTTTCACCAATACAGGGTGAAAATTTTCATCTGGGGACCTCACAACCTGATTCTGACGTGTATGACGCGTAGAATGCTGTACAGAAACTGTATGGGACCCCAGTATTGACTGACATATGAGGTATTGAAGTAAAAACATGCTTCTTCGTCTATTTGACACCTCATATTCATGGTTAAGGGATATTATCCCATGGTAAGGCTGTATCTGACAGCAGGTGGGATTTTGACCTTAAAATGGTCATAACTCTGTCAGTTTTTGAGATATCAAGCTCAAAGTTGGTTCATTGAATAGCTCTGTATGAGCTCTACACAATGGTACCCAACTTGACATGGTTAACATTAAATATGACAAAGTTATCCCATGTACAAGTATTTTTGTACATTGGCGTGGTCTGGTCAAAAGCTGTATTAAGCTTGTTTGGCCAATAACTTCTGTTGTAGTTGATTTATGAGGAAATGGATGGCACCATCAGATAGCCCTGATTGTGATATTTCCAAAAAGACCCCACTTCAGGTATCTCACACTAAAACTGTAAAAGTTAGATGAGAGGTGAATGTTTTGTTCACCCTTATTTGGTCTGAATTTGACCATAACTCAAGTAATACTGGTGCTAGCTCAGTTTGGCTGCTACCATTGGATAGCCCTGGCTTAGAGCTTCATTTTGAGTACCCATTTGATGGGGTTAAGCCTCTCCTTCTAGATTTTAGATGAGAGGTGAAAATTAAGGTTTATGCTCAGCAATAACTTTGAGCAGGAATAACTTTGTTATTTCTTGTCCTATGGTGATGGGACTTATATTTTCAGGAAGAGGTGAGTTTCCTCTTTCTTTTGATACCTTTTGAGCTAATTTGGCTCAGCTCCATGTTTTGGTGGTATTTTGGCTATACCATTGGTTTATGGTATTTTGGCTGTCATGCTTGTGCTCTGGTTTTGAGTCACAGGCTGACAAGAACTCTCAGAGGGATGGTTAATCATTTACATTTATGACATTATTGTCTGTTCCAAGACTTGGGAGGAGCACATGTACAGATTGTCCAGAGTTTTGACAAAAATTCAATCAGTAAACATGAAAATCTCCTTGAAGAAATGTCATTTTGGATTTAAAGAACTTAAAGCACTAGGACATGTTGTATCTGGTTTGTCCCTTGGAATTGACAAAAACAAAGTTGCAGCAGTATTGCTAAAACCCATGCCTCAGAATAAGAAGGAAATTCAGTCATTCCTAGGTTTTTTCAGGATATTACAGGCAACAAATTAAAGATTTTGCATCCATAGCAAGACCACTTTATAAATTGTGTGACAAAGACACAGTATTTGAAATGACTGTTGACAGAGTCAAAGCTTTTGAGTCTCTAAGAGAAGCCTTGACCACTGCTCCACTCTTACTGATTCCAGACTTTAAATTACCTTTCAAACTGTATATTGATGCATCAGGGGATGGACTGGGTGCTGCACTTCACCAAGTTCAGATCATAAATGATAAACCTGTAGAAGGACCCATATGTTTCATATCCAGGCAAATCAAACCAACTGAAGCCAGATATGGAGCAAGTCAAATGGAATGTCTATGTCTTGTCTGAGCCTTGGAAAAATTAAACTACTTCTTGGAGGGATGTGTTTTTGAGGTGATAACAGATTGTACAGCTTTCAAATCACTTTTAAACATGAAAACACCCAACAGACATATTCTCAGATGGCATATAGCCATACAAGAATACAGAGGCAATATGACTATTGTTCATAAGGATGGGAATATTCATAAGAATGCAGATGGACTAAGAAGATGGCCATTATCAAATAATATTGATAATCCTGCTTATGTACCAGAAGAAGCTTCATCACAAATTCCAATAGAAGGAATAAGTGTTACAGACTTGAACACCACCTTCTTTGAAGAAGTCAGAAGTAGTTACACTCAAGATAGGAATTGTAGCATCTTATGCCAATTACTTAACAAAGACTGTAAAGACAACTCTCTAATACATGCCTTGGATGAAGTATGGAAAAAATCTTATGGTGAAGGAAGATTTCACCTACTGGATTGTATAATTTACCACAGAACCAAGCACACATGTGTCATGACAGTTGTAGACAGGTCATTAATCAATCTTGTACTGAAAGAATGCCATGATAGCCCATTTTCAGGACATCTGTCTGAAGACATAACAGGAGAGAAAGTAAAGACCTGCATATGGTGGCCAATGTGGCAGAAATATGTTGCAGAGTATTGCAAAACCTGTGACAGATGCCAAAAAGCAAATAAATCCACTGGCAAGAGACTTGGAAATATGATAAAAATCCAAGAACCAAGCAGAGCTTGGGAAATTGTCCATATGGATTGGGTAACTGGCCTACCACCAGGAGGTTACAGAAGCTATAATTCTTGCCTAGTAATTGTGGACAGATTCAGTAAAACTCCAATCTTTTTACCATGTCACAAAGATGATACAGCCATGGATACAGCTCTTCTGATATGGAATAGAGTAGTGTCATGGACTGGGATATTTACAAATATCATCAGTGATAGAGATCCCAAATTCACTTCAGCACTATGGACAAATCTTCACCAATTATTTGGCACTAAACTGTCTTTCTCTACAGCCTACCACCCACAAACTGATGGCCTGGCTGAAAGAATGATCCAAACTTTAGAGGACATGGTAAGAAGATTTTGTGCATATGGCCTTGAATTAGAAGATTGTGATGGATTTACCCATGATTGGTGTACTCTGTTGCCAGCACTGGAATTAGCATATAAAACATCAATCCATGCCAGTACCAATCAGACTCCTGCTATTCTAGAAAAGGATGGAACCCCAAGTTACCCCAAGATTCCTTGAGGAAAGATTTAATTGAAATACATCCCACAGCTGCTAGCTTCAAAGGAATGCTAGACAAAGCTAGAAAGCATGCAGTAAGGTGCATGGAGGACTCTTTTGCATATGCTAAAGACAAATGGGATAAATAACATGCAACTCCAGATTTCAAAGTGGGGGACCTAGTTCTTGTATCCACCACTAACTTCAATAACATCAAAGGATGTAAAAAGCTGAAAGACTCCTTTGAAGGACCTTTTGTGATTAAGGCCCTCCATGGAGAAAATGCTGTTGAAGTAGAGTTATCTGAAGAACTTAGCAATAAGCATCCTACATTTCCAGTGAGCTTGATAAAGCCATATAAATCTAGTGATGCTGAGAAATTTCCCTTTAGGAATATGATTCCCCAAGTTATACCTCCTATTGAGACATCTGGTACTAAGAAATTTACCAAAGTTCTCAAAGAAAGGAAATTAAGAACCAAGAAAGTAAGGGAATACCTTGTTAGGTACAGTGACCCAACTTGTGAAGATGAATGGTTAGAAGAAAAAGATATACCAGAAGCTACCAAACTCCTCAGGAGATTAAGACACACTAGAAATACCAATATTACAAAGTAATATTCCTTTTTAGGGGGAGGGAATGTGAGCCTTAGACGTAATTTCATATACCCAAAAGACCACAAATACAAAATTAACATATAAATATAAATAAAATAAATTTACTTATATTATTAAAATGAAAATCAAAATATAAATATAAAATTATCATCAAAATAAAAAATTTAATTAAAATTTAAAAATAAAATTACATGAAATTTTGGAATTATAAAATTACATTTATACTTGAAAAAATTAAGTAAAAATGAAATTTTAACAAAATTGTAAAAAAATAAATAAATTTGGAAAAAAGTTAAATAAAAATTATTATAACTTTTTATTCAAGAAATAAACATATAAAAATTATTTCACCATTGGATTCCTCATAAAAAATCAGGTGGGGTCACCTCTGAGTGAAATTCTTGTAGCTCACCTCTAAATAAGCTTCAATTAAGTTTTTAGTATTTTCAATACAAAAGTTGAAAATCCTCAAAAATTTAATTTAATCCACACCACATGTGGTGTCAACCAACAATTTTTGTGTTAAAATTGAGGTGTTGTGTTTGGTTTAGAAGTTATGAGGAATTGAAGTATTTTCAATTGAATTCAATTGAAATGTCAAAATGTGCGTGTGTATTACATAAGTGAACTTTGATTTACATATGAGGTATCAATTATTACTGTATTGTACTGTACAATTCAATTTAATTACATATGTAAATTATAAGTATAATACATGATGAGGAATTAAAGGAAAAATAAATTGGAAAGATTAAATTTGGGGGGGGAAAGGAACTCCAGCTCTAAGGGGGAGCTAGACCCCCAAAATCCTTACTGAAAGGCGCGTGGTGTCAAAATTCATGCAAAAGTTCATCACTTTTGGCCTGGAATTGAGTTACAGGGTCTATGGACTCAATTGATGATGAGGTTTTGATACCAACTGGGGTAGTTTTAGCTGTTGCCAAGAGGGTAAAACTACCCTTAAGATGAAAAAATCATAGTAAAAGCAGTTTTCACTGGTTTCTACACCTCTTACACACATTCTGACGTGCTTTGAAGGCTCTAGACCAGGTATTGCTACAGTAATGGCTGATTTAAGGGTCTAAAATGGCTAAAAATGGCTTACACCAGCCCTTTTTGGTCTAAACCAGGGTTCAATGATGCCATAATTGGATTTCCTGTTGTCAGACTGTTCTTCACGACTGACAAGATTAAATTTTACTTTTGGAGTAAGAGAATTGATGGCTATAAAAGAATTTCTTCTTTGCCCCACTTTTCTCTTCATGTTAGAATCTTTTCCTTTTATAATTAGTTTAAACATTGTTAAATGAATCAATAAGAGATTCCAACCACCATTTTTAAATCATTTTAATCCTTTTAACCATGTGAAAAAATCATTCTAATCATTGTTTGTAACTTTTATAATCATTTTTACCCCTGAACCACCCCAAAAGTGAATTAAAGAATCTTTCATCACTGTAAACTTTGTCACTTTGTTTCCAAATTCACTCTGGTCACTTTTGGGCGTGTTTTCTCTTTAATATTATTTTTAAAGACTCTGTTCTTTAATTAATTGCTTGCAGTTCATTTCTCAATTAATTCCAATTGAAATTGCTCTTGAAGAAATTTCTTTTGTAGCCTTAAAATATCTCTTATAGAGTATTTTTTGGATAAATTTTTATTGTTGGTAAAACATTAAATCTTTATAATACTATTGTTTTATACTAATAAAGTTATAAACAATAAGATTGGCTTGTTTTCTCTTAAAAATAACATTTCTTACTATTTTTAATTGATCTTTACCATATACAAATGTTGAGGACAGGAAAAGTACTTGATTTTTAATCAAAGTTTCATATCCACACCTTACATTATCAAGAGATTTTTAATTCCAATGGAAAAACAACTAAAGTATTGGGTGTAAATTAATTTGTATTTTTACTTCTTGAAATCAAATCTGGGTTACCTGAAAATTACATTTTCCTAATAGAAAACACCCCTTTTAATTGTGGTGAGGGGTACAGAAAATAAAATACTCTATGGAACCAAGATTTCTATTTTTAATATCATACTCAACATTTCTCAATTCTATCAAGCTGATATTCAACTTAATAGAGACTTATGTGAAATCCAAAGAGCCAAATACCAGGTCATACTTGGTCTCTGAAATAAAGAATGGTATTGAAGAAGCTATTACTCATTAATATTTCTTAAATTTCTATAATAAACTTAAAGTTTCTTACCAAAATTCCCTTGTGATGCAACCCATTAAAGGAGCCCTCTTGACTGGGACTAAGAAAAATATATTTTCTATATTATTGCTTATATATATATTATTTATTTGTTCTGGTTTCTATTAATCCAGAAAAATTAATTTTTACCAAACTCTTAATATTATTTACAAGAAGCCAAGTGAAAGTGTAAATACATCCCAGGAACCTTGGCAGGTGACCCAGACATAGTGAAATTTGGAAGGAATCCTTTTACACCTAGCATAAACTTTTGATACAGACAATAATTTAATAAGGTTATATAAAATCTTGTGGTGAAGGCCATTATAATAAATTAAAATTTCTAGGAGAATAAAAAAATGATAATGAATTCATATAAAGGTATTAATTTTGTAACATGAGACTAGACTTTCATATTTATGCAATGAAAAGATCAGGAAACTTGAAGGATGAATATGAGTTATGTTTTTTTTTAATTTAATTCAACTGATAAGGGATTACGTAACATACTTAAGTGATAACCTTTGATATAGCCTAGATAATTTAAGCTTGGCTCTTTAATTGCACTATTTAACATAAGTTTATAGAAGAACAAAACATTAATGACAAATTTGGAATTCTTTTTCTCTAAGTAAGATCCAGTATGATGTAGAATTCTTTAAGTATCTCCAAATGTGGAAATTGTTATGGAGCTTTTTAAGATGTAAAATTTGGTGAGTCTAAAGAGCTATTCATCCCTCTAATTCACATAGTCTGCCAAAAAAAAATATTTCTGATTTTTTGAAATTTACTGCTCCTCATTTCATTCCTATACAAAAGAAATTAATTCATCAGAAACTTCAGATTCAAGCCATAATAATTCTAAAAAAGAGCGCCCCACACTAGCTTGCTCATGAAGAGGAACATTTGGCTCTTTCATGGCTTCATAAAGGTCAGCTCCCAGAGTTTGGAACAAATCAGAGTTGTCAAAAATTCTATGATATAGTAACAAAACATTTAATTGAAAATTCATATTTTATTTATTGCAACACTCATTCTATTAAAACAAGTTAATCAACACATCTTTTAATAAGAACAATATCAGCTCATGTTCTTTTATTCAGATGGTCCAGTCTAAGGACTGTGACCTTAAATCTCTCAGCCATCTAGCATTTTGTCAAAAGATTACCACCTGTCACAGGAGCTCTTCTAAATGAAGAGGGCCTGGCACTCAGTGAACAGACTTACTTATGGAGGACTCAAAATGAAATACTCAAATGATAAGAGTAATGAAATAAGATAATAATTTCCTAGTCATAAAATAATAAGAGTTAAAAGATATGAGAGAAAACAAAAGCAATAATAAAGAGCCAACCACAAATAATCCTGTACCACTGTTTCAGCCTGTTCAGAAAAGAGAAAAGGATTCATAAAGGATATGGCCACCAGAGCTCTACTGAACAGGTGAGGGAAGGCAAAGACTAACTTAATAAATAATAAAATAATATTTCTTAATGAGAAATAAAATAGTATTAAATAATAAATCCAATATTTTAATTAACTGGGGGAAAAACCCCCAGGCGGATGAAGAGGGGCTGGTATATGTGAGAAATACCAGCCTTGGAGTATGAGTGTTGAGATACTGGCCTGTATGCTGGAAGAAGTTGGATGTGGGATTGAATCCTGTATTGGTGAATCCAATACAGGTTATACAGTCAATACAGGTATTTGCGCCTGTATTGATGACAGGCCTGTATTTGGGTCTTGCCTGTATGAAACTGTATTGAGGTCTGAAAACTGTATTTGGAGAATGTTGAATGAAACCCCCTTGCTGATTGGGTTTTGAAGGGTATCAATGAGATAATGATTGTTGCTGATTGGGTTTTGAAGGGTATCAATGAAGTAATGATTGTTGAAGATGATTGGTAATGCCCCTGCCTCCTTGGCTGTGACACCACCAAACGGAACCGCTCTCAGAAATTACATCAATATTTCCAAAGAAAGATAGTACAGCTTCAAAAAGGGTCAAGCATTCAATTATGAATCTTCCTGGGAGAACCTGGAAGATTCCCCAACAAAAGTTATGGAGTAAAACAGAAGGAGAAATAACATGGAATTTGAACTAGAAATGAATGGATTTAATAGGCCTTCAGGTGTTAAAGAAACCAAAAAAAGCTTTTGATAATGATTTACGACTGGAAGAAATGTGCAAGTCTACTCAATTGGAAAGCGAAAAGAATAATATTGATTGTGAGCTCAACATAATGACCTTACAGGAAATAGAAAGCCAGGCTCAAATTAATGAGCTACAAATATCCCAAGAAAGTGATGCAAATCTGTCAGATGAATAAAAAGAAAGTCTTAAAGTCATTAATTCCCAAGTACAAAAAAAATATAAATAGAATTAATTAAATTATTTATCAATTTACAAAAGCAGAAATAGTAATCTAACAACTCTTCATGTGATAGAAGCTATTATAGAATCACAAAACAAAGCTTTCACCAATAATTTTGTTTTCAGTTAAAGTAATCTCTATAGTTTTTCTTTAAAATTGATTGCTATTTATGAATGTAAGCTCTAATATTTGAACAACAGAAATTTCTGTTGTGTTGTTTCAATGGAATTAAACAAGACAGGATCATGGTGTGGTTCTTTTATGTTGATAGAAAGAAATTCATTTTTTTTGTTGAAATATTTCATTGGTGCCTGTATTATCCTCAATAATCATATTGTTGAGGATAATACATGTTTTAATAATATTTCCCATCTTATTTTGCCTATGTAAATGGCATGGTTGAGCTATAATTCCCAATTGTGGCTTGAGAACACCAAAGGCTCTTTCAATATCCTTTATTTCACTTTTTTTTGAATTATTGAAATGTTTATACTTGATTTCTTGAGTTTTAATAAATGGGTTGACAAAAACAGGTCGTGATGGATAAATTATATCAGCCAAATAATAGGGAGTATTGTATTCCTTATCATTAATTGTGAAATTTAAAACATGTTCCTTATCTGTAACAAATGTAGTAATTTAGCTTGTTTATGATAATTTTAAAAATTGAATGGGAGATTTACTTGCAATGAAATGATAAAATACTGGATTTCTATTGATGACATTAATATCATTCAATGCTCCTGGTGTTCCAAAAAGAGGCATGTCTGATTCACAAGGTTTTGTAGCTACACCTTCCAGAACTACTATTGGAGCTTTTTCTTTTCTTTGGAACTGCCCTGCCCATGCTTCTGGGAAATTCTCAAATTTCCAGTGTATGCAGTCAATGGAACCTTTACATCTAAGGAAGCCTTGCATTTGATTATATCTTGATATTTTCCGGAGCTCTTCAGCATTTGAAGGTTGTAAGAAGTCTTTTTCATAAATTTAAAATACATTTTCACAAATGAGGTTCAAGGCCTTATGTGCAATTGACTCTCCAATACACACATATTCATCAGTCACATCAGGGGAAGAACCATATGCAAGTTGTTAGCCTTCTTAATTGCTGAAAGGCCCTGTTGATGGCACAAATCAACCCTCTTGCACCAGTAGTCACTATGAGCTTGAAGTTGAACAGAGATTCTGAGAAAAAATCTTTTTCTCATTCAAAATCCTTGCTCAAAGTGTTCATTGGAATATAAATGGTCAATGGAGAGGTAGTCTGGGTGAATTGTTTGACCTCCTTGAGCATGATTCCTTTTAATATGCCTCCTTTGACCATGTGTTTCATTGCACTTGTTGGAAAATATAACCTGCTGAGAAATGGTGAGCAGTCCAGTGATATGCTCTTCATTTAAGGGCTGTTGACAAAAATGAGAAGGGTGGATTGAGAAAACTTCTAAGATTATCAATGCATAGCTATTCGAAACATTCGATTTTCACTATTCGAAAAATTTGTCTTCAAATTCGAATTTTTGGCTCACCAAATGAAAACCCAAAAATTCGAATAAAAAATTATGAAAAAAGGATCCATTCGAATTTTTCAACCTCAAAACTGAAATTCGAAACGAAAATCTCGAATTTTGGATGAAAAAATGATTTATGAATATAATTCATTAATTAAAAGAAGTGAAATATTTATGGCATCAGCCACAAAATAACCATGCCATAAATGGTATTCAGCAAATATTTATGGCATCAACAATGGCACTTATCCTATTGCTGGCATAAATCATTCCATTTATGCAATTTATGGAACCAACAATGCCATAAATTGGGATTTTACCAACTGTTGTATTCTTTGGCTTAACTTCAACTAGAAGACAAACCTTATTTTTGTTACTAAATAATTGCATAATTTTGGCAATTTATGGCAAATCCACATAAGGGATTAAATGTTTTTGCCAAATTACTTACATGAGTTGACCAATAACCCAGATTAATATGAGTATTTAAAAATGATTTCAATTAATTCAAATGAATTTCAATAAATTGAAGGTAATTGAAATGAATTGAAGACAATAAAACTGAATAACCAGGCTTGAAATAATGGTTATTATGTGAAATCAAATGCATAATGTGAAAGAGGTACAATTATTTGTACAGTGGGTGGTAACCTGTGTTATATTGCATAATCTATTAGCACAAGTGGGTGACCAATGGAGTGATTTATATGAGGATAATGACCCCCCCCAGCTCCAAAATATCACACAACAAGATGATGAAAATGGCCATTTGAATATGCATGAAATAGTCAAGCCCTACACTTTAGATTGGTTCAGGAATAAATGATTTATTTTCAAAGAGAATTATCTGAAGACTAATATTTGTAATACATTTTCAATTATCAAATGTGTCAATATATATAATCTAAAATATTTACAATTTCTAATTTTTACGTAATCTTTTGTTATCCTGTTCATTCCGCATGATTTGACCGTTGACTTTTGTTTCAATTTCTTCAGAGCTGAGTTGTTTGAACTTTTGTCCTGTGAGAAATAATTTCTTGTTTATTTGAAAAGAACAACCAAAGTGTGTGATGGATTGGTGTTCAAGCAATTCTTTTGCTGGCTTGGTTGTTTGATGAAGAAGTTCAGATGTTTTCCACAGTATTTCAACAATGCCTTCTTTTTTTGAAAAATAAAAAATGAATTTGTGGTTGGGAAATGATAATCCATTCCCAGAGGGTGTGAAATCTGTAGGAATTGGAATGAAATCGTTTTTATTGATAAAAGAGAATATACCATATGTCCATGAATTGATGTCCTTATTATCAGTATGTGGTTTATTGTGGAAGCCATTGAAAGTAACTATAACATTTGAATAAGTTTTGAAATTCGGTGATTTGTTGGAATGCCATTCAAGTTGGCTGAAGTTTGGCAAATTGGCTGCATTCATGATTTCTTGATTGTCTTTAAGTGCATTATGTGAAAAACCTTGAATTCGGGAGTGAATGAATTCATCAAATTCTTGAAGTGTTGACCATTGCTCATTATCTTCATCAATTGTTTTTTTAGTCAAGCCTGCTTTCCTTGCATAAACCCCAGCAGATTTACCAGAATCAGAACCCTGACGAAATCCTATTCCTTTCATAATGCCATCAAGCATATCAGAGTTAGTGGTGATATTTTGACGGTTCTTTGCAAGCTTATAAAATGTTATGATCAATTTTTGAAGTTTATGGAAGACTGGTGTTGGACTGCTGAATGGGTGAATTTGATACATGAAAATGGGTAAATAAGGCTTGCTATGTCTATTGATAAGTACATAGGGTCTGGGCAGAAGTTTGTGTGGAGGAAGCTTTAACCAGGAGGCATTCTTATTGTTCTTCTTGTCTAGTGTAATTATGGAGAAGTTGGGATTGTAAAGGCCAAGCTGGCCTGCTGTTTGGTTCATATAAGAAAGCATTCTTCTTTGTTGTCTGGTATTTGAGTGATTATGATTAAGAGAATTCTCTTCTGTTTTATTATTCTGATTGTGAGGTTGAGTCCCAACATGCTTCACATCATGAGTAACTAAAGAGAAATTGGGCACATTGAGCTTATTAACAATCATCTGGTCATTTGGTTGAGTCCCAACAGTCAAATGATCAGATGATTGATAAGAAATGGCTAAAGAAAGGGGGAGTTGGTTGTTTGAAGGTGATGTCATTATTGCAGATATAATGTATTACAAAATTATAATTCCTCCCCTAAATTGCAAAAAAAAAAAGAATTAGTCATATATGTTGTTGCAGCGGTGGAGGAGGTGGTGTGGCCTCACTAATAACAGTTGGGGGTGGAGGTGGCCGGTAGGTGGTAGAGGTAGTGGCCGGTTGGCCGTGGTGGTGATGGTGGATGGGTGGAGGGGGAGGCAGTAGTGGTAGTGGCCGGTCAACGGTGGTGGTGGTTGTAGTGGCCGGTCAATGGTGGTGGTGGTAGTCGGCCGGCGTTGGTGGTGGTGGTGGTAGTGGCCGGTCGACGGTGGTGGTGGTAGTCGGCCGGCGTTGGTGGTGGTGGTGGTAGTGGCCGTTCGACGGTGGTGATGGTTGTAGTTGGCCGGCGGTGGTGGTGGTAGTGGCCGGTCGACGGTGTTGGTGGTTGTAGTCGGCTGGTGGTCGTGGTAGTGGCCGGTCGACGGTGGTGATGGTTGTAGTTGGCCGGCGGTGGTGGTGGTAGTGGCCGGTCGATGGTGTTGGTGGTTGTAGTCGGCCGGCGGTGCTGTCAATGGTGGTGGTGGTGGTAGTGGTAGTCGGCCGGCGCTGGTGGTAGTGGCCGGTCGACGGTGTTGGTGGTTGTAGTCGGCCGGTGGTGGTGGTAGTGGTAGTCGGCCGGCGCTGGTGGTAGTGGCCGGTCGACGGTGTTGGTGGCTGTAGTCGGCCGGCGGTGCTGTCAACGGTGGTGGTGGTGGTAGTGGTAGTCGGCCGGCGGTGGTGGTAGTGGCCGGTCGACGGTGAGAATGTTTGGGTAAGACTTTAGTTGAATTTGAAGGAAGGGATTCAAGTACGATGAGATCTAATGAGGCAAAAGATAAGATTAGTTTTTTGTTGAATTTGAAAGAATTTGAGTTGAAAGATGATGATCAATGAGATTAATTGGAACCTTTTGGACCAATTATAGAAGAAGGATTAGAGGTGGATTTTTTTTTTAAATTTAAATCGCACAACGATTCCAAGGATTAAATATTTGATGTTTTGATAAGTTGATTGATTTGAATGATTTTAATGAATGAGTTTGGATTTTTTCTAATTTTTTTTGATTTTCTGGGTCAAAGTTTATTGTGATCGATGTCGTAAAAGTTTTATCTTGATTTTTTATTTGAAAATTACCAATCAATGAGTAGAATTTGAATTTTGCAATTTACGATGAGAAATTTAATTAATTTTTAATTAAAATTAATTATAATTAATTAAAACGAATATTAAAATTAATTATCATTCATTATTAATTAATTTTTAATTAAAATTAATTAAAATTAATTATAATTAATTAAAACGAATATTAATTATTATTAATTATAATTAATCAAAATTAATAAATTATTACAATTAAATTTAAAATATAATTAATAATAATCAATTAAAATTAATTATAATTAATGATAATTAATTATAAGGAATAAATTAATGATAATTAATTATAATTATCATTAATTAAAATTAATTAAAATTAATTATTATTAATTTTAATTAATTAAGATTAATTAAAATTAATTATTATTAATTTTAATTAATTAAGATTAATTAAAATTAATTATTATTAATGATAATTAATGATAATTAATTATTATTAATGATAATTAATGATAATTAATTATGATTAATAAATTAATTAAGATTAATTATAATTAATAATAATTAATTAAGATTAATTATAATTAATAATAATTAATTAAAATTAATTATAATTAATAATAATTAATTATAATTAATGATAATTAATTAAAATTAATTATAATTAATAATAATTAATTAAAATGAATTATAATTAATAATAATTAATTATAATTAATGATAATTAATTAAAATTAATTATAATTAATAATAATTAAACAAAATTAATTATTATTAATTATATAATTAATGAAAATTAAACAAAATTAATTATAAAATGAAAATTAATGATAATTAATGAAAATATAATTCATTTGAATTAATTATCATTAAATGGCAGTAGTTATAATTAATTTTAATTCATTATCAGTAATTTTAATTAATTTTCATTCATTTTCATTAAGTATATTATAATTAATTCTCATTTTATAACTAATTTTATTTGATTTTTATTAATTATATTTTAATTATAATTAATTTTAATTAATTTTAATTAATTATTATTATCTTATCATTAAATCAATTTTAATTAATTATCATTAATTGCCATTATGTATAGTTAATTTTAATTAATTTTCATTATTTTTCATTAATTATAAATAATAATTAAAATATAATTAATGAGAATTAATGAAAATTAATTATAATTAATGATCATTAATGATAATGAATTGAAATTAATTATAATGAATGACAATTAATGACTGTCATTAATTCATGAAAATTATTTATAATTAATTAAAATTAATTATATAATTAATTAAAGTAAATTATAATTAGAATTAATTATAATTAAAAGTAATTATAATTAAATATAAATAATTAAAATTAACTATAATTTTTTATTAATTAATTATTAATTGTAATTAATTGAAACTAATTATAATTATTTATAATTAATTTTGAATAATTTTCATTAATTATAATTAATATTAAATGTAGAAAATTAATTATAATTAATTAAAATTAATTATAATCAAAATTAAAATTAATTTAAAAGAAATTATAATTATAATTAATTATTAATTAATTATTAATTAAAATTAATTATAATTAATTAAAACTAATAATAATTATTATTAATTATAATTAATTATAATGAATTTTAATTAATTTTATTTAATTATCATTAAATGTCATTGATTAATCAATTTAATGAAAATTAATTATAACTAAGTTTAATTAATTATCATTAATTTATAATGAAAATTAATTCAAATTAATTATAATTCATGAGATTTAATGATAATTAATTAAAATTAATTATAATTAATTTAATGATAATTAATTAAAATTAATTAAAATCAATTATAATTAATGATAATTAATTAAAATTAATTATAATTAATAATAATTAATTAAAATTAATTATAATTAATGATAATTAATTAAGATTAATTAAAATTAATTATAATTAATAATAATTAAATAAAATTAATTATTATTAATTATATAATTAATGAAAATTAAACAAAATTAATTATAAAATGCAAATTAATGATAATTAATGAAAATATAATTCATTTTAATTAATTATCATTACATGTCATTAGTTATAATTAATTTTAATTCATTATCAGTAATTTTAATTAATTTTCATTAATTTTCATTAAGTATATTATAATTAATTCTCATTTTATAATTAATTTTATTTGATTTTTATTAATTATATTTTAATTAAAATTAATTTTAATTAACTATTATTAATTATAATTAATTTTAATTAATTTTAATTAATTACTATTATCTTATCATTAAATCAATTTTAATTAATTATCATTAATTGCCATTATTTATAGTTAATATTAATTAATTTTCATTGTTTTTCATTAATTATAAATAATAATTAAAATATAATTAATGAGAATTAATGACCATTAGTGATAATGACTTGAAATTAATTATAATGAATGACAATTAATGACATTCATTATTTTTATGATCTTTTATTTGATTTTTATTCATTTGTTTTGTATTTTTGCTTTATTTATATAAATTAATAAGTAATCAAACAATAAATAATAAAAAATGAGTCAATGATTATGAAATTAATCAAGTCTGATAGTGATTTGTTAAATTTCATGCAAATTTATGCATAATGAATATGTTTCCCCATTAAATACATCCTAACCGTAATTATTTTATATGGCTTGGGCATGTTGAATCCGTTTTTGATCCACTCTCTTCAAATTAACATTCATTTGACCTAATACATCTTTATCTAATTCTTAATATGAGTCAAATAAGCTCTCTAATAAATCCCAATGAATCAGCCAGTCAAATTTCACGGTCTTGCACAAAAAATCCCTCTTCAAACTCCAAAGTAAACCAAAGTCAAATCGCACAATGTTATTTTTCCCAAGCAAAGAATGGATACCAGTTATGCCTAGTCAATGGATGCTCAAAGAAAATTAAGCGACATGAAGGAACCAAGCAAAACCTGGTATCTCATTTGAAAGCATTTCATAAGGAACTATGGGCTGAAGCAATTGCCGAAAAGAACACTGAAGGACAAAGTCACTTATCAAACTCACATGGAAGCAGCATAATAAAAAGTATGAATGTCCACTTACAGAATAATTTCACTGATAATCTTGTCAGCTTCATAATTCAAGATCAACAATCATATGCATTAGTTAAATCAAAATCATTTCAAAAGCTTATTCACACCCTCAACAAGGACATTAACTTAATTTCTGAAACTACAATTTCCAAACGGATCAAGCAAAAGTTTCTGAATGATAAAGAACATATATTTGCCTTTATCAATTCACAAGCACCACGGTTCTCATTTTCTACTGACATTTGGTCTGGTCCAGGTGGAATGTCGTATATTACTCTCACAGCTCATTACATATCATCTGATTGGAAACCAATCACTGCAACCGTTGGATTTTCCAAGTTCACAGAAGCTCATACTGGTAAAAACATATACACAAAAATCGTGGATATGCTTAATGATTTCTTTATTGAACACTCTCAAAAGCCAAGGGGATCAAAGCGTGATGCAATTGAAATAGATACCTCAAGTGATTCATCTTCAGAAACTGAAAGCGATTTGTCCAATTTGTCAAATGATTTTTATAGTTTGGATATCTCATCCATTGGTAATCGAATCATGGCCATAACATTGGATAATGCTTCCTCAAATACAACATTTATGGACCTTGCTGTTCAAAATAATTTGCTGAAAGGTTTTGACTCACACATTCGATGTTTTGCACATATTCTTAATTTAGCTGCAAAGGATTCTTTAAAGGAGCTTGATGGATCAATTGATAAGGTTAAGAAGGTGGTTCACTTAATACGTCGATCAAACACCTCATGGGAACACTTCAAAAGCATTTGTGAAAAAAATAAAGAGCCACCAAACCGGCCAATGGCTGACAATTCCACCAGATGGAACTCAACATATTCAATGCTTTGTTCAGCATTAAAGCAGAAGAGCTCTTTTGATGATTTTATTTATGAGTACAATAAGTCTCAAACATCAAAGCGAAAAACAAATCACTTTAAAAGTTCAAGCCAAAAAACATTTAGCAGCAAGAA
Source organism: Austropuccinia psidii (assembly GCA_023105745.1). NCBI lineage: Eukaryota > Fungi > Basidiomycota > Pucciniomycetes > Pucciniales > Sphaerophragmiaceae > Austropuccinia > Austropuccinia psidii. Next base: position 34,831,548 of record JALGQZ010000011.1, read on the forward strand.
ACAGAAAACAATTTCCCAGGCAATAGAAAAAGCAGACATTCATAATGATATACGCCTTGTACGTCTGCCTAGTTGATTATTTTTCTGCATAATAAATCTCACTTCATTCCTTTCTAACTATTCAGGATGTAATTTTGGAAGAGGACTGGACATTTTTTCAACAAATATCAGAATTTCTAAAGGTCTTTGCCACTGCAACCGATGAAGTTCAAGGTGATTCTTATCCCTCACTTGGGTTAGTAATGCCTTGGTACCAACTACTCCTTGAAACATGTCAAAAAACAAAAAATGAAGTCTCAAGGGAATCCCAACTTTACGATGCAGCTGATCAAGCATATTCGAAGCTTGAAAGTTATTACAATATTACATCAAATTCCTGTGCTATGTGCTTGATTCTTGACCCACAATTCAAGCTTACATGGTTTACTCAGCATGATTTGTTGCAAGAAGATGAAAGAAACAGTGATTCCAATCCAATAAGATATAAGGACGAAGCACTCAAACATCTCAAAGAAGTATATGCTGAATATTCTTCTGAATACACAATCAACTTTCCACAAGAACCTCAGGTTTCTGAAACAGTTCCGACTAATCTGAAGCAATTGCATCCTTTTGAAGAACAAATGTCCCAACGAAAAAATAAAAGTAATGAAATTCTTGAATATTTACAAACTGATTCACCACATTATTCAATATGTATTCTTGAATGGTGGAAGAGCCATGAAAATAGGTTTCCGGTATTATCCAAAATTGCAAGAGACTACCTTGGAATACCTGCAACCTCAGCACCTAGTGAGCGTGTATTTTCAGAAGCTGGAAACTTGATTACTAACAAACGCACATCACTTTCCTGTGATTCTGTGGAGGCAAATATGTGTTTACGTTCTTGGTTAAATAATGGAATTTATGAAAGTATACATGCTTGGTATGATAATCTTCAATAATTCCATTTATTATTTTTACTAGTTAAATGAATTTCTCTTGAAGTCAAAAAATTTAATAAATCCCAGAATTATGCAAATTAAAATATTTTTTCTTATTATTATAGTGATTTTAGATTCAATCTATTAATCAGAACATTATTATTTAGCAATTGCTCTAATTAAAATTCAAGTGATATAAGTGTTTTCTGACCAAAAATCACAATTCTATTTTTAAAATAAATAATACTTCCTGTTTGAATTCTATTTTTGAAATAAAAAATCCTTTCTGTTTGAATTGTATTTTTGAAATAAATGATCCTTTCTGTTCGAATTCTATTTTTGAAATAAATAATCATCATTATTTTTAAAAAATCCATTCAATCTTAAGAATCAAAAACAAGAAGCCTATATTTTTTTGAAACTTCTTGGGTTGAATGATTGTTAAAATGCAATAAATCACATGAATTTCATGAAAAATGCCATAAAAATGGTATGAATAGCATCAGCAATTCCATAAGTAACATGAATAGCCTCAACAATTTCATAAGTAATATTAATGGTATCATCAATAATATAAATGAAATTAATGGAATAAAAAATGCATACATAAAATTAATGGCTTGAAGGGAATTAAAAATACCATAAATTGTGTTATGGAATAAGAATTCCATTTATTTCATAAACAAGGAGCCCATAGTGTTTTGTGTATTTAATAATTTGTGGCAAGAAAACTTAAGGGCCAATGGGTTTTTATGGTTTTACCAAAGGCCCAAGAGGGTTAATTATATATAAATGAAGGTATCCATGAAAATTCAAAATTCACTTCCAAATATTCGAATATTCGAACATTCGATTTTGAATATTTGAAGGTAGGTGAAATTCGATTCTGAATATTCGGTCATGACAGAAATTCGATATTGAATATTCGATGACCCTTAAAATTCGGCGAATTTTTGAAAAGCTATGCATTGAAGATTATTCATAGTTTAATTTATCTTTACCATTAGATAATGAAAAAACTCTGAAAGTTGAATGCAGATAAATTGTTTCTGTACAGCAAAATCTATAAAATAACCTTTTTAGATTATTGTTGTTAAGCATGGGTGCTTGAAATCTCAGTAAAAATTTTGTAACTCCACTACAAGTCTGTAAGAGCATCCACAATTGCTTCTGTAAACCTGTTCTGTAAGGGGTTATTACACATTTTTTTTAATTTTCTCACAGTTGACCTCTGTAAGGTGTTTTTTAATGACAGAATTCTGAAAAATTCTGTACTGTACACCAAACATGAAGTTATGTTGGGCTAGAGAGTTATGTGATTCATTCTACAGCCATTTTTTTTCTTTGAATGCACATCATTCCCTCCCTCTCCCAATTTAAGTCCTCATCTGATATTGATGACTCATGTTTTAATTGAAATTAGGTTTATAATTTGTTTCTTGGAATAAATTATTGTTTTTTGTTGGTTGCAATGATGTTTTGTGAAAAATAACTGTTTGATCTAGGCTCATGTTTCTGTAAGACTTGCCTCATCATGAATGGTCTGTAAAGTCAAATCCAGTACATGTTTTAATTTACCTCATCTTATCAAGCTGGTCAATACATTAAACTTGAACTCATCTTTATCCCTCCGCCTTCCTGGGTTCTAATCCTGGTCAAGCTATCTCTATTTTATTTCTGTTCCAAACTGGTAATTTATAGATCTTTTCGTTTTTGTCCTTGAGCCAATCCACTGGACAAATTCCCTCAAAGTTGTATCCTTCATCATCAATTCTCTCCATTTCGATGGCAGAAATCGAGAATTTCAATCTGACGTCTATCTTCATCAGATCACTTCGGCTGCTCAACGATTGCATGCTCAGTCTTCCTATAAGATGAAACTTTCTGTGCTTGGTGCATGTCATTTGATATCCCTGTTGTAATATTACATATTACAAGTAACAAGAGTAAAACCTAATATAGTGATAGTAAAATATTGAATATTCATAATACAACAATCATTAGATAAATAGTCAATATCGAAAGAAATGATCTTCTTCCTCAGGGGAGATCTTTCTCTCGATATTTTAATTTTAATTTTAAATTTTATTTACTAACAAATTGAATAATTTTTATTCACAAAATAGGTACGCTATTTAAATCTCAGGGGAGATCTTATTCAGTTGTATTTAGCAGTTATAGTCGTATCTATTATTTGTGTTCACTATTAGTAAATAAAATATTAAAAGATAACAATCCCTATCAGAATCCTCAGCTTGGAACTGAGTCGTATTGGATTCTATGAGCTCCACTGCGCCATCTCATCTACTAGTTGCCTTTACTCTCGATGGCCCCGTCGATGACATCGCATGTTCCTTCTGGAACGACCCAGCCAAAACTCCGAGGAGCAGAGCCATCCAGATCAAGGCCCTCGATAAAGTACGCTGATGATGCATTACCAGGCTTAGGATCCTTCACCCTCAAACGACGCAGGTTCGCTCTTTGGTCTCAGAATTCGTCCAGAACCTACAACTTCCAGTGCTGATCATCGAGATCGACTCGTCATCCCAGCAATGGGCTCAGACCTCAACAAACTAGCCTTCCCAATCAACATCATAGGCGCTGGCGTCCTCGGGCTAACTTGTGCTTTGGAGCTGGTCAAAGATCCTCACCACGCTTATCATGTCACCATCATCAGTGCTGATAACTTTTGGCCTTGCCCAACAGACTTGCTTGGCCATCAGCAAGCTCAAGTAGATTTCGCTTCACCTTGGGCTGTAAGTCGCTAGCATTCGTTATACTTGATCTCCTTGTCTTCTTCAGGCTCTGTCTAATCTCCTGCGCCACATAGGGCGCATATTGGAATCCTTTTGTAGCAAAACTCCAAACAAACCAACAACAACGGGAGGCAGAGTGGGAAATCGCTTCTTTTAAAGAACTATGGAAGATATCAGATCAACTACCCTCAACCGTTATGGTAACATCTTGAGGAACTCTAAAGAGCAATACAAATTCGCAACTTACTCCTTTTTAAATCATCATTCTTTCAGAAAATCGTTTATCAACATTATTCTCAACATAAATTATCCAAAGAAGACTTGCCCTGGCATTTGGACTTTTGCCCCCAAGTATATTTTCTTGTCATTTCCAATCCACACTCATCCATACCGCCCCCGTTAACGTCTGCTCATTGTTTCAGGCTCGTCGGCTCAATTCGACCGAGCTTGCCAGCGCACCTCCCAACACAATAGACGGTTTCACTTTCGAAACCCTATCACTTAATCCTGTTCTATACCTTAGCTATCTACGCAATAAATTATTACACCACAACGTCCAATTCGTTAATCACCGTTTTAAATCAGTCTCTGAGGCTTTTGTGGCTGACGCCGAAAAACGATGGCCAGAAGCCAAAATTGTCATTAATGCATCTGGTTTAGGCTCTCGCACCTTAGAGGGCGTCGAGGATCAACTAGTCGAGCCAATTCGAGGACAAATGGTCTTGATACAACCTCCCAAACCACTTCGTTTTGCCACTTCAAATCGCCAAAAAGAATCTTACATCATCTGTCGTCCTTCAACACAAGATGATGCAGAAGAAGTGGTTTTAGGTGGTTGTTACCAAGTTGGAAGTTATGATCTTAATGTCGATCATACTCTCGCTCAAAATATTATGGAGAAGGCTGTCAAACTCAGACCTGACCTTAGCTTTGATGGCACAGTTAAAGGCTTAAAAGTCCTAAGGCATATTGTCGCACTTCGACCTAGTCGCAAATCGGGCGCAAGGCTTGAAGCCGAAAAAATTTTCATTCAAGGGAAAGATAAAGTGGCAAACCTGATTCATTGCTACGGAATAGGGTAAGTACCATTGATAATGAAATCATCTCCCAACTCTTATTGCGCAAAATTTGGTAGCACACCTAAAAGGAAATTGTTTACTTTTCTATTGTAAATCGAAAAAGACCTGCTGGATTTCAGGTAATTTTTCCCATTTCTTCGAAAAGCACTAGTCCACACAACAAACTTGTGTTGAGTTTGTATTCTCTTCAATCTTTTTTATACTAATGATAGTCAAGTTACGGTATGGCACAAGAAGTCAAAACATTGGTGGAATGTTTTGTAGACTAAAAAATCGTTGGGCAGTACGCACTTAAAACAAGTTGTAAAAGCATCATCGGCATTATTCTGTTGACGCTGAAGGCATTTTTTTTTGAGAACACGTTATAAAGTTTGAAATCAAGAAAAAGAACGGTAGTCTTAAATATTTCTTAAAAATAGTTAAGACAACGAAGGAATATATTATGAAAAATGCAAATAATTATAGATTTCGAAGATTTAGAGCCTCAAAGTGTTTCGAGTTGCATAAGTGAAGCTATAAATAATGTACCATTTTCAAAGATTTTGGAGGTTTCCAAATATAATAAAAGCAATCCACCAAGCAATGAATAACTGTTTTTTTATCCAAAACCAAAACTCTTAAAAATTTCATATTCTTCTTTGACAACCAACTTGAAAACAGAAGAAAAAATTAAATTTTGATTTTAAATTATATCAATAATTATTTATTTCTTTAGATTAAATTTTGAAAATTAGATTTTCCAATAATATTCCAAAGAAGAGTAAATCATAAGCAATCAAATTTGAGTTTTAATTAAATATTCATATATAATGGGGGGATTCAGTCTTGAGCTGAAACACCCTTTTTTTTGTCTTGAATGCATTTCTGATTTGGGGCACTTTTTGGCCGTGGGATATGGCCATTTCAGACACCAAAATGCACAAATCAGATGTATCATGTAATGGGTATGACTGTGAAATTTTGAGTTTTTGTTTAAAAAAATTGTGGTTGGTTGCAAAAATTGTGGTGACTCATTCACTTATGTGAGAGTTTAGGTGATGTGCAAGCTGTATTGAAATGAGAGTATAGGGCCTGTACTTGCTGTATTCCTGTGGGGATCAAGCAAATCAGCCTTTGCTGAAATGTGGAATCAGATGTCTGATTTCACCCAATCAGATTTCCATTTCTGCACAAGACTGAATCCCCCTAATACATGAAAATGATAATATTTATTTATTTATTTAGGTATTTTATTATAATGAAACAAGGCTGGAAAAGTAGTATATTTGCAGTTTTCAGTCATACTTTAATACAGTTATTCTGCAGTAAGTATGGTACTGCACTGTCACATGTGCAGTTTTTGATTGCATTCAGTACATACCAATGTTGGTATACAAGTACATACTATATTTCAAATTTAATGAGAAATTATTTAATAATCCATTCAATCATTATACATTTAAAGAATACAAGTATTACTCAAACAAGAAAATGAGTATACCAGTTAAGACATGCAAAATACAAGATAAAAAATAAATATAGCACCACATATGAAATAAAATAAAAATGGAAATATAAAATGCAAAACTAATAAGGAGGCTTCTTGTTATTCAACCATTCTTTGAGGTATGTCAAATGAACAATAGTTTTAGACCCTAGCACCACATGTGTTAGAGTTCAAAGTCTCTCACTATGAGAGAATATCCTCTTGATACATGCAGAACCAGCTGTGATTTTTAAGTATCATAACACCATTTTCCCCAAAGTGGGGAAGTTACTGATGACAATTTGATTCTGATTTACAAGAATAGTTCATCAGTTCATTATAAAAATTGAGTGATAAAGTAAAATTAAGTAAGAAATTACATTTCAATAAGCAATAATATTTTTTCCTTTGGTAATTGGGTGAAAATTTTCTGTAAATAATACAGTAATTTATCACCTTGAATCTTGGGTATTTAATAATATATTTTGATTGATGGTTGATGAGAGTTTTGAAATAAGTTTGAGAATTTGGTTTCACTCAAACCAAGAGGAGAATTGATTTAATTTCTTGACCTATTTTTGTTTATCTTATGGTTGATAAAGGAGGTAAATTCTAAATTCAGTACCTCTATTACTCCTTTAAAACTTTGTATCAGAATTCCAAAATGTTTTAATATACCCTTGCAACATTTAAGGTTGAAGAGGGTGACAATGAGGCTGTTTTTGTTTCTCATTTTAATTTCAAAATACTTGTGCAATTTTTGGTAAGACACCTCACTTTCCTGACACCATGTATTAGGGATCAGCCTGGAATAGTGAGACAAAAAATTTAGTTGTACCCAATAGTAAGGTAATATTAGGTGTTTCATTAGAATTTTTGTTCAGAAGACATTCAAGAACTGTTTGAACATCTGGAAGATTTTTTCTATGAATTCAATTGGACTGTAATGTTCTTGAGTAAGATAGTATTTAAGATTTTCTGGGAAACTAATATACAAATGAAAAGAGAGCTTCATCCAATGAGCCCTTTAAATTTTTTTGGAGGAAGTAATTCCAAAAATTTATAGGGATTGTTATTGATAAAACCCTGATATTGTAAGTTTTTCTTTTTTTGATTTTTAATAAATATATCCCTCTTATTTTCCAATTTAAAAATCTGAATGTAAATATCAAATAAAACTTTCATGACTGTTTTTTTTGTCTTAAAAGATAATTTATATAATTATTACTTAATTAGAATAGTTAAAAAAAAAGAGTCATATAATGTTTCATTTTACCTGGTGAAAAATTTTAGGTAAAGTGAAGAAGTTTTTGGGGTCTATTGGAATAAAATCTTGTTCATCTAAGATTTCTACCTTAAAAAATTTGTTTTGGGTTTCTAAATTTGACTCATTTAATGGTTTAAATTATGTTTTCTTTGGTCTCTTTCCTTATGAGAAATGAATCTTTCTGATGGAGGCTGTTAAACTATTGGATCATTAGTTCAATTTTAACAAGCCACAATATTTTAAGTCATCCTGAAATTTTATATAACCTTGTGAAATTGCCTGTTCATTGTTGCTATCTTTCAATGGTTCTTGTTTGGTGACCATATTATGATTGAAAAATTTATAATACTTGTTGATAAGCTCCCCCATATTAATGTAGAGTTCTTTGGCTACCATATTGATGAAATAGCATGCACATCAATGAAATTTTTCTCCCTTGAGCTAATTAATCCTAATACTGGGAAATGTTTTTTGTAGAATGGTGTTAATTGAGAATTTTTTTGCTAGATTATTTCCCAATCATGCCCCTCTCTGCTAGTACCTCCAATATAGTCCACACTAAAGCAACACAAAGTTAAAATACAGAAATACTATTTAAAATAAAGATTTGTATGATAAGCTACATAATATTTAAAATCAAAAAAAACAAACTCATCTGAAATTCCACAACCATCTTTAAAAAAAATTTAAGAGGATTGATCCATTGCATTAAAATAGAAAGTCAACTCTGTGATTTATCCTTTGTTTTTGAACAGTAAATGAATTCACACATGTGTGAGTTCTCAGGTAAGCATTGGGCTTCTTAAATTAGTTTCTGATTTCCTCTTAAAATAAAGTTGAGTTGCTGTTGTTACAATAGCTTTTCAATGATGCCAATGAAACAAAAAGTTGATTTTCTTCATAGCTTGGTGGAATCAATTTTTTTAAAATAACAATAAGTACACCTGGATAAAAATGTGGGCCTTAAAAAATTATTTTTAGATTTCCTCTTGAGCTTATTCTTCCAATTTAATACATATATTAGGAGAAATTGATCCTAGGAATTTTGAAGCCTATGAATCAAATTGGGAACCAAATTTCTTCTGGTGTTAATTCATGTTGAAGGTGTTTTAGCCCATAACAGAAATTTAGATACTTATAGGTACAGCCCTTTCTTAAAAATAATTATAATGAAATATAATAATGGTAAGAATGTTGAGATTTCATTCAAAATCTTTGGGGAATTACACCTTCATAGGTTTAAAGAACTATGAGTACAGTATGGTCCAAGCAAGAAATTTTTCACTGTCATGCTAACAAAAAAAATTGGCCTATGAATTTCTAGCTTATAATCTACATTATTTTGAATTCTCATAATTTTTTGGAAAAAATTTCTTACACATATATATATGATAATATCTGAAATTTACTGAGGCTTCACTTATTTTCCAAGTTCTTAAAAATATAGATCAAAGAAATTTTCCTAAAACTTACCTAAAATTTAAATAATCATGAGTGTACCAATCTTCATTTTTTTCAGGGACCCATAAATATTTAGGAATTAATTTCAAATTAAATTGAAAAAATTATTAATATTAATTTGTGGTACTGTAATAGTATTTAAACATATTACCTCATAATAGGTGTAAATATTGGATTTCTTGAATCTCTGTTTGCAGCTATAACTATCTTTAGAGGTTTGAGGGGATAATAATTTACAAAATAGTAACTTTTATTAACAAAAGAAATCCAATTCTGGTTCCATTGAAAGGTTTATAGTGCTGGTTGCTTCCCCATGTGAGTTTAAGTTGATTTAGAGAAGAGGAGTCAGAATCATTCACTGAGGTGGAAAGGGAGGAGGAGTTATTTAAACTTGAATATTGTCATCCATGGAAATTATTTACAATTAAGAAATTGGTTAATAATGGTTTCCCTTAGCTTTTTATTGAATCAAAAATTTTATTTTGAATCTGGTAAATAATGTTTACAAGCCAACAAATAAGGTTAAAGGAATATTCTTTTTGAATTGAGAAAAACAATAATATAATATTGTTTGAAAATAAGTTTCAGGCAGTTAGGTGAGTAAAAAAAATGAGATAGAAGGTTAAGTGAGATAAAAACTGGTTCAAAGAGATAAATACAAATATTGAATCTGTAGAGATATTCAAGAGGGTACTGTGGAACTCCTTTTAGTGTGGGATTGCATAAGAAATTCCTTGAGGGGGTAATCACAGGTAAACAATTTTGAATTTTTGAAATAATCCTAAAACCAAGGGTTCTAATGGTTTTTTTATCTTCCCCTCTGAATATACTAAGCTGTAAGCCTTGAGAAATATCTTAAATGCCCAAATAGGCCACAATTATTATCAAAATAAATTCTGAATTATGCATAAGTCATTAATATATTCAAAATTCATCATTTTTCATTTCAGAAAAGATGAATAATTTTTTTTGTGAGTAATTAAATCCATGGATTTAAGGCCAGATTTAGATTCTACAAAATTTTTTTTACCTAGGTTAGCTTCATAGAGTGAATAAGCTTAAATTAACTCTATGAGGTGTTAATATGTAAAATACTTCAATACCACATAAAAAAATTGTGAAAATATTTGTTTTTCTCAATTTCATGCCAAAATGATGGGAATGTGAGAAATCCCCTGTTACATATAAACTGAGAATGGGGTTATGAATGTTTGTTGCACTTAAAATTGGAGTATTATTAAATAAAGCTTTGGTACAACCATAGTGGATATCAGTCTTGAAGCCTGAATTACTCTTTTTGACATGAAAATAGCTAAGGGGACAAAAGACATCAGAGAGAGCCAGGGTACCCAGCTTCTGAGGCCTCTGAGGTGTGGACAGCTCTAAAGCTTGGATCCATGGCTGATAATGTCCCCATCAGTATACCAAAACATTTTGGGAACTTGGTTACCAAGTGAAGCTCTCATTAAATCATAAGAAAATTGCAAATAAGCTGCTATTTTGACATTACAAGGAGGTAAAGAGAAACTTAGAATCCTGTAACCATGTCGATTCTTAATGATTTTCCATGGATAAACCCTAAAAGAGTAATCAAAGCCTTTTTTGGACTAGTATCCATTGATTTACCTGATAGCAACCAGAAATATAGTAATATTAGCAATTCTACATAGAAATGAGGTAAAAACTTCAAAAATGCATTAAAAAAACAATTCTTAATTAATATTTCTCAAAATTTCAGGACCAATTGATAAAAGTATAATCCATATAAAAACCAAAAAAAATCATATTTTTATAGGTAAAATCAAAATTTTTACTTACAGTCCATTTTGGATGATTCCACATGAAACACTGAATTTTCAAAAATTCACAGAAAATACACTCTGTGATGAAATTTCCAATAACATTGATAACTTTGGGAAATTAATTCTTCTACTGAAATAAAAGAAGATTTACAGTTGTTACTCCTTTTATTCTTAACCATATTTGGGTGGGTAGTCACATAAAAGCATCAATTAAGTAATCATGATAATCTTACAGGACCACAGATGATACAATCATTAATACAAAAAGGATTACTGTTTTATCACACACTTGGTTTTCAGTTTTCTCCATTGCAGGCCTCTGTGAGCTGTCTTAGAATTAAAAGAGGCCTCCTCTTGCAGTTTTTTTTTAAAAATAATCACATTATTCAATTATACCATTATTACCAACAAGTAAGTATTAGTTAATCTTTTCTTAAGTATTTTATTCTTTCCGAAATAAATCAGAAAGACATGAAATCATAGAAATCAACTATATATTGCTGTATTATTGTTATGAATCAATTTTGATCCATTAAATCTCCAATTCTACATCAAATCTCTCTACTATTATCTTCTAAAAGGTTCATTGGATTAATAGTGAGTGATTTATCATAATTCTTAAAGCTTTTCCCTAGTAATAGTTTTTCCAAGAGTTATCTTTATAATTATTCTTTTTAAAGATAATTATATATTAAAATAATTTTATTATTTTAATAAAAGAAGTTTTTATTAATAAATTCTTCTTGTAATTGATTCTTGTAGACAATTACTGCTTACTGTTATAATCACTAGTAGTGTATAACAAGTAAAAAATAGATTGATTATTTAGTTGTTTAATTGTAGTTATAACAATTTTTGATATTATATATCATAATAATATTCATAGTGCTGTTGATTAATAGTAATATTATCAACAGTTTCATAGACACATCTTACATTTGGGGGTGTGGAAATGTTTTTTGAACCTTTTAGCCTTAATTAAAATATTTTTAAGCTCAAAAATATATTAATTGAATAATTTTTTCCTTTCAATTTGAAGTTAAAATGATTTTCATTTTTTGAATTGTTTTTAAAATCTTTTTAATTGAGGAATTTGGTTTAATTTTATACTGTTTTTGTAAGATGTGTCTATGAAACTGTTGATAATATTACTATTAATCAACAGTACTATGACTTCTCTTATCAAATAGAATAATAGAAATCATTATAACTACAATTAAATAATTAATTTACTAACTAATTCTTTTAGCTGTTATACACTACCAGTGATTACAACAGTAATCAGTAATTGTCTACAAGAATCAATTATGAGAAGTATTTGATAATAAAACTTCTTTATTAAAATGATAAATTATTTTGATATATAATAATCTTTTTCAAGAATAACTATAAGTAGAGTTCTTGAAGAAAACTAATACTAGAGAAAATCTTTAAGAATTTATTAAAACCACTCACTAATATTCCAATTAACCTTGGCAAGAATGTTTTAGAGAGATTTGATGGATAAATTGTGGATTTAAAGGATCAAATTTATTTATAGCAGTATTGAAAAAGTATAGAATTGATTTCTATGATTTCACGTATTCTGATTGATTATTAAAGATTTAAGTAATACTTATTTGTTGGTAACAAATATATAATTGGATAATGAGATGATTTTGGAAAAAACAGAAAGAGGAGGCCTATCTTAAGTCAAAACTAGCTCACAGAGGAATGTCATGGAGAAAACTGAAAAACCAGTGAGTGAGAAAACAATAATTCTTTTTTGGATTATTGATTGCATCATGTGTTGTCACGTAAGATTGTCATAATTATTAATTAATGCCTTGATGTGACTAGCAACCCATTTATGGTTAAGAATAAAGGGAGTAACAACTTTAGATCTTCTTTTTGTTTCAAAATAAACATTAATCTCTCAAAGCTAGAAATTTTCTTCAAAATTTCAATACAGGTCATATTTTCTGTGAATTTTTGAAGATTCAGTGTTTCATGTGAAATCATCAAAAATGGACTGTAAAGAAAACCTTTAGCTTTACTTATGAAACCATGATTATTTTTGGTTTCTTTATTAGTAATGCCACTATCAATTTGTCATGAAAGCTTGAGAAAAATTAATTAAGAATTGTATTTTTGATTAATTTTTTAAGTTTTTACCTCATTTCTACATGGAATTGCAAATAACACAAGATAGCTGGTTGCTATGAGGTAACTCAATGAATACTAGTCCAAAAACGGTTTTAATTACTCTTTAAGATTTATATATGCAAAATCATTAATAATTGACATGGTTACAGGAGTCTAAGTTGCTCTTTACCTCCTTGTCATGTCAAAATAGCAGCTTATTTGCAATTTTCTTATGATTTAATGAGAGTTTAACTTGGTAACCAGGTTCTCAAAAGTTTTTAGTATACTAATTGGGCCATTATCAGCGATGGATCCAAGATTTAGAGCTATCCATGCCTCAGAGGCCTCAAAAGCTGGGCGCCTTCACTCTCTTTGATGTCTTGTGTCCCCCTTAGCTATTTTCACATGAAAAATAGTAATTAAGGCTTGAATACTGATATCCACTATAGGTGTACCAAAGCTGTATGTAAGAATACCATAGTTGTAAGTGCCACAAACATGCATAACACTATTTGTAGTGTATATGTAACATGGTATTTCTCACATTCCCATTATTTTGGCATGAAATTGAGAAAAACAAAAATCTTAACAATTCTTTTATGTGGTATTGAAGTATTTTACATATTACCACCTCATAGAGTTAATTTAAGCTTATTCACTATATGGAGCTACCCTAGGTAAGATTTTGTGTAAAATCCAAATCTGGCTATAAATCCATGGCTCTACCTGCTCAAAAAAAGGTTATTCATTGTTCCTGAAATGCGAAATGATGAATTTTGAATATATGCATGACTTATGTGTTATTCATAGTTCAGAATTCATTTTGTAGACAATTGTGGCCTATTTGGGTATGTAAAGGATACCTAAAGTCTCACAGTTTTACACATGGCTTTTTCACATCCAAAAACCTCTAATATTGTTCTTTGAGTTACTCTGAATTAATTTTGATTCAAAGTCTTGAATTATAATTTCCTTCTCTTTAAAAATAATAATTTTTTTATAAAAAATAATAAACTTATAAAAAATCTTAAAAAAAAGTATAAAAAAAATAATTTTTCTTTTATCATTTTTTTCTCTAATGTCTTTAATCAAATAGAATGCAGCTGGTAACAAGCTCAGTAAGAGATATATTACCAATCCAGAATCTTGAGAAGCAGAGTATGAAGACAGCATTGAAATGCAAATTGATAAAAGAGGAATTTTATTCAAAGAAGAAATATCCAAACAGCCACCAAAAGGTGTGTGTTTTCTGTTTATTATCTTCATTTTTCACTTTAATTGACGTTGTGGTATTCCATACCAGTTCTTCCAATGTTCAAATCCACAATTTCAAAGCTAAAACTTTGATAATAATAATAATAATATATATATATATATAAAGAAAATAAAGATAAAAAGTGAAAGATAAAAGTAAACAAATTGCAAGAAAAAGGAAGAGAATTATATTAAAATAACAAAAATAAGTATTCCACTGGAATCTGCATCAAATTTTACCTATAGTCACATATTGCCTCAACCCCATAATGTCAATAATTTTCTAGATATCATGGATTAAAGAAGAGAAATGATACTATACACTCTATACTAGGTACAAGAATATGCTTAAAGATAATGCAGCTAGTCTAAATATTCAATATGAAGAAACATGTGTAATATTACATAAGTGATACCATTACTCTTACAACATCATGTGTTACATGTCTTGACATAAAAAAAAACACTTACATATAAGTTAATATAGTGTTACATTACTCAATCCCAATGCATAGCTTTTCGAAAATTCGTCGAATTTTAAGGGTCATCGAATATTCAATATCGAATTTCTGTCATGACCGAATATTCAGAATCGAATTTCACCTACCTTCGAATATTCAAAATCGAATGTTCGAATATTCGAAAGCAAATTTTGAATTTTGGGACTTTGGTAAAACCATAAAAACCCATTGGCCCTTAAGTTTTTTTGCCATAAATTATTAAATACACATAAAAAACACTATGGGCTCCTTATTTATGAAATAGATGGAATTCTTATTCCATAACACAATTTATGGTATTTTTAATTCCATTCAAGCCATTAATTTTATGTATGCATTTTTTATTCCATTAATTTAATTTATATTATTGATGATACCATTAATATTACTTATGAAATTGCTGAGGCTATTCATGTTACTTATGGAATTGTTGAGGCTATTCATGTTACTTATGGAATTTTTTCATGAAATTGATGAGATTTCTGGCATTTTAACAATCATTCAACCCAAGAAGTTTCAAAAAAATATAGGCTTTTTGTTTTTGATTCTTAAGATTGAATTGATTTTTTAAAAATAATTATGATTATTTATTTCAAAAATAGAATTCGAACAGAAAAGATCATTTATTTCAAAAGTAGAATTCAAACAGAAAGGAGGATTTTTTATTTCAAAAGTAGAATTCAAACACAAAGGATTATTTATTTCAAAAATAGAATTGTGATTTTTTGTACGAAAACACTTATCTGATTAATAGATTGAATCTAAAATCACTATAATAATAAGGAAAAATATTTTAATTTGCATAGTTCTGGGATTTATTAAATTTTTTGATTTCAAGAGAGATTCATTTAAAAAGTAAAAATAATAAATGGAATTATTGAATATTATCATACCAAGCATACATACTTTCATAAATTCCATTATTTAACCAAGAACGTAAACACATATTTGCCTCCACAGAATCATAGGAAAGTGATGTGCGTTTGTTAGTAATCAAGTTTCCAGCTTCTGAAAATACACGCTCACTAGGTGCTGAGGTTGCAGGTATTCCAAGGTAGTCTCTCGCAATTTTGGATAATATTGGAAACCTATTTTCGTGGCTCTTCCACCATTCAAGAATGCATATTGAATAATGTGGTGAATCAGTTTGTAAATATTCAAGAATTTCATTAGTTTTATTTTTTCGTTTGGACATTCTTTCTTCAAAAGGATGCAATTGCTTCAGATTCGTCGAAACTGTTTCAGAAACCTGAGGTTCTTGTGGAAAGTTGCTTGTGTATTCAGAAGAATATTCAGCATATAGTTCTTTGAGATGTTTGAGTGCTTCGTCCTTATATCTTATTGGATTGGTATCACTGTTTCTTTCATCTTCTTGCAACAAATCATGCTGAGTAAACCATGCAAGCTTGAATCGTGGGTCAAGAATCAAGCACATAGCACAGGAATTTGATCTAATATTGTAATAACTTTCAAGCTTGGAATATGCTTGATCAGCTGCATCGTAAAGTTGGGATTCCCTTGAGACTTCATTTTTGGTTTTTTGACATGTTTCAAGGAGTAGTTGGTACCAAGGCATTACTAACCCAAGTGAAGGATAAGAATCACCTTGAACTTCATTGGTTGCAGTGGCAAAGACCTTTAGAAATTCCGATATTTGTTGAAAAAATGTCCAGTCCTCTTCCAAAATTACATCCTGAATAGTTAGAAAGGAATGAAGTGAGATTTATTATGCAGAAAAATATTCAACTAGGCAAACATACAAGGCGTATATCATGATGAATGTCTGCTTTTTCTATTGCCTGGGAAATTGTTTTCCGTTTCTTGCTGCTAAATCTGTTTTGGCTTGAGCTGTTGAAGTGATTTGTTTTTCGCTTTGATGTTTGAGACTTATTGTACTCATAAATAAAATCATCAAAAGAGCTCTTCTTCTTTAATGCTGAACAAAGCATTGAATATGTTGAGTTCCATCTGGTGGAATTGTCAGCCATTGGCCGGTTTGGTGGCTCTTTATTTTTTTCACAAATGCTTTTGAAGTGTTCCCATGAGGTGTTTGATCGACGTATTAAGTGAACCACCTTCTTAAACTTATCAATTGATCCATCAAGCTCCTTTAAAGACTCCTTTGCAGCTAAATTAAGAATATGTGCAAAACATCAAATGTGTGAGTCAAAACCTTTAAGCAAATTATTTTTAACAGCAAGGTCCATAAATGTTGTATTTGAGGAAGCATTATCCAATGTTATGGCCATGATTCGATTACCAATAGATGAGATATCCAAACTATACAAATCATTTGACAAATTGGACAAATTGCTTTCAGTTTCTGAGGATGAATCACTTGAGGTATCTATTTCAATTGCATCACGCTTTGATCCCCTTGGCTTTTGAGAGTGTTCAATAAAGAAATCATTAAGCATATCCACGATTTTTATGTATATGTTTTTGCCGGTATGAGCTTCTGTGAACTTGGAAAATCCAATGGTTGCAGTGAATGGTTTCCAATCAGATGATATGTAATGAGCTGTGAGAGTAATATACAACATTCCACCTGGACCAGACCAAATGTCAGTAGAAAATGAGAACCGTGGTGCTTGTGAATTGATAAAGGAAAATATATGTTCTTTATCATTCAGAAACTTTTGCTTGATCCATTTGGATATTGTGGTTTCAGAAATTAAGTTAATGTCCTTGTTGAGGGTGTGAATAAGCTTTTGAAATGATTTTGATTTAACTAAGGTGTATGATTGTTGATCTTAAATTATAAAGCTGACAAGATTATCAGTGAAATTATTCTGTAAGTGGACATTCATACTTTTTATTATACTGCTTCCATGTGAGTTTGATAAATTACTTTGTCCTTCAGTGTTCTTTTCTGCAATTGCTTCAGCCCATATTTCCTTATGAAATGCTTTCAAATGAGATACCAGGTTTTGCTTGGTTCCTTCATGTCGCTTAATTTTCTTTGAGCATCCATCGACTAAGCATAACTGGTATCCATTCTTTGCTTGGGAAAAATAACATTGTGCAATCTGACTTTGGTTTACTTTGGAGTTTGAAGATTGATTTTTTGTGCAAGACCGTGAAATTTGACTGGCTGATTCATTGGGATTTATTAGGGAGCTTATTTGACTCATATTAAGAATTAGATAAAGATGTATTAGTAAAATAAATATTAATTTGAAGAGAGTGGATCAAAAAACAAATTTAACATGCCCAAGCCATATAAGATAATTAGGGTTAGAATGTATTTAATGTGGAAACATATTCATTATGCATAAATTTGCATGAAATTTAACAAATCACTATCAGACTTGATTAATTTCATAATGATTCACTCATTAGTTATTATTTATTGTTTGGTTACTTATTAATTTATATAAATAAAGCAAAAAAACCAAAAAAATGAATAAAACTCAAATAAAAGTTCATAAAAATAATGAATGACAATTTATTTTAATTATAATTAATTTCAATTCATTATCATTCATGGTCATTAATTCTCATTAATTATATTTTAATTATAACTTATAATTAATGAAAATTAATGAAAATTAATGAAAATTAATTATAAATAATGGCAATTAATGATAATTAATTAAAATTGATTTAATGATAATTGATTAAAATTAATTATAATTAATAATATCTAATTAAAATTAATTATAATTAATAAAAATCAAATAAAATTATTTATAAAATGAGAATTAATTATAATTAAAATATAATTAATGAAAATTAATTTAAATTACTGATAATGAATTAGAATTAATTATAACTAATAACATTTAATGATAATTAATTAAAATGAATTATATTTTCATTAATTTTCATTTTATAATTAATTTTGTTTAATTTTCATTAATTATATTTCATTATATTTGAAATATACTTAATTTTTATTAATTATCATTAATTATAATTAATTTTAATTAATTTTAATTAATTATAATTAATTTTAATTAATTATAATTAATTATAATTAATTTTAATTAATTTTAATTAATTATAATTAATTATAATTAATTTGAATTAATTCATTTTTATTTATATTTTTATAATTAATTAGTTATTGAAGCCAAGAATTATAAGTAAATCATTAATTTGAATATAACCCATTTTATTTATTTATTTATTATTTATGCATTTTTATCATCATAATGGATTAAAAATAATTCAAATTACAAAGCAAAAAACCAAACTCATTGAATTTGAAGAAAATTTTCTAAGATCTGTTAAAACTAGTTTTAAAAATTGACATTCATTAAGCATTTTAGAAAATCAATTAGTCTTAATTAAGATTTTGTTCAATAAAAATGCATACACTTCAATAAAATAAAATGAAAAAACTACACTTTTAATTAAATTTAATGAAATTAAAATAAATTGAGAGTAATTATAACTAATTAGAACTTTTAAAATTGATTACCATGATTTTTTGAGCTTTTATTATTTGTTTAGTACTTAATTTTTACTTTTTGGATTTTTTGGATTTTTTGTATATTTTTAATCTTTATTGATTAATTTTTTCTTTTGGGCTTTCTATACTTATTTTGTAATTATAACTCATGATTTCTTTGTATTAAAAATATTCCTTATGATTTATTAACTTATTCATTTGATGATTTAATGATCATTTGTAGTTTATTCATTCATAATTTATTATCTCTGGATTCTTGAAGTATGATTTATCTATTTTTGATTGATTAACCCATTTAATTATCTATTCTATATTATATGAATCACAATTGTAATTTGATAATTAGAAAATTGTTTGATTTGTATTATTTATGGGTCAATTTTTGGTTATCTTATTTTATTATTTATTTAATTTGAGAGTGGTTATTTTTATTCGTGAAATAATCTTTTGGGATTCATTCCTTTATTAAGTATGTGTTTTTTGTTTGGATTTATCATATATCCTTAATGGATTAGATGTGTTTTATCACATTTGATTATTTATTTATATTTTTATAACTAATTAATTGTTGAAGCCAAGAATTATAAAAAAAATTAAAAATCATCGAATTTGAATAGAATACAATTTACTAAGAATTTTGGGCAGCAATTCCCCTGTGTTGGCTATTAAAAGGAAATACAAATACTGGTCATGGTGTGGGCCCCCACCATGACCAGAGCTCATTCTAATTATAATAATAATAAAAATATTTTTTAAAGATGTGTAATTCATCTAATTTTATAGTGTTATTTCACTATTTATTGTGCGGGGCACTTTCAAAAGAGGCACCGGCCCTATTGGCCTGGACAGCTCCTCTTTTGTGGATCAGATGACCCAAGCCCTCAGTTTATCAGTCGCCACATGGTGTTACAGCCTCAAGCCACCTCTACGCATGTGCACCCACATAGAGAGGCGAAGCCTTAAGCAACACCCTGCTTTGACCAAGTCCACTGAGGGCTTCCAGAAGTTTTGAACAGTTGACGTTTGAGGTCAAGATTGAATTATCTAAGCTTGAAAATAAGGTCCAAGGTAAAAATAATACGTCAGCAATGAAGGATCAAATAGGGAATGAAAATATGGAGAAAACTGACAATTAAAGAACACACTACAAATGTTTTAACACAAATTTGCCTGCTACCTCAGAATCAAAGAACAAGGTGGAGTGTGGACTCCTTCTGAATGTTGTAATCGACAAGGGTGCGGCCGTCTTCAAGATTGTTTTACCAGTGAGGCTATTAATCAAGATAAAAGTGAGTTAAGCTTTCAGAAAGCATGAAGTGTAGTAAAAAACACTGACGTCTTAACAAAAATCTGCATACCACCACGCAGACGCAATACCAAGTGCAACGTAGACTCTTTTTGAATGTTGTAATCCGCCAAGGTACAACCATCTTCTAATTGCTTGCCGGCAAAAATAAGACACTACTGATCAGGTGGAATACCTTCCTTGTCTTGAATCTTTGCCTTGACATTGTCAATTGTATCGGAGGATTCAACTTTGAGCATGATTGTCTTGCCAGTTAATCTGCGTAGACAGTAGGGAAGTTAGCAAGATATCTCAGCAGTATATGGCGCTCTATAAATAGCTAACGCCTTGACAAAAACTTGAATCCCTCCTTGCAATCGAAGGAGATTATAGAAATAGTTGTAAGACGGCGAAAGGTTGGTATAGCTCAGCTGCAGAAACGTTGTGCATCTCACAAAGAATTGGTTTGGGGATGGTCTTCTTGGAAGGGAATTGAGTTTGAGTAGAAGTTGTTGTGATGTCAGCACTGTGTAAGTTACAAATTGATTACGTCAAAAAATGGAATATAATGTAAGAGAAGAATCAAATGATCACATAGATACATGAAGATGGAAAGAGTTTAAACTGACAAAGAGACCCAGTTGGCTAAGACTTTCGATTCATTTTCATCAAGTGAAGAGTAGTCTGATGTGGCATCTTCTGGCTTCAAACTGCTCTTTCCTAATCTCTTACTTCCATCCCTCCTGGCGAATATGTGGTAACTTCCCCCCAGTCCCTAAACTTCTCTCTTTGCCGAAACATCAAACACAATTCCTATACAAAACCAAATGCACAACATGTCATGTCAATCAATCAAATGTGAGATTAGGAAAAGCAAAATTTGGAATAGAAACAGGATAGTAGAATAAGGTAGAATCAGACCTTTAAAGAAAAATGAGAGCCTACCATAATTCATTGCTAAGGCATAACCACCTTGGTGAGCAATGGGACAAATTCTAGCAATAATCATTTTGTCACCTTCAGAAAGGAATTGTTTAACAATTGATTGACGGGTGAGGGCATAACAAAGGCTCAGGTCCGAAGAATCAATCCAAGGTGAAATTGAATAAGCTCCGACTGGATGATTTCTGAAATGGAGGTCAGGTATTGATGATGAAATAACTGGAGAATCTTGAATGGTTTGCAACTTACTGAGACTGGCTAACAGTGCCGAAGGACAGGTTTATAGTGGAAGACGCATCAAGACAGGTCGCCAAAGGGATACCCCAGAATCCTACGAGTAACGACGAGGCGTAGGCTAACTGACCGACGGAAAAGCCGAGTAACGCCCAATCGTAATTGTTATAATAGCCAAAAAGAACCACTGTCAAGGTCGCAACCGTCCTGAATACTGTTTCGAGTTGTCTGTGCGGTGAGAAGCAGGTATATTTAGGGTGGCTCTGACAGAAGCTCGCACAAGGTAGCAAGGTAATAAAAAAGGATGGCTGTTCGAAAGTGAGGTTGATGTGATATAGTAACATCAACGGAGGAGCAATAGGCGAGAAATGAAATGGTCGAGATTGTGAGGCCAATAGGAATTGGAAGAAAGCATGCGTTAATGATTTGCTGGCCACGTTTCAACAATGGGCGAGTTCCTGTATAGCAAAGATCACATACCCTAATTTAGTGATACATAATCAGGTAAATGCTTGGTTATGTATACGATAATGAATAATAATAAAAAACTAAGAAAACCGCAAAAATGAATAAATAAAATATAAAACAAATGAATAGAAAGAATAAATAACAAGAATAATAAATAAATAAAATATAAAATATAATTAATAAAAAAAAGAATAAATAATAAATAGAATATAAAATGTGATTCATAAAAATAAATAATAAGAGATATATATATAAATAACGCAAAAATGAATAAATATGATATAAAACAAATAATTAAAAACAATAAATAATAAGAATAATAAATATATAAAATATAAAATATAATTAATAAAAAAAGGATAAATAATAAATAAAATATCAAATATAATTAATCAAAATAAATAATAAGAAATATATAGATTTAATATGTGATATTTATTAGTCAGTTTTCTTAGTGAATACTTATATTTCATATTAAATTGCACTAATTCAAATATAAAATAAAAAATAAAATAAATAAAAATAAATAATTATGGAATATATATATTTAATATTTTATTTATCAATTACTTTTACTATGAAGAATATAAGATTAATTTAATAAAAATAACTAATATTTAAAATATGAATCATACTGAATAATAATGAATAATAAAAATAGAGAATATATAAATGATAAGAATAAATAAAATATAAAACATAATTAATGGAAATAAATAAGTAATGAAGTATTTTTAATTAATTTGAAATAATTTTCATTAATTTTTATTGAATTTATTTAATTATAATTAATTTTTCTTAAGTTTATTTAATTTTAATTAATCTTAATTAATTATAATTAAATTTAATGCATTTTGATTAATTGTAATGGATTTTGATTAAATTTAATTCATTTTAAGTAATTGTAATTAATTGTATTTAATTCTGATTAATATTAATTAATATTAATTAATTTTAATTAATTTTACTTAATTTTAATGAATTTTAATTAAATTGAATTAATTTTAATTAATTTTCATGAATTTGCGTTCGTTTTCAAATTAATTTTGACTGATTTTAATTAATTTTAATGAATTTTGATTAATTTTAAAATTAATTTTAATTAATTCCAATTAATTTTGATTAATTGCAAGTAATTGCAATAAATTTTATTTAAATTATTAATTTTAATTGAATTAAGTAATGTTATTTAATTTTACTTAGTTGTAAGTAACTTTGATTAATTTTAATTAATTTTAATTAATTTTAATTAATTTTAATTAATTTTAATTAATTTTAATTAATTTTAATTAATTTTAATTAATTTTAATTAATTTTAATTAATTTTAATTAATTTTAATTAATTTTAATTAATTTTAATTAATTTTAATTAATTTTAATTAATTTTAATTAATTTTAATTAATTTTAATTAATTTTAATTAATTTTAATTAATTTTAATTAATTTTAATTAATTTTAATTAATTTTAATTAATTTTAATTAATTTTAATTAATTTTAATTAATTTTAATTAATTTTAATTAATTTTAATTAATTTTAATTAATTTTAATTAATTTTAATTAATTTTAATTAATTTTAATTAATTTTAATTAATTTTAATTAATTTTAATTAATTTTAATTAATTTTAATTAATTTTAATTAATTTTAATTAATTTTAATTAATTTTAATTAATTTTAATTAATTTTAATTAATTTTAATTAATTTTAATTAATTTTAATTAATTTTAATTAATTTTAATTAATTTTAATTAATTTTAATTAATTTTAATTAATTTTAATTAATTTTAATTAATTTTAATTAATTTTAATTAATTTTAATTAATTTTAATTAATTTTAATTAATTTTAATTAATTTTAATTAATTTTAATTAATTTTAATTAATTTTAATTAATTTTAATTAATTTTAATTAATTTTAATTAATTTTAATTAATTTTAATTAATTTTAATTAATTTTAATTAATTTTAATTAATTTTAATTAATTTTAATTAATTTTAATTAATTTTAATTAATTTTAATTAATTTTAATTAATTTTAATTAATTTTAATTAATTTTAATTAATTTTAATTAATTTTAATTAATTTTAATTAATTTTAATTAATTTTTAATTAATTTTAATTAATTTTAATTAATTTTAATTAATTTTAATTAATTTTAATTAATTTTAATTAATTTTAATTAATTTTAATTAATTTTAATTAATTTTAATTAATTTTAATTAATTTTAATTAATTTTAATTAATTTTAATTAATTTTAATTAATTTTAATTAATTTTAATTAATTTTAATTAATTTTAATTAATTTTAATTAATTTTAATTAATTTTAATTAATTTTAATTAATTTTAATTAATTTTAATTAATTTTAATTAATTTTAATTAATTTTAATTAATTTTAATTAATTTTAATTAATTTTAATTAATTTTAATTAATTTTAATTAATTTTAATTAATTTTAATTAATTTTTAATTAATTTTAATTAATTTTAATTAATTTTAATTAATTTTAATTAATTTTAATTAATTTTAATTAATTTTAATTAATTTTAATTAATTTTAATTAATTTTAATTAATTTTAATTAATTTTAATTAATTTTAATTAATTTTAATTAATTTTAATTAATTTTAATTAATTTTAATTAATTTTAATTAATTTTAATTAATTTTAATTAATTTTAATTAATTTTAATTAATTTTAATTAATTTTAATTAATTTTAATTAATTTTAATTAATTTTAATTAATTTTAATTAATTTTAATTAATTTTAATTAATTTTAATTAATTTTAATTAATTTTAATTAATTTTAATTAATTTTAATTAATTTTAATTAATTTTAATTAATTTTAATTAATTTTAATTAATTTTAATTAATTTTAATTAATTTTAATTAATTTTAATTAATTTTAATTAATTTTAATTAATTTTAATTAATTTTAATTAATTTTAATTAATTTTAATTAATTTTAATTAATTTTAATTAATTTTAATTAATTTTAATTAATTTTAATTAATTTTAATTAATTTTAATTAATTTTAATTAATTTTAATTAATTTTAATTAATTTTAATTAATTTTAATTAATTTTAATTAATTTTAATTAATTTTAATTAATTTTAATTAATTTTAATTAATTTTAATTAATTTTAATTAATTTTAATTAATTTTAATTAATTTTAATTAATTTTAATTAATTTTAATTAATTTTAATTAATTTTAATTAATTTTAATTAATTTTAATTAATTTTAATTAATTTTAATTAATTTTAATTAATTTTAATTAATTTTAATTAATTTTAATTAATTTTAATTAATTTTAATTAATTTTAATTAATTTTAATTAATTTTAATTAATTTTAATTAATTTTAATTAATTTTAATTAATTTTAATTAATTTTAATTAATTTTAATTAATTTTAATTAATTTTAATTAATTTTAATTAATTTTAATTAATTTTAATTAATTTTAATTAATTTTAATTAATTTTAATTAATTTTAATTAATTTTAATTAATTTTAATTAATTTTAATTAATTTTAATTAATTTTAATTAATTTTAATTAATTTTAATTAATTTTAATTAATTTTAATTAATTTTAATTAATTTTAATTAATTTTAATTAATTTTAATTAATTTTAATTAATTTTAATTAATTTTAATTAATTTTAATTAATTTTAATTAATTTTAATTAATTTTAATTAATTTTAATTAATTTTAATTAATTTTAATTAATTTTAATTAATTTTAATTAATTTTAATTACTTTTAATTAATTTTAATTAATTTTAATTAATTTTAATTAATTTTAATTAATTTTAATTAATTTTAATTACTTTTAATTAATTTTAATTAATTTTAATTAATTTTAATTAATTTTAATTAATTTTAATTAATTTTAATTAATTTTAATTAATTTTAATTAATTTTAATTAATTTTAATTAATTTTAATTAATTTTAATTAATTTTAATTAATTTTAATTAATTTTAATTAATTTTAATTAATTTTAATTAATTTTAATTAATTTTAATTAATTTTAATTAATTTTAATTAATTTTAATTAATTTTAATTAATTTTAATTAATTTTAATTATTTTAATTAATTTTAATTATTTTTAATTAATTTTTAATTAATTTTAATTATTTTTAATTAATTTTAATTAATTTTAATTAATTTTAATTAATTTTAATTATTTTTAATTAATTTTAATTAATTTTAATTATTTTTAATTATTTTTAATTAATTTTGATTAATGTTAATTAATTTTAATTAATTTTGATTAATGTTAATTAATTTTGATTAATTTTAATTAATTTCAATTAATTTCAATTAATTTTGATTAATGTCAATTAATTTTAATTAATTTTGATTAATGTTAATTAATTTTAGTTAATTTTAATTAATTTTGATTAATTTTAAGTAATTTTAATTCATTTTGATTAATTTTAATTAATTTTAATTAACCTTAATTAATTTCCATTTATATTAATTAGAATAAATTCAAAATACTCATAATTAATTTGGGTTATTGGTAAACCCACATAAGCAATTTGGGAAAAACATACAAGCCCTTATGTGGACATGCCATAAATTGTTAGAATTATCTAATTATTTAGAAAGAGAATAAGGGTTTTTTTCTAATTAAAATTTAGCTAAAAAAACTACCTGTATTGAGAAAAGCCCAATTTATGGCATTGTTTGTTCCATAAATGGAATAAATGCCATTCTTGATGCCACTTATGGCATTGTTAATTCCATAAATGGAATAAATGTAGCATAAGTGTCATTGTTGATGCCATAACTGGCATCAAAAATGATATTGGAATTCCATGAGTAATGTCATAAATGCAATTTCTATGTCATTATTGATGCCATTTATGGTGCATTTAATTCTATAAATGGCCATTTTAGATCATTCTTGATGCCATAGATATACTACTAACACTATTTATGGCATGGTTCTTCTGTGGTTGATGCCATAAATAGCATTTTTCACTTCTTTTAATTAATGAATTATATTGATAAATCATTTTTTCAACCAAAATTTGAGATTTTCGTTTCGAATTTTAATTTGGAGGTTGCAAAATTCGAATGGATCTGTTTTTCATAAATTTTTCTTCGAATTTTTGGGTTTTCATTTTGTGGTTCAAAAATTCAAATTCGAATTCGAATTTTTCAAATAGTGAAAATCGAATTTTTCGAATAGCTATGCCTTGCTCAATCCCCACTTAAACTCCCATAACCAAACATTACAGGTATTATTTACAAATTAAATTTTACATGGAGAAATACTCAACTAAACATAGATCAAGGCTGTGAAGAAGAAAAATAAGGTTAGTAGAGATAAGAATACAGTTTTAAAAAAATGGTGCAATCAACCAAACATATGGTGAAATATCTGTATCAAATGACACCATTCCAAATTTAACCACCAGCAAAAATGTCTCAAGGCTGTGAAGAAGAAAAAGAAGGTTAGTAGAGATAAGAATACAGTTTTAAAAAATGGTGCAATCAACCAAACATATGGTGCAATATCTGTATCAAATGACACCATTCCAAATTTAACCACTAGCAAAAATGTCCCAAGGCTGTGCATAATAAGAATAAAGTTTAGTTAAAATAAGAGTATAATTCAAAAATTATGGTGCAATCAACCAAAAATATGGTACAATATCCTGAACAAATGACACCATTCCAAATTTAACCACTAGAAAAAATGTCTCAAGGCTGTGCACTGACAATAATAAGGTTCAGAATGGTGCAATCAACCAAACATATGGTGCAATATCTTGATCAAATGACACCATTTTTAACTTACCCACAAGCAAAAATGTCTCAAGGTGGAATTTTTTCTAAGTCCCTTGTTTTTTGGAAGGCTCTATGGAGTGCCCAAAAGGGCCTCTCTCCCTGTTTTTTCCCGCATGCTTCTGATTCAAACAATAATCTTGAGGATCAATCCATCCCTTCTCTAGTAGGATAATCTAGTATTTATATTGAAAAAGATCAGTAGCAAGGCTCAGTATCTTATAGTATTATTTAGGATTCATTAATGAAAGATATTTATAATATTAATGAAAGAGCTTAATATTATTTAATAGTCTTACCATTATATTAGTAGTGTTGAAGTAGTGTTTGAAGATATTATCATTAGTGATCTTATCTAATTTATCAATAACCCTTATTTATAGAAGGGATATCATCTTACCCTTATACCTTATATCAATAGCCTTTTAGGTATATTGGATTATATTTATATTTATTCTAATAGTATTATATTACTATTATATCATTTATATCTTACCCTTATATTAAACAAAACCACCCTTAAATTATTATAGCTATATTGATAGTGTTATTAAATCACCTTTAGAAGTATTAGCAAGCTATCAAGATTATTATTAAAATTAATAGTGATCTTGAACAATATTTTTTAAATATCTCAGGTATTGAAAGAAGGAATACTAGAAGAATTAATTAAAGAAGAATTATAATCAGCAACAAGAAAGTTAAGCAAACCTAAATGATTAAAAAAAATTGTTAACTATTACCATTATTATCATATTGATCTTTTATTGACAGACTGATAGAGACAGCTGAAGAAAATTCTCTAATTGAAAATCCACAAAACTAAATAATTGATTTGTGATCTCATCAAACAGGATATTTTTTTCAGTATATTTAGAGGGGCAGCTAATACACCTTAGCACCCATGGTTATTGGCTCATTCTGAAATTCAAAACAGACTCACCAATAATTTCCCCCTCAAGGTACTGCCTATTATTTATCCCACAACAAAAGGAGTTCCCACAACGTGAAAATGGTGCATACCAGAAGTGGAAGAAACTATTCAGTCAATCAAGATGGATGTAGATGGGGAAGAGGCAAGACCAGGTCCAGTCCTGGAAAGTCTTCCTCAAGAAAGAAATTTCTGGAGGATGCCAGAGTTGCCCCCCATTCCCCAAGGTCTGTACCTACAAAATTTGAAATTAACTTTGAGTCTAAACTGATTCAAGGTAATGTTTTAAAGGCTGAACAATTTCCAAGTGGAAGAAATAGAAATATATCAGTCCAAGTACAAAATCTGGTACAGAGCAGCCAAGGAAGAGGAGTGGGAAATATGCCCAAGCCTTTGGCAGGGGGCTATGAACTCCTAATTACCCATCAACAGCTTTCTGGGTCAGGAGAAGACCATAGAGCTCTTAGGAAGATGGAATCCATTGTCTTGTAAAGACAAGGTCAAAAATATAAAGAATTTTTTGAATTACCAAAGTCTTTTATCCATAGACAAGAAGAAAGGGTTGGAAATGACCCAAGCTTTGGAAAAAGAAGGCCCAGTAGCATCAACCAGCTTCAGAAGCATCCAAGGACAAGCTCAAAGGACCTCAGAAGAAGGAGAGAGTTCCCAAGAACAATCAAGGAAAGGCAAAAGGCAAAACCAATTGGCACAGACCTTACCCACAAGGTTACAGGATCCCCAAATTGGAGCCTTCAGCCATGGACAGTGTATTCAATATGGCCAGAACTGTGAGCCTTGAGGTATTTTTTACATACCCAAATAGGCCACAAATACTTATTTAAGAATCAATTTTGAACTATGCATAACCCATAAGTCATGCATATATTCAAAATTCATCTTTTTTGATTTCAGAAAAGATGAATAACTTTTTTGTGAGTAGGTAAATCCATGGATTTAAGGCCAGATTTGAATTTTAAATGAAAATTCACCTAGGGTGACTCCATAGGGTTAATAAGCTTAAATTAACTCTAAGAGGCAGTAATATGGGAAATACTTCAATACCACATCATTAATACCACATAAAAGAATCGTGAAAATTTTTGTTTTTCTCAATTTCAAGCCAAAATTATGGGAATGTGAGATGTCCCATGTTACATATACACTAAGAATACTGTTATGCATGTTTGTGTCACTTGATATTATTTTATTCTTACATACACTATTAGTACACCCATAGTGGATATCAGTCTGAAGCCTGAATTTCTATTTTTGACGTTAAACTAGTCAAGGGGTACAAAAGACATCAAAGAGAGCCAGGGTACCCAGCGTCTGAGGCCTCTGAGGTGTGGACAGCTCTAAAGCTTGGATTCATGGCTGATAATGTCCCAATTAGTATACTAAAACATTTTGGGAACTTTGTTACCAAGTTAAAATCTCATTAAATCATAAGAAAATAGCAAATAAGCTGCTATTTTGACATGCCAGGGAGGTAAAGAGCAACTTAGACTCCTGTAACCATGTCAATTACTAATTACTTTCCATGTATGAACCCCAAAAGAGTAATTAAAACCCTTTTTGGACTATTATCCAATGATTTACCTCATAGAAACCAGAAAGATAGTAATATTAGCAATTCTACGTAGAAATGAGGTAAAAACTTCAAAAATTCATTAAAAAAAATTCTTAATTAATATTTCTTAAACTTCCAGGACCAATTAATAACAGTATAATACATATAAGCACCAAAAATAATCAGAATTTAATAAGTAAAATCAAAAGTTTTACTTACAGTCCATTTTGGATGATTCCACATGAAACACTGAATTTTCAAAAATTCACAGAAAATACACTCTGTGATTAAATTTCCAATATCATTGATAACTTTGAGAAATTAATGTTTATACTGAAATGAAAAAATATTTACAGTTGTTACTCCTTTTATTCTTAACCATATTTGGGTGGGTAGTCACATAAAAGCATCAATTAAGTAATCATGATAATCTTACAGGACCACAGATGATACAATCATTAATATGAAAAGGATTACTGTTTTATCATTCACTTGTTTCTCTGTTTGCTCCATGGCACGCCTCTGTGAGCTGTCTTAGACTTGAAAGAGGCCTCCTCTTGCTGTTTTTTTTAAAAATAATCACATTATTCAATTATACCATTAGCACCAACAAGTAAGTATTAGTTAGTCTTTTCTTGAGTGTTTTATTTTTTCCTAATCAATCAGAAAGAATTTAAATCATAGAAATAAACTATATATTTCTTAATACTGTTATAAATACCTTTTGATGCATTAAATCCACAATTATCTGTCAAATTTCTCTACTATTATCTTTAATTAGTTCTTTGGAGTATTAGTGAGTGTTTTGTCTTAATTGTTGAAGTTTTTCTCTAGTAATTGTTTTCTTCAAGAATTATATTTATATTTATTCTTTCAAAAGATAATTATATATTAAAATAATTTTATTATTTTCATAAAGAAGTTTTATTATTAAATACCTCTTGTAATTGATTCTAGTAGACAATTACTGCTTACTGTCATAATCGATAGTAGTGTATAACAAGTAAAAGAAATAATTAATTAATTATTTATTTATCTAATTGTGGTTATAATAATTTTTATTATTATATCTCATAAGAACAGTCATAGTACTGTTGATTCATAGTAATATTATCAACAGTTTCATAGACACATCTTACAAGAACCCTTATGGAATTCACATCCAAAGAGTAGGAAAGGATGAACAGGACTTTTCCACGAAAATAATGGATGAAATTAGATATGATGAATCTATTATGGATGTAAAATGTAATAAAATTGAAACAGAATTAAAGAGATTTACATCAGATATCAATGACTCAAACAAGAATGACAGAACTTTTACTGAATGGTGTAAAGTGACAAACTCCATACTTGAGTTAATGTCAAACACATGTGACAAAATTGAAAGTAAGTTTCAAGTAAAAAATTATTAGTTAGAACATCTTTCCATAAATCACATTAATGACCAACTTGAAATTTTGAAAAATCATGTTTTAGAAATAGTTAATAATACCAATATTCTTGCCACACATTTGGCAAGAAGTGACAGTGAAAGGCAGAAATTAAATAATGAAATTATTGCAAATGTAGAGAAAGTCCATAGGAATTCTGAACCAAATTTGCATATTCCCAGAAATTCTACACCTTTGATTGAAGAAAAACTTTCTGTGAAAGAAATTTTAACCCCTTTTCTAGTAGGAAATTCAATCTCTGCAAGATATATTCCCAAAGTAGAAGAATGGCAAAAATTCCCTGGTGAAGGTGAATATAAAAATATTGAGTTCATTAGAACAATTGATATGTTGCAAGAAGATTTTTATATATCTGTTGAAATGATAGTGGGCAAATTAAGCTCCTTGTTTACCAGAAATGCAAAGAAATGGTATTACAAGATGAGACAAGATCATGGTAAACATGATTGGCTGTGGTGGAAATCTTAAATAGTCACCAAATGGGCCAATAGTTCTTGGAGATTAAAAATTTAAAATGCTTTTGAAGGTTCCATTTTTAACTTAAAAAACAATAGACCACTTACTTGGTTCCTCAAACAGTAATACAGATTAGCTTATTTAAACCCAGATATGTATGATTCAATGATTTGTATGAAAATATTAAAAAAACTTAGAGGAGAACTAGAACATGCTATTGATTGCAGATGTGTAGAGCCCTGTTAAACGGAGGACTATATTAATGCAATAGAAGATATTATTACTAGGACAAGAATTGGTAGAGCCTGGATTAGAAACCCTATGGAGTCCAAAATAGTCCCAAAGATTTTCAGAGAAGATGGAAAACCTGAAAGACCTGTCTTTAAGTTTCATAAATTTGGAAGCACCTCACATTTAGCCAAAACGTTTCTTTTTACAAGATGTCCAAACAAATATCAGTAGTACCTCCAAATAAATATACTTACAAGGGGGAATTTGTGACTGATAAGCTTGTTGAAGCACAGATTAATCCATCATTATCATTAAAGATTAGGAATGAGCTTATTGATGTGCTATACACATATAGAAATGCATTTGCTTCAGATAATGAACTATTAGGCACTATTAGAGGACATGAAGTTGATATTACTCTTAATATTGACGGACCATACCCTCCAGTACTTAGAAGACCAGCTAACCCAGAAAGCCCCAGAGCCAGAGAAGCCTTGGAAAAACATATCCAGGAGTTGATTCAACTTGGTTTACTAAGAAAATTAGGCCATAATAAAGAAGTTGAAGTGTCAACTCCTGTTATTATTACTTGGAATAATGATAAATCAAGGATTGTTGGAGATTTTAGAGCATTGAATACCTACACAGTTCCAGATAGGTATCCAAGAAATTTTGACCCAATTATCCAAATCCAAATATATAACCTCCATGGATGAATTAAAAGGCTTTCATCAAAATATTTTGATGTAAAAAGCCAAGAAGATACTTAGAATTATCACTCACTGTGGTACTTATGAGTATCTTAGAATGCCATTTGGTATTAAAAATGATTCATCACATTATAAAAGAATGATGAATACCACCTTCCCTACAGAATTATGTGAAGGATGGCTAATTATTTATATTGATGATATAATCATATTTTCAAAATTCATGATCTTTGCACCTTGAAAGACTCACAAGAGTACTTGATAAAGCCACAGAAGTAAATATGAAGATTTCACTCTAGAAATGCAACCTTGGGTTTGAAGAAATTAAGGCATTGGGATGGATTGCTTCTGGTTTAAGCTTGGGTATTGACAAGAATAAATTAGCAGCAGTGTTACTTAAACCAATACCCCAGAATAAAGGAAGCATGATGTCTTTTCTGGGATTTCCCTGCTACTACCAGAAAAACCTGAAAGACTTGGAAATTCTAGCCAAGTCACTCTATAGAATCTGTGATCAACAGGCAGTATTTGAGATGACACAGGAAATGATGAAAGCTTATGAGAAGATAAGGAAAGCTCTTACATAAGCACCCTTACTCCTTATTCAAGACTGTAATATACCTTTTACATTGTGCATTGATGCATGTGGAGATGGATTAGGGGCAGCCCTACATCAAGTCCAAATTATTTATTACAAACCTACAGAAGGACTGGTTTGTTATATCTCAAGGCAAATAAAACCCCCAGAATCCAGATATGATGGAAGCCAAATGGAGTGCTTATGTTTGGTATGGGAACTTGAGAATTTACACAATTGATCTTATGGAAGTGTTTTTGAGGTGATAACTGACTGTAATGCTGTGAAATCACTTCTTAAGATGAAAACAACCAACAGACATATGTTGAGATGGAAGATAGCCATTCAAGAATATAGAGGTAACATGACTATAGTTCATAAGGCAGAAAATATTAATAAATATGATGATAGACTTAGTATGTGGGAATTAGAACATACTCCTGATAACCCAGCTCATGTATCTTTGCAAACTGAACCACAGATTTCAACTGAAGGCATTAACATAACTCATATTGGGATGGAATTCTTTGAGAAGTCAGAGAGTCTTACAAACAGGACAAGAATTTCCATATCCTTACAGCCTTTCTGGATAAATACTGCAAAGACACAGCTTTGATTAGTTCACTAGATGAAGTATTGACAACTTCCTACTCTGAAGGAAGATTTTGCTTGTTTGATGGCATAATATACCAC
The DNA here is from genome assembly GCA_023105745.1 of Austropuccinia psidii. Classification (NCBI taxonomy): domain Eukaryota; kingdom Fungi; phylum Basidiomycota; class Pucciniomycetes; order Pucciniales; family Sphaerophragmiaceae; genus Austropuccinia; species Austropuccinia psidii. The sequence continues at coordinate 34,865,954 of JALGQZ010000011.1, forward strand.
AGAACCAAACATTCTTGTGTAATGACATTATTCAGTAGATTTCTTATCAATACCATTTTTCATTAATTTCATGATGGAATCTATTCTGGACACCTGTCATAATACAGAACACTTGAAAAAGTGAAAAACTGTGCATGGTGGCCATTATGGATAAAAGAGACCATTGAGTACTGCCATACCTTTGACAGATGCCAAAAATAAAACAGAATTACAGGCAAGAAATTTGGACTTATGATCCATATTCAAGAACCAAAATCCCCTTGGGAAGCTGTTCACATGTATTGGGTCACAGCACTTCCCCCAAGTGGTAACAGAAGCTATAATGCTTTTTAAGTCATTGTAGACAGATACAGCAAAACTTCCATATTCTTACCATGTCATAAGGATTACACTGCTATGGATAAAGCTCCCCTTCTTTGGAATAGAGTAATTTATCATACATGTCAGGCTGAGTCTATGATAAAGGTGTATATGAGTATTTACAAGCTTTAACTATGACTGTGACACGGTAAAAATGGTTTTAAAAGATGATAAGATTGATAATAAATTATTTAAAGGGCTTTACTATAGAGATATAGTGGTGGTGAGCGCTGTTGAAAGCCCTGGGTGCAGCTTTACCTGTTGGATTACAATAATAAAGACTACAATACTTTAAATTAAGAGTATACCTGATTATTTAACCAAGAGTAAAACTGTTTTTGACAGTTTACTACGTAGGTTATTCAAGAGCAGGATGAGGATACAATTCTGGCAGTGAAAAGCCTCCTTTTTATCCTGAAATGGGGTGGAAAGGGTGCTAGACCTTTCCATGTAGAGGAAGTGAAGATTTTTTCACTCTCTAGTACTGGCTTGTGGTTTGCAAACAGTCTGTATAACCTGTATTGGGCTCAGATGTGGTTTTGAAACCACATCTGGGCAGTTTTCACCAATACAGGGTGAAAATTTTCATCTGGGGACCTCACAGCCTGATTCTGACGTGTATGACGCGTAGACTGCTGTACAGAAGCTGTATGGGACCCCAGTATTGACTGACATATGAGGTATTGAAGTAAAAACATTCTTCTTTGTCTATTTGACACCTCATATTCATGATTATGGGGTGTTATCCCATGGTAAGGCTGTATATGACAGCAGGTGGGATTTTGACCTTAAAGTGGTCATAACTCTGTCATTTTTTGAGATATCAAGCTCAAAGTTGGTTCATTGAATAGCTCTATATGTGCTCTACACAATGGTACCCAACTTGACATGGTTATCATTAAATATGACAAAGTTATCCCATGTACAAGTATTTTTGTACATTGGCGTGGTTTGGGCAAAAAGCTGTATTGAGCTTGTTTGGCCAATAACTTCTGTTGTAGTTAAGTTATGGGGAAATAGATGGCACCATCAGATAGCCCTGATTGTGCTCTTTCCGAAAAGACCCCACTTTAAGTATCTCACACTAAAACTGTAAAAGTTAGATGAGAGTTGAATGTTTTGTTCACCCTTATTTGGTCTGAATTTGACCATAACTCAAGTAATACTGGTGCTAGCTCAGTTTGGCTGGTACCATTGGATAGCCCTGGCTTAGAGCTTCATTTTGAGTACCCATTTGATGGGGTTAAGCCTCTCCTTCTAGATTTTAGATGAGAGGTGAAAATTAAGGTTTATGCTCAGCAATGACTTTGAGCAGGAATAACTTTGTTATTTCTTGTCCTATGGTGATGGGACTTATATTTTCAGGAAGAGGTGAGTTTCCTCTTTCTTTTGATACCTTTTGAGCTAATTTGGCTCAGCTCCATATTTTGGTGGTATTTTGGCTATACCATTGGTTTATGGTATTTTGGCTGTCATGCTTGTGCTCTGGTTTTGAGTCACAGGCTGACAATACAGGGTTATTAAGGAATATCATAAGTGACAGAGACCCCAAGTTCACATCTGCACTTTGGACCAATCTTCATAGATTGTTTGGGACCAAGTTATCATTTTCTACAGTATACCACCCTCAAACTGATGGGCTAGCAGAGAGGATGATTCAAACTTTAGAGGATATGACAATAAGATTCTGTGCCTATGGCTTATAATTCAAATAATCAGATGGATTTAGCCATGAATTGTGTGCTCCAATACCTGCATTAGAACTGGCATATAAGACATTGGTCCATTCTTCTACAGGCCAAACTCCTGCTACGTTAGAAAAAGGATGGAATCCAAGACTCCCAGCAGACACACTGACAAAAGACTTAATTTAAATCTGTCCTAGAGCTTCCAGCTTCAAGATTATGCTTTATAAGGTGAAAAACCATGCAAAACAAAGCATGAATGTCACTTTTGACTGTGAAAAACAGAAGTGGGACAAGTGTAATAAAGTACCAGACTTCAAAGTAGGGGACTTGGTTGTAGTTTCATCCTTGAATTTTAAAAATATCAAAGGCCCAAAAAAAACCTAAAGATTCTTATGTAGGACCTTTTGTTATTGTTTCCTTACATGGAAACATTGCATTTCAAGTGTAATTTAGTGGTTAATTGGAAAATAAACACCCCACCTTCCCAGTCAGCTTGATAAACACTTATCAACCATCTGATAAATATTTTTTTCCTTTAAGAAACCCAGCTCCTTTAACTGTACCACCATTGGAACAGAGTGAATACAAAAAAATAAAGAAAGTCATTAAAGAAAGGAGACTTAGGGGTAAAAATAAAAGAGAATATCTTGTCAGATATATCAATCCAGTACATGAAGATGAATGGCAGGCAGAATCAGATAAACTCTTTAGAAGATTTAGACATGAAAAAAGGCAACAAGCCTGAACATTTCTATAAATGTGCTTTAAATTTATTGATCTAAGTAACTTAAGGAGGTTGGACAGTGTACATCAACCCGCTTTGGGGCTTTTTTCTTCTTGATATCATTAATAAAATTGTAATACAGTTTTTTTTGTGGGAGGGAATGTGAGCCTTGAGGTATATTTTACATACCCAAATAGGCCACAATTATCATTAAAATGAATTATGAGCTATGCATAAGTCATTAATATATCCAAAATTCATCCTTTTTCATTTCATAAAAGATGAATAACTTCTTTGTGAGTAAGTTAATCCGTAGATTTAAGGCCAGATTTGGATTCTACACAAACAATAACCTAGGTTAGCTCCATGGAGTGAATAAGCTTATATTAAATCTATGAGGTGGTAATAAGGAAAATGATTCAATACCACATAATGAATACCACATAAAAAAATTGTGAAAATTTTTGTTTTTCTCAATTTCACGCCAAAATAATGGGAGTGTGAGAAATACCATTTACATATATACTAGGATTAGTGTTATTAATGTTTTTTGCACTCAAAATTATAGTATTCTTACATACAGCTTTGGTACACCCATAGTGAATATCAGTCTTGAATCCTAAGTTGATATTTTTCATGTGAAAATAGCTAAGGGGGACAAAAGACATCAATGAGAGCCAGGGTACCCAGCTTCTGAGGCCTCTAAGGCATGAATAGCTCTCAATATTGAATCCATGGCTGATCATTGCCCAATTAGTAGGCTCAAGCCTTTTAGGAACTTGGTTACCAAGTTAAACTCTCATTCAATCATAAGAAAATTGCAAATAAGCTGCTACTTTGACATGACAAGGAGGTAAAGAGCAACTTGGCCTCCTGTAACCATGGCAATTCTTAATCATTTTCCATGAATAAACCTTATAATAGTAATTAAAGCCCTTTTTAGACTAGTATCCATTGATTTACCTCATAGCATCCTGCTATAAAGTTCTATTTGCAATTCTATGTAGAAATAAAGTAAAAACTTCAAAAAATTCATTAAAAATACAATTATTAATTCATATCTCTGAAACTTTCAGTACCAATGAAATACAGTATTATCCATGAGGAAACCAGGAAAAATTACAGTTTCATAAGTAAAATTGAATTGTTTACTTGCAGTCCATTTTTGATGATTCCATGTGAAACACAGAAGCTTCAAAAATCCACAGAAAATACAACTTGAGATGAAACTTCTAATACAATTGATAGCTTTGAGAAATTAATGTTTATTTTGAAATAGGATAATATTTACAGTTATTAATTCTTTTATTCTTAGCCATAAATGGGTTGGTGGTCATGTAAAAGCCTTAATCAATTAATTATCATAATCTTATGTGACAACAGATGATGCAATCATTAATCCAAAAAGGATTATTTCTTTCTCACTCACTGGTTTTTAGTTTTCTCCATGAAAAACATTTGTGAGCTGCTTTTGACTTAAAAGAGGCCTCCTCTTGTTGTTTTTTCCAAATCATCTTATTGTCCAATTATACCATTATTACCAACAAATAAGTATTAGTAAAATATTTTCTGAAGTGTTTTCATATTTCAGAATCAAGCACAAAGATGTGAAATCTTAGAAAACAAACTATAATTGGTTGCAATACTGTTATAAATCAACTTTTGATTCTTTAAATCCACAATTTATCCAGCAAATATCTCTACAAAATTCTTTCCAAGGTTCATTGGAATATTAGTGAGTGGGTTTAATCAATTCTTAAAGTTTTTCTCTAATATTAGTTTTCCTCAAGAATCATATTCATAACTATTCTTTCATAAGATAATTATATATTAAAATAATTTTATTATCTTGATAAAGAAGTTTTGTTATTAAATACTTCTTGTAATTGATTCTTGTAGACAATAACTGCTTACTGTTATAATCCCTAGTAGTGTATAACAAGTAAAAATAATAATTTATTATTTTATTTATTTAATGGTATTTATAATGATCTTTACTATTATATTTCATGATAAAAGTCATAGTACTGTTGATCAATAGTAATATTATCAACAGTTTTATAGAAAGATCTTACATAAAAAGTATCCCTAAAGAGCTCACAAATCAATTATAATAATGTGTGTTTACAACTTGAGAGGAATTTTCAGCAGTCTCTATAAGACCTAATCAATAATCAGATAGATAGCTTATAAGTTAAAGCAGTATAAAATATAATTTTGAAATATGAATATAAACTGATATAAGGGTAAGACCTTAATAGTTTGAGAGGTTCATTTAATATAATAGTACTAATATATAGGATAAGTGTAAGTTGAATTTGATGTTATATCTTTTATAGTAATTAATGGTTACAGAGGGTGATTGTTGATATACTATAGCACAAATACATTTAATAACTAAATGTTAAGGTATTGTTGAAGATATAAAAGATATTTGTCAGATATATGAGTGATATAATATAATATAAGTGTAAGTTTTTTATCTAATAATATATATTTGTATGATTTTATTTGATATAAAGCTATAATATGAGTATTTTTCCTTTAAAATATGAAGGTTATGGGGATAAGCTCAATGGTATGATCATTATTGATTGTATTATAATTATAAGACTAATAGCTTGAACATAGGGCATATTACTAATATAATGTAGATCTTCTGTTAACTACTGTTAATTAGAAATCACTATGAATTAAATATATAAGTCTATAATACTTTAACAAAATAACAATATTATCCTACTAGTAAGGAATGGATGAATTATTCTCCTTCTTGGTATATAAGTCCCACTTCATAATAATACTAGAATTACCTATTAGTGAGGGATGAATAATTATTCTCCTTGTTGTTATATAATTAATTGCATGGGGGGAAGAGGAGAAAATGAGGGAGATAGGACCTCTATTGATACTCTTAGGGATCTCCATAGAGGCACTCAAAAACAAGGGACTTAGAATTTTTTAACTTCTTTTGGCTGGGATAATTTTCTTATAGTGGTGAGATACCATTTGTTTGTTTTATTGCACCATTTTAATGCATTATTATGTAATCTGAGATGTTTTTTTTGGTAAGGAATTATGAGATGGTGTCATTTTTTTGGAGGTATTGCACCATATCTTCATTTGATTGCAACATTTTCATGCATTATTATGTAATATGGCTAAACGTTATTTTCTGAGTAATCTTTGGATGGTGTCATTTCTTGAAGTTATTTCACCCTTTGTTTGGTTCTTTACACCATTTTTAGTGGGAGGGGGTGATTTTGTACAGTTATTGAACCAAAGGTCTGTTCAACTTTTGAACTGCTGGTTAAGAATGCTGTGTATTTTGGGGATTCTATTTGTCCTGTATTGAATTTAATTTTACTTAATTTAACTTGATTTTTGTCTTTTAATTTATTTCGGCTGGCTTATCAGGTGGCTGTGCTTGTATTTCCACACATATGTTGTGTAATTAAAGTTTTCTATGTATTTTCCTTTCATAAATTAATTGATTTTTCTTCCTGTCTTGTGAATGTTGATCAATAAAGTCTTATTTTATTCCTTATTGAATTTGCCTCAATTTAATAACTGTATTTCTGAGTAATCCAAAGGTTGAGCAGAACTAGGGTAACTTGAGTGTTACCCTACCTCTTTCATTTGTAACTTTAACATTTTTTGCTAGCTTGTAATTTTATTTTCCTTATTTTATTGTTATTCTTGTAATCAGATAGACCATTATTGTAGTATCTTCTTATGGGGTTATACCTGCTTATGAATTTAAATCCATTTTACTACTGAACTCCCCTATTTTAATTTATTAATGAATAGTTTTTCTTCCTTGAGTCTTCAATTTATAGTTCTGTAAATGAAATTTCACTTAAGGCTTGGCCATTAAGGTATGGAATATTACATTAACTTTTTAATTATGGTGAGCTCCAGACTTATTTGGTTGGGAAAAGCTGAGCATGTGGGGAGTCTGGTTTTTTACTGGACCCTATGTTGTGGGGTGTCAGAATTGTTAGGACAGTACTGAATAATGTAACAGTTTGCTATGTTTGGATAGGTGGGACTAAATGGGGAGCCATAAGTAAGAATTACTAATATTTTACTTATTGTACTCCCAATTTCCTAATTTTACTTATCAATAGAATTGAAAATAATTATAATTATGGAATAAAAATATTTATATTATTTAAGAAGAATAAAATGAATATATTAATATTTCATAACTAATATGTTTATGGAATTTTTTTATTGTTACAAAAAATAAGAAATTACTAAAAAAGTTTCATTTAATACTAAAAACCAATTTATTCCAATGATATTGCTAAAATTAAGGTTATATATTAACATAAATAATATTCATATTAATAAAGGAGTTACTAAGAATAATAATAGAGAGAAAATATCATAATAAGATAAAATAAAATAAATTAAACACTTGATATAGTATTTTTGATTAGTTTTACACCTAATAATATACATAAAACTACCTTAAGCTTTATTTACAATGAAAAATAGGGATGATTACAAATTTTACTATTTTTACATGGATTTAGATATTTCAAGAGAAATTAGAAATTTAAAATAAATATTGATTCAATTACATATAAGATAGTGATTACTATAAGATATGACTTTGTTCTTCAGTAATATTACAGTTTTTATATTAAAAAATGAAGAAATTTACCTTTTTATTTTAATGTTTGTATTTTATTTGTTTTTTTCTGTGGGGGAAACAAAGTAAGAAGAGGTCCTTTTATAGTAATGATCCTTCTTTCTAGTTACCAGATACCTTTCATTAGATTTGTACTGATGCTATTAACTGGAGGTTATCAATAGTTTAAGGTTTGTTGATTATTACATCATTATTGAATCTTTTCATCTCATTATTATGCCATCTTTTAGAGTTATCACTATAGCTCCAATTTTCTGACCTCATAGGCTTGGGAACTGATTTATTTCCATGTATTATAATCTTTTTAATCATAAAATACTAATATTTAGCAGTTCTATCTCTCATTTAACTGTTAAACTTCAAATAAGATTAGAGTTATTGATCAGACATGATCATTTTTAAGCCTTAACTTTGATCCTTAATAGCTCATGCTAACAAAATTTTGAAATAAAATTCTGATAGCTTGATATGTCCTTACTAATCTTCCAAGATCATTATATTACATAATAAAAAATCTATTTGTGACAATTTTTCTTGTAATTCATCTTTTTTGTTGAAATTTCCTATTTTAGCCTTCAAACCATGATTTCATAGGGTTATAACTTGAATATAACAATAAAAATATTTTATTATTCACGTATAAGCTGATAGAGTCTCAATATACATTTTTTTCAAGTTTTGACCACTTCTGATTTTGAGTGGTCAACAGCTATTGCTATTTCTCCCAAAATCCCTTTATAGCTTGTCAAATAAAGCTTATATCTTTATTCTTACAATTTTTCTGTGATAGCTCTGTATTTAAATCAACTTTTTATCATTTCCACTTCAAAGGATATGAGCTAAAACCATGAATGTATGCACTGAGCATAAAAGTGCATATATCCAGGTTATCTCAGTAAGTATTGGGTTTACAGATATGACATAAAATAGTCATATGCATAGTTTCTGATGGGTAATAAAATGTTGTAATTTAGCTCAAATTTCTATCAACTTGTTTCTTAGATAATCAGGAATTTGTGCTTTTATATGGCAGCTTTACTGATTTTAATATTACAATTTCAATTCTTATAATTAGAATACATTTTGTAAAGTTGTTTTGTGACCTTTTTGATATGTGGCCATATCTAAAAGGCTCACACAACTGGAAGGTAACGAATAATTTATTTGAAAAATTCCTGAGTATTCTATATATTTTCAGTAAGCACTGCATAGTTTTTATTGACAGGTACAAAACTTCACAGTTGCAGTTTGGAATGCAGCTGTCAAATTGCAGTATTGTTACAATAGAAAAATTACTTCTTTCAGTGCTAATGAAGCAGGTTTCTCTGACTTCTATGCACTTCATGTCCATCCTTGTAATGAAAAAAAAATCAGAAAAATCTTCAATATTAATCTTCATTTACATATAAAAAGATTAATATACAGTGACTCCATTAAGATTTCAAGAAAAGAAATAGATATATTAAATATTGAAATTTGAGGAAACTCATTAAGTAGTAAAGTCAAAAAAACAATAAAAATAGAATTAATCTAAGATAGTTGACCTGGATTGAAAAAAGCTAAAAAATCAGCAAGGTTTTGCTAGATCCATGCCAGGGCCCTATGTGTTCCTAGTGCCCAGCATCACTTTTCAAGGGGAAAATGGCTGATTTTTCCTGTTTTATTATTCTCATTTCTGGGGGGCCCATCAAGGTCCACCATGGTTTTTATTTTGTTTTTAAAAAATCTGGCCCAAGGAACCATTTACCCAAAAAATGTCCTCTTGAAAATACCTTAAAATAGAAATTTCCAGATCAGAACCCAAATGAAAGGGCTAAAAGAAGGAGGGCCATCCATTTGGTTGGGCCAATTTTTTGTCCTGATTGGAATTTCTTTGGTGGCGGCTCTATAGTGCCCCCATAGGGCCAAATGAGCCATTACCACAAAAAAGGTTTTGTGTGATATTGGCAAAGGTTACTCATCCAAGGAGTTTCAAATGTTTAAAAGGGTCATCAAGCTGGATGGCCATAGAATTTGGGCCTTGAAAACAACATTTTTTGTGAGGTCTTTTTAAAATGGTAAATAAATGTTCAAAAATGGGGCATCATAACACCTGGGGGCCATTTTTTGGCCAATTTTGCTCAGTTCATGTAAAAACATTGTCTTTTTGAGCCTATTAGCATAGTTTTAGATGGCTATTTTCTTAAATACCTTAACCTGTGTCATTTTTAACCTCAATGAGGCTCCAAAAATATCCTTTTAATAAGGAAAATTAGGCACACAAATGGTAAGAAAGCCCATTTCAAGAGAGTTATAAGATGTTTTGACTTCAAAGAAGAAGAAAAAGATACCCAAAAGCTTTCAAAAAGGGAAACTGAGCCCTTGGATTCAAATTTTCATAGAGAAATATTTTGTAAGTACAAGGGTGAGGTCTTTTGATAATCATTGAAAAATTTCATAGCTTCTGAATATTTATTTCAATTAGTCTTGAGCTCAGGTATTGAAAAAATTGAAAAAGACATAAAGTCCAAAGGAATAAAGTGAAAAATTATTCAAAAGATAAAACAAAATAGGTGTGTAGTTTTTGGAGTTCATAAATAAGGAAAGAATGAGGCAGATTGGTTCTTTGATTGAAATGAAACAGGCCTTCAATACCTGTTGGTAATTAAATCTCCTGATTCTGTAATTAAGAACAAATATTTTTTTTGTTTCTGGATTATTATAGAAATCAAATGTTTCCAAATAGTCATAAGCCAAATCCTGCATAGGTTTCAGTTTGTCATAAAAACTCTTTTTCCTCTCAATTTCTTAAGACAATTCACCTATTACACTTTTCTGCATATATTCAGTATCATAAATTAAATATGCCACACTTCTAGGGCCCCAGTGATCATCTAAAAACACATTAGATGGCTGTCAGGTATTTAGTTATTAATGTTGGAAGCTCTTGACTTTATGGAATCTAAAAATATAGAAATATTGATTGTTCATAAGCCAATGATATCAAATAACTCAGAGGATGAATATTAGTCACATTTATCTTGGAGAAATCCTGTATTTAATGAGATTTCTTTTCACAATAATTGCATTCTAAGACCAAATATTCAAATATTTGGAAAAAATCTTTGTTCATGAGTTATTCATTCTTTCCGAACTTCTCATTGTTGTCCTACAGCATTATCTGGAGGATCTTTGCAGGTTTATACCCTCTTAGAAAATTTGTGAGGCTTCATTTCTTACCTTGACTTTGTCACAATGCTGTCTTCCGGACCTCAACAAAGGGAAATCTTTCCAAAAAGGCTAACAAGCCAGTGGAAAGATGTCAATCACATTCCACAAGGTGAAAGTTCCCCCGGGTTTAGAGCACTGTGTCCCAAAGTGCATGTAGCTGATGGTATTACCCATGTCATCCTCATGGAGTTACATTAGTCACAACAGGAGCCTACAAGGAGCCCTTGTATTTTAATGGAGCCAAAACCCAGAAACTTTTGATTGTTTTATTTAGACCTCCCCTTTTCTCCAACCAGAATCAAACCCATGAAATTGATAACTGTTTTATTGTCACAATTCTTTATGCCACACTTCAACAAAGGGAGCTCTTACCAAAAAGGCTATTGTACCAGTTGAAATATCAGTCAATACTAGAAATTTGTAGAGAAAATTCCACCATGTGACACAATATGACTCTGAAAGTAAATATTTCATATAGCTGCTAGTGTAATAAATATTATAAAAACCTGAAATATTTTCCTCTATATCCCAAATTTACAGTACAATAAGAATCAAATACAATATTTCCAACTTCATGGAATGAAAAATCATAAAGGAACTCAAAATTTCTGAAACAATAAGTAGCTGAGGAGGTTTTTCAGCCACTACACAATTGAATTCTTTTTTGAAATTAGTTCAGAGTGCAGGTCCAATCTCATACTAAGATGGTTTTAAGCTATTTTCCAAATGAAACCACTGTTGTCAGGTGTAGCCAGCTTGCTCATGGCGAATTCAATCAAGAAATCTTCATAAGTTGAATATTTTTTTATTTTACCAATCATATCAGGAGAAATGAAAAGAAATAAAAATATATAGAAACAAATAGAAATAAATAAAAATAAATAAAAGACAATAAAAATAAAGAAAAATAAAGAAAAATAAAGAAAAATAAAGAAAAATAAAGAAAAATAAAGAAAAATAAAGAAAAATAAAGAAAAATAAAGAAAAATAAAGAAAAATAAAGAAAAATAAAGAAAAATAAAGAAAAATAAAGAAAAATAAAGAAAAATAAAGAAAAATAAAGAAAAATAAAGAAAAATAAAGAAAAATAAAGAAAAATAAAGAAAAATAAAGAAAAATAAAGAAAAATAAAGAAAAATAAAGAAAAATAAAGAAAAATAAAGAAAAATAAAGAAAAATAAAGAAAAATAAAGAAAAATAAAGAAAAATAAAGAAAAATAAAGAAAAATAAAGAAAAATAAAGAAAAATAAAGAAAAATAAAGAAAAATAAAGAAAAATAAAGAAAAATAAAGAAAAATAAAGAAAAATAAAGAAAAATAAATAAAAATAAAGAAAAATAAAGAAAAATAAAGAAAAATAAAGAAAAATAAAGAAAAATAAAGAAAAATAAAGAAAAATAAATAAAAATAAAGAAAAATAAATAAAAATAAATAAAAATAAAGAAAATAAATAAAAATAAATGAAAATAAATAAAAATAAATAAAAATAAATAAAAATAAATAAAAATAAATAAAAATAAATAAAAATAAATAAAAATAAATAAAAATAAATAAAAATAAATAAAAATAAATAAAAATAAATAAAAATAAATAAAAATAAATAAAAATAAATAAAAATAAATAAAAATAAATAAAAATAAATAAAAATAAATAAAAATAAATAAAAATAAATAAAAATAAATAAAAATAAATAAAAATAAATAAAAATAAATAAAAATAAATAAAAATAAATAAAAATAAATAAAAATAAATAAAAATAAATAAAAATAAATAAAAATAAATAAAAATAAATAAAAATAAATAAAAATAAATAAAAATAAATAAAAATAAATAAAAATAAATGAAAATAAATAAAAATAAATAAAAATAAATAAAAATAAATAAAAATAAATAAAAATAAATAAAAATAAATAAAAATAAATAAAAATAAATAAAAATAAATAAAAATAAATAAAAATAAATAAAAATAAATAAAAATAAATAAAAATAAATAAAAATAAATAAAAATAAATAAAAATAAATAAAAATAAATAAAAATAAATAAAAATAAATAAAAATAAATAAAAATAAATAAAAATAAATAAAAATAAATAAATATAAATAAATATAAATATAAATAAATAAAAATGAAATTTCAATTAAATTTATTTGCTCACTTCAAATTCAAATTGAAAAGATTCCACTTTGAACAAAAAAAAGAAAGCAGATTTCCAATTCCAATTCAATACTATTCCTCACTGAACATTTATGAAAAAATAATTCAATTATCAAACCAAAATGAAGAATTTAGACTTTTAGATCCAATTCAATCTTTCTTTCTCACTCCAATCTTCAAAAAAATTGAATTTTTTCCTTTCACCCACATACTCAATCTTTTTTTATTTGATTTTTTTAACAACTGTTCAACAAAAAAGAGTACTTTAATATTTCTCAAAGTTTGGTTGTCATAATTTAGTTTGTTTTGAACAATCATATTGATCTATTTTTATACTTTCCTAGTCATCCATTCCTTTAATTTTCATTTTTCTTGAGTTTTGGTAATAAATAGTGAGTTAGTTTCCTTTGAAAATATTTTGACCTCAGTATCCTTTATGGTACTACCTTCAAGATTGCTTCACCACATTGCAATACACCTCAAAAGTGTCTTCCAATGCTTAGAGATAATCCCCAATGCTAACTACATTCATTTTGAACTTATTTTCACTTCAATTTGCAATTGATTTGTGATTTGTTTTGTATTTCTCTTCTACTTGTTTGAGGAGAGAAATGAATCCTTTTTTAATCATCAATAATTATAGCTAATTATAAGTATTTCTGTTGTCTTTTATTTCCTCTTTAAATTTCAAATTAATTATAATTTTGTTGTGAATTTCTCTGCTTCTTTTTTAAGCAGAGAAGTGCAACATTGTTTCATAGATTTTTTTATTTAAAATTAAATCAAAGCTTCAACTCTTTTATTTTATTTTGGATCATCTTTATTCCCTCATTTCTTTACTAACCTCATTGTTTCCTTTCTTTTTTCTTGTGTCATCAGATCAATAATTTTGATTTACAAAAAAATCAATCCATCTTATTTTCAATTACTCTCTGGATAATGCATTTTTTTCAAAAAAAAAAACATAAAACCTAATCTCACTCACTTTGATAATGTTTATTTCCTTTTATTTCTGAAAATTATTTTTTTTCTTTTTATTAATTCTTTTTAGGGGTTGAAAGATATATTTGACTGTCAATATCACTATTAGTATGTATCATTTCAAGAAATCCAATATTACGAAATAATCCCATCCTGCACACCCCCCAGCTTTGTTCTTCTACTCAAATCACTTTGAAATAATCCTATATTGTGACTATTGGGACTTTACCTGATTATCACAGTTATTTCAAAGATGAAGAGAAATATTTTACCAATCTTTCCAATTCCCTTACTTGTAAGAAATTAATCAATAGAAAACAAAGAGGGATTATTGGTTACCATTATCAAACTAATAAAACTCCTGGCCTTGTTAATAAAAACTATTTATTAATTTCACTTGATCAAAGAAAAGCCCCCTGGGGGATTCGGGCTCAAACTTCCTTACCAAAAAACCTTAATTCAATCATATTTACTCATCAATAATAATGAAATTCCATATCTTCCAACAATGATGTATTCAATACATCGGTTCCACAACCCTACTCCCACATTCAACAAGCTTGATAAACCAATAACAATTCTTAATACACTTTATAAAAATGTACAAAACATGACCCATTAATTAGTAGAATCTTGAAAGGATCTTGAGGGTTATTGGTTTTTTTCAGGGTTCTTATTCTGGAAGCCAACTGGTGCTTATTCAAGGGAAGAAGGGTTAACTCAATGAAGGTTTTATAATGAAAATTCCTATTTGGTTTGAAATAAAAATTTGGATCAACCTATATGATCAAGAGTTCAACACATCTCCAAAAATGCACTCAAATATCATTAAGCAATCCTTCAGAAATACCAATTACCAAGCTTCAGTCAATCTTAATGACAATTGAAAACGACCAAGAAGCTCAATTTTTTTTCCAATCTCATTTTCACTTTTGAAGAGCTCCACAAAAAGGAACACACTGATAAAAGTTATCTGAATCCATGGAAATATGTGCTTTTTCATTTACTGATAAAAAATAATTTCAACCAATTTAAATTCCTTTTCAACCCTCAGTCCATTGATTAATCTTCCATCATCTCAAATTTTATTTCGATTTTTTCAAAAAGTAATTTATTTCAGAAATTCCTTTGAAAGCTTAATCAATTATTCATCAAACCATGAATCCAACACAAAAATTGATTGACCATAAAAAAATAACCCATTTTGGTTGGTCCCTTTTGAATTGAGAAAAAATAATTGAGAATTTAAAAAGAAAAAATACATCACTTATCTCCTCAAGAAATTAACTCAAAAAAAACATTCTTAAAAGAGGGAAGAAATGCACAAGATCATAAAAAATATTATCTAAGAAAAGAAAAATTTAAATAATCTTTCTATTTACATTTTTAAGCAATCATTTCTTGGGAGGTGGACAAAGCTCATTACAGATTTAAAATAAGATTTTCATCTATTATTAAGTAAATTAAAAGTATATGGCTTAATTTCTTCATGAATATGAACCCAGTAATTTGGATAACCTTGATCTCCCAAGTATTTTAGTTCATGTAGATAATTCTATTTATATAAATCAATAAATTGATTACCAAATTGTTCCAAGATATTGTGTAAATCTATACATTTCACCACCCATTTTACAAAGTATTTTTCCTCTTTCTTATCACACAGTTGATTTATAATTTCCCTCAATTATTCCCACCACCCTTTCAGAATGCTAATTACATGATCTGGCCAAATTCAGATTGTAAATGTCATTTCCTTCTGACTGCAAGGCTTTTCCTTTTTATTCTTGTGTAATAAATGATTAAATCACAAATTCAGGATTAGCTTTAATATACTGATACCTTGAATAAAATATTTTTGGTTTTTTGGATATTTTCCTATGTTTATATATGCTAGAGCTAATAAAGAAGCCCTCAAATCCCACATGAATTTCCACAAAACATTTATTGATGTCAAAAAATAATTGAATTGAAATTTCATCTCTATATTTCACTCCTACCGGTATAAAAACCTCACATTATCAATCAACAAACAAACCCCTTCCTTTTGTCCAAAATATACCTCCCCATCTCTTAGAGGTCCTTGAGGAAAGGGGATTATTCTTCTATCTATGAAGCCAACACAGCCTGGAAATCCCTCCCCTTGCATAAATTTGAATATTTCCTTTTTTTGAGATATTTTCCAGATTATATAACCTTTCTCATACTTGATTGAGACTTTTTTTATAGGCTGAGTATACAGTAAAATGGGTCCATGAACTATTCCAAATATCATTCCTAGTTTCCCCAATGCAGCCCCATTTACATTAGATCCTGATTGGGATAATTCCACTCAAAGCTTTATGGCTGGATATCTCTTTGTATATTGTGAGACACTCTGGAAGACCTCATCATCTTGAAGGATTCATGAGTATTGCAGAAAATCCTTTTGGATTTGTTACTTGATAAGCTTACCAAATCCCCTTATGTATGCATATAAACCAAAAGAATTTTCTCTCAGGATCTAAGATATTTTTGCATGCATAGTTGATGCAAAAGTGAGATTTGGGTTTCTATATTAGTATTATAATCAGATATAAAGGAATTTAAGGTCTGCAATGCTTTCAGTTCTTGAATTAGAGGAATTATTGATGATCATGATAAATTGAGGAAGGATGAGCTCAAATAGTTTGTGTATTTGTCCATAAAAGGATTTCAGAATTACTTGCGAATTTAATTTCATATGACAACTACTTATGAAAATTACATATCTTCTATTCAGGAGGAAATTCATTTAGTGAGGTTTATGATTAAAAAATACAGGATTTGTAATTTTTTGGGTGATATTTGAGGTGTTTTATGAGCCTTGAGGTATATTTTAAATAACCAAATAGGAGAAAATTAAGATAGAAAGAACTTTTGAACTATGATTAATCCATAGGTTGTGTATATATTCAAACTTCATCCTTTTTTATTTAAGAAAAGATGAATAACTTTTTTTGTAAGTAAATCCATGGATTTAAGGACAGATTTGGATCTGACACAATGGTTCACCCAGGGTAACTCAATAAGATTAATAAGATTAAATGAATCCTATGATGTGGTAATATGCAAAATGATTTAACACCACATCATCAATTCCACATAAAAGAATTGTGAAAATTTTGGTTTTTGTCAATTTCTTGCCAAAATGATGGGAATGTGAGAAATCCCATGTTACATATGCACTAATAATAGTGTTAATAATGTTTTTGGAACTTGATTTTGATTTATTATCAAATGAATTTTTGATACAACCATAGTGGATAGCAGTCTTGAAGCCTGAATTACTATTTTTGATGTTAAAATAGCTAAGGGGGCAAAAGACATCAAAGAGAGCCAGGGTACCCAACTTCTGAGGCCTCTGAGTAATGTCCATCTCTAGATCCTATATCCATGGCTTATCATTGAGCGATTATTTTATCAAATTGTTTTTGGAACCTGGTTACCAATCTAAAAACTCATTAAATAATTAGAAAATAGCAAAGAAGGTCTTATTTTCATGTGACAAGGAGTTAATGAGCAACTCTAACTCCTGTAAACATTTCCGTTATTAATTATTTTCCATGTGTAAGCCCAAGAATAGTAATTAAAGCCCCTTTTTTATTAGTATTCATGAATTTAACTCATGGGAACTAGCTGTAACTATACTATTTGCTTTTTTATGTAGAAATTAGGTGAAAGCATCAAAAATTCATTTGAAATAGAATTATTTATAAATCTCTTTTGAGCCTTTCAAACCAATTTAGAAAGAGATAATACAAATCAAAGCCAAAAAATAATTATGAATCTATAATTCAAATTTAATTTTTTACTTATAGTCCAGTTTTGAGGATTTCACATAAAACACTGAATCTTCAAAAATTCATAGAAAATACAACCTGTGATGAAATTTCCAATAAAATTAGTGTATTTAAGGAAATAATTTTCATTTTGAAAAAAATGAATATTTATAGCTTTTACTCCCCTATCTCTTAACCATAAATGGGTTGGTAATCACATCAACTGACTTAATTAAGTAATTATGATAATTTCACCTTACTACAAGTGATTTAATCATTAAGCCAGCTAAACTGAAAGGCTTCTCACTCACTTTTTTTACATTTTTCTACATGAACTTCCTTTTTGAGCTGTTTTAGCTTTAAAAGAATCCTACTCTTTCTGTTTTTTCCAAACCATCTTATTATTCAATCTTATCATTATTATAAACAAGTAGATATTAGTTAAAATCTTCTATTAATTGTTTTGATATTTAAAAATCAATCATAAAATCTTTGAATCAAGTAAATAAACCATTTCCAATAGTTTTTCAACTGTTATATCTCTGTATTACTTCCAAAAATCAATTTTGATCTTTTAAATCCACAAATAATCCATTAAATTACTCTGCCAAGTCTTTTCAAGGTATTTTTGGAGTATTAGTGAGTTTTTTATTAATTCTTAAAGTTTTTTCTTTAACTTTTTAGTTTTATTAAATAATTTAATTTGATTATTCTTGTAAAAGATAATTAGTCATTAAAATAATTTTATATTATTTTGATAAGAAGTTCTAGTAAAATACTTCTTGTAATTTATTCTAGTAGACAATTACTTCTTACTGTTATAATCACTGGTAGTGTATAGAAAGTAAAAGAAATAATCAAGGAATTATTTCTTCATTTTTGGTTATAATGAATTTCTTCATTATATTCAATAATAAAATTAATATTACTTTTGCTCAATGGTAATATTATAGAGAGTTTCATAGACAAGTATTACATGTTTAATTTTAGGAGCTCCCCAAAAAATTGAATTTGGGATTTTGTATAAAAAAATCAGTATTTTTTATTTAGAATTTATTATCATTTACAACCCCTATTTATCATTATTATTATTAATTTTTTTAACACAAATAAAATGTGAAAAAAAAAATATTTTGATTCAAAAAATAAGTTAATTTTTTTAATTTATTTTGTTTTTGGAACAATGAATGATATTACTAGCTTAATTATTACTAGGTTTAACTTTCTTATCATTTATTGAGTTATTTATTCATTTAGGGCTTCATTCTAATTACGTAAGCCCTTTTTTGCTTTTACAAAATTATATTCAAAGAAGAAAAATAAAAAGGATGTTTTTATATATAAAAAATCCTGAAACAAAAAGGTTGTTTTTTTTAATAATCTTTTTTTTAACATTTTTTAAGGCTTAGGGTAAAACCCATTTAGGAGGTCCATTTCTTTTTTTTTCTTTTGAAAATAAAAGAAGCTTCAGGGTAAGATTTTTGGGATTTTTTATATTCTTTGGAAGATTTGTGTATTGGTTAGTGGCTTTCTAAGAACACAAACTTTTTTTAACTATTTCTTTTGTCAATGCTCTCTCAATTGGAAAAATTATTTCAAAAATTCCAAAAGAAAGAAAAAAAGGAAGGAAGGGAAGAATCTTGAGATACATAAGATAAAATATCATCTTTTTTTGAGTTTTTTCATAGAGAAAAATGAATTCCAAGAAATTTCTTTTCTTTCACAAGAACAATTTTTTGCATGTTTGGAGTATTACTACACATAAGTCCATTTTTTGAAAAAAGGTGGCTTTGGGAGAATCAAGTCAGGAAAAATTGTTTCGGAAGTTTTCTTTTGGAAAAAGAATCTTTTGTGGGGGGAAATGTCATTGAAGATATTGCTGTTTTTGGGGGGAGGTGAAAAAAATAAAAAAAATTGGTAAGGAGGGTTTTTGGTGTGGTTTTTCTGGAGTTTTACCAATAATTGTTTTTCGCTTTTGTTAATTGAAAATGGGCCCAAATAGTTTCTTATGTGTTTTACTAAAAAAAATTGGGTGGTTTCATCCCTGGACTTATTTGTTCCTTTTTCTTTTGAAATTTGTTTGACTTATTTTGAAATAAGTTATCCAGATTTATTACTTATTCCATGTCTTATTTCTAGTTTCAAAAAATTGGAATAAAGCTGAATTTGGTCTCTCTTTTGGGTTTTGTACTTGAAAATTGGCTGTATCTAAATAGAAATGGTGCAAAATAGTATCCATTATGAGAAATATTTTTCCTAATTAAGAAAAAAACTGTTGAAGAAGGGCTATGGCTAGCTGGAAGACACATCTCATTTAATTTCTTCTTTCATTTCAAGCCACATTACAGAAACAACTCAAATCAGACACATGGCTTGCAGTGAGTCAGTCAAGGGATTAAACCCCCTATTACATTTCTTTACTAATTTAAGGAAAAAACATGTAAGCTTTTAGTGAAAAGACAGAAGATCTTATGTGAGTTTCCCAATTCCCTTTTTTTTATTTTTTTATTTTCTTTGTGTTGGTTTATAAAGAACAATTAAAATCTTTTTCTTCTAAATGACACTTTTGAAAAATTGGAAAAACTATTAAAAATCATATATCTGATGAATTATTTTGATTTTTTTTTTTGAAAAAAAATAATAATAAAGGGTAGAATATTAAAAATTTTAATAAAAATTCTTTTTTTTTTATATAGGAAAATTTTCAGTCCCAGAGAAAAACAAAGGAAACTCAATTTTTTTTACCCATAAATTAATATAAAATCTTTCTTTCTAAAATATAAACCTTAAACTTATTAATAGATAAGAAAAAAATGGTTCTGGTAAAAGCATGTAAGCCCTTACATGTTTTTACCAGAAACTTATGTTTTCTTACAAATTTATGGCCAAAACACATGAGTGACCCTATATTTTGAAAGAAATCCTCAGGCTCAGTTTTGAGGAATTTGTCAATTTTTTTTGTCCAAATTCTTTCTGTTGTGAGATATTAAGATCTCAAAAATGTTTCATAATTTTTTTTTTGGAAAAAGTTCTCTCAGCTGTTCATTCATTTTGAAAAATCAATTAAAAGAATTACCACTTATGAACTTCCTTAATTTTCTTTTTAAAGTGAAAGGGAAATCCTTAGAATAAAAATTCAGAATCCTATAATTTTGGGAATTTGTTTTGGGTGGGGTATGTGTAGGAACAAATTTTTCTTTTTTTTATATTTTTTTTGTTCATGTTTGTAATATGACTTTTTGTAACTACAAAATTTCCATGATTGTGATAAAAGCCTAATTGAGGTGGTATTTAAGCAATAAATAAGACTGAGATAGGGTATAACTGGGATAGCTTTTATTTACAAGAAAAACAAATTCTAATTTAAATCTGCACAAACTTTAAAAATAAAGGGTTTTGTTCTGAAAGGGGGGGAATATTGGACAAATATAACATTCTGTGTTTCTTAAATTTATCTGCCACCCCAGGGCTTGTGGTTGAACATTAAATTACCAATTAAAAGACTTGGGGTCAGGGTAAGCTTTAGAAATGATGACATCCAAGGGAGCAAAATGGGAAAAAAAGGAGAAATATTAGACTGTGTAATAAAATGAAAGTTGTATTTGATAATTATTTGAAATTGGATAACTCATATCAGGAATGGATCTCCACTTTCTCTTTGGTGCTTGGCC
Organism: Austropuccinia psidii; assembly: GCA_023105745.1. Taxonomy (NCBI): domain Eukaryota; kingdom Fungi; phylum Basidiomycota; class Pucciniomycetes; order Pucciniales; family Sphaerophragmiaceae; genus Austropuccinia; species Austropuccinia psidii. The sequence continues at coordinate 34,887,203 of JALGQZ010000011.1, forward strand.
AACATCTTTATACCATTCTACTCTCTCAAAATAAGGTTTTTGTAAGGTTTGTCTATGAAACTCTTGATAATAGTAACAATATCAAGAGTACTATGACTGTATTCAGTAGAAGAATATAATATAATGAAATATTATAACCACAATTTTAAATATAATTATTAGAAATAATCATATAAAAAAATAAATTCAATTGTTATTATATGTTATAATAATAATAAAAAAAGTGTAAAGCTCTTAATGAGACAATTAAATGTGGAAAATACAAATATTTAACCACTTATAAATGATATATGAATATTATTTATAAAAGAATAAGAACACACACTGTGCAGAAATGATTCTTATAGAAAGATTCTATATAAAATACTAATAATAGATAAAAAAAGATATAGAATTTTAGAGAAAACTTACTTATAATATTTATTTAATACAACAAGTCAAAAAACAACAGTTACAATATTAAATAATTATTATAAGTTAAAAACACACCAAAAATAAATATTCTTAAAAATAAAACAACTTTTTATGATAAAAATTATGATTAAAGAGTTTTTGAGAGGAATTTGTGGATTTTAAAAGATATTTTAAAGACAATAATTTTATAAAAGAAAATATATTATAGGTGATTACAACAATAATCTAATTTCTAGGATTTCAATTCTTTAATTTAAGATTTATAAAGAATAGAATACTTAAGAAATACTTTAATAATAAGATTTTCTATATAATAAAACTTCACCTGTTTAAATGTCTAATATGATTGGATTGATAATTGATGATGCACAAAAACAGTGATGAAAAGACTCTTTTTATGTCTAAAGAGCAGCTCTCATAATTCATAATGGATTTAGAGGGCGTGCTCAGGTCAAAACTGAAAAGCCATGCTTAAAAATAAGGTTCTTAACTTAAGGTAAATTATTTTTAATTCCAATTTAAAGTTACCAGTGTTATTCTTAACTCCAATTAACTTTAATCCTCATTTAAGTTAGTTATTTTAAGTTTTAATATAAAATAAGTTTATTTATATTGAAGTTCATTACATGAACAACTTAAAAATAAAGTTTCAAGCAGAAATCACTTAAACTCAATTTTTAATTAATTTTCTTCAAACATAATTAATTAAAAGCGCAAATTTCCAGGATAATTACCCAGGAATTCTATTTAGAAACAATTGTTCAAATTTAATGCATATATAGATAATATTCAATTGTAAACTGTGTGATATATTAAAGCAAGTTCATTGAGAATTGGATTCTTAATGAATTTTTTAGCTTATTACTATTTTTCCACATAAAATAGCAATATACACCAACCCTTGACTTTTGAGAAGGTTTTAATGCTTGTAACCTTAAATTTTTAAGCTTATTTAAGCTTTGACAGGTCTCAAAACTTTAATTTCAAGCCTCCATATTGGTATTTACCCTTTGGAAGCTTGAAATTCCTGTCCAAATTGGGTTCAAACCAGTTTAAACCTTAAGGTTGGATCAAATTCTAATCTTAAAGTTTAAATAAGGTTGAAAATCCACCAATACAGGTGGACAACCTTAATTGAATCCTTTCAGATCCAAAAAGTTTGGTACCCCAGCTCTGTTTGGTCTTTTTCCTTTGTCCCACCTTTTTGCATGGATTTGCCCTTTTACTTATTTAAACCCATACTATGGCCTTAAACCCTTTTAAATTGAGCTCATGCAGGATTTACATTCTGTATGGCAAATCCTCAGCCAAGTCATTAAATATACACAACACCTCAATTTTAACTAAAATCTTGGTAAGTTTGCATAAACCTTATGCAACTTCAAACTTAAGCTTATTTAAGCTTAAATTTAACAATTTTAAAAAAATGTTAAAAAATTTACATTAGTACTGTGAGATTCTTAAATCTTCCAATAACATAAGAAATAAGCCTTTTTGGGTATAACACCCTATGGGTGTACCCTAGGTCATTTTTGGTGTAGAATCCAAAAATGACCTAACTTTTATAACTTTTTTTATCCAAACAGAAGTTATACTTATCTTTTATTATTTTTTATTTTAAATTCAATTTGGAAGTCTGTTGAAGACTAAATCAACTGTATATAAAGTCATTTGTGGCCTTATGGGTATCTTATACATACCTCACAGGCTCACAGTTTTACTGATGGTACTAAGGTATTCATGGCTTCATAATTTTTTTTCATTTTGTTGAATTTCTTCTCTATTAGTTCACCTCTGATATCAGCCCATTGGTCTTGAGTCTTGTAAATGTAATTAGAAACAGTTCTGTAGCTATAATTTCCATCACCCTGGACATTGATGTACTTGAAAGTGTATTTCAGAATGAACTTTGGCAACTCTTCTGAGCCAGGTATTCAATAAAAATGGTTCAAAAAAACTAAATCAAAAATTTAAATAACCAACCAATTCTAAATTGAAATGAATTTAAAACTCACCAAAATTTGGGAGCATTCATCACTTTTGTGATAATTTCTTTGGAAATGCTCACAGGTTAAGTCAATTGCATAATAAATATTCCAATTTCATTCAAGCTTTTGGGATTTTCTGTTTAAGGTTCTGCTGCTCTTTTCTAATATTGGGGACCTTCTTAGGGTGACTCCTTATGGGCTATATTCATTAAACCAGTTTCTCAAGGTAGTGAAGCTTATGAAGTGATTTATTGTGATAATGAGTCCTAAGAATTTTCATAATCTTCAGATTGATACACTTCCATAATTTTAGGGGGGTAAATTTACTGTTATATTGAAGTTGGTGTGCTTATGACTTTTGATTTATGTATTCCTCCTCTATTGTATTAAAATTAAATGATTTCAAACATTGAGGGATATCTTTTGTTTTTGTTTTAATTTTTTCTCCTTGAGGTCTTCCACAGGTATCTTTGATCTCATGTGGGTCTTCATAATATTCTTTCTCCTCTTTACTCCTGGAAATTTGATCAAAAGGTTCCTTTCCAGTTCAAAAATCTTGAAAAATGTTGAATAATTGGGTTTATTTTTTCTATTGGTCTTTTAAAAAGTTCTTTTCAAATGTGTTATTTTTTTTTGACTTCATTATTTCTTTATTTCTGAGAACTTTTATTATCTCCTTGATAGCCATCCTGAGAAGAATATTGTAAATAAAATCTCATAAATTGAAGATAAAAAACTTTGCAGGTAAATTGAAATTCCATAAAGGATAGAAGTCTGATAACTGCAGCCTTTGGTGTTTGCAAAATACCTTTTGGGTCTTTTGCTTTCAAATTATCCCTTGAGATTTACTGTATTTGTTGGTGCATTTTTCATTGGAGGGAAATTTGGTGTTGAAATTTTCAAGGGCCATCTGAATTTCATTATGAAACACCTTTCCATTTAGAGCACAGATGTGAGGAGGAAAATTCTGGACATGGGAAATAATTTTTTTGATGTTCTTTTTATAATTTTAAGAAATTTTTTCTTGAAATCCATGTGAAGGGCCCTAATAGACTCCAGGAGAGTACCAGTAGACCTTTTTCAAGCCAAAGTTTGACCATGGAATGGGCTCCTTCCACTTTTGAGGTAGTACCCACACCCAGGTGACAATCATAGTTGATCCAAGTAGGAATTTAATACTCCTTTAGAGGAAGACATGTTTTTTCCAGCTATTGAAATAATTCAAGAGCTTTCACATGCTTTTTAATTTTCCATCAGTTTTCTTTGAAAGATTTTTAATTTTAGGAATACATAACCTGAAAAATAAATCTCAAATTCATTAATAACCACCTTAATTTAAATAAAATTGAAAATTAGAATTGATTTACTCTATTTCACAGGACCAAAAAAAATTTCTAATCAATCCCATGGCCAATTTTTCTCATGTGATGGGCAGATACATCTTTATTGATGTTCCAAATGCATAACATGACTTTTGAGTTTAGGAAGAGTTTTTTAAGAGAATTCTTTAAGTCCAAATACCTATCAATAACAATAACTGGAGGGGTAGCAATATTGGTATTTTTGAGGACTTTCTTCATGTATTTATTCAATTACCAGGTATATGAGTGTTCAGTTTTATCCTTCATCAAACAGAAAGCCCCAGAAAAGGGCTTAATTGTTGAACTAAATCCAACAATATGAAAAGTGACATTTTGTACTTATTGGTTTTATAGGTAAAATCTATGAGAATCACATGAGGAAGTCCTTGAATTAGATTTATGGCTAGGGGTTTAGTGAGAAACAATGAGGTATTGTGTCTCTTTTTATCCCTTGGAGAGGACCAGCCAAAGTTTTCTTGTTTGGGGGTGTAAATAAGTGCATCAATAGGCCTTATGACTTGCAGTCTGTCTTTCTTGACTTTATTTAATTGGGTATAAATATCTTTAAGTGTTACAGGCCTAAATTTTCCTTTTCATGAAAAGTTATTCATAAATTTGAGTAATTTGGGTTTTTTCTTGCTCATTGTATTTTCTGAAAGCAGGATGTTCCATGATATTTTCAGTGGCATCATGAATGTGTTCAAAATTTTCAACTTTAACATTCCAAGTGGTACTCTTTATATATTTTCTTGCATAAATTTTAAAAGGAAAGTCTAATCTCCTTTGAGTTATTGTTTTGGAGGAGTTCTTGTGGGAATTTGTGGTCCCAGACCTATCACAATGTATTTAAATTTGGTTGTGTGTCATATTGGACCTCAGGGTGGACACAGCATACCCCTTTGCCCTGGAAACATTATGAACATCCTTCCAAAGAAGCTCAAGGGTCTGAAAATCACCTTACATGGGGGTTTGAATCATTTCTTAGTGAAAAAGCTGTATAAATATAGAAAAAAAGGAAAAGGAGGAATTTGGAGATTTGGAATGAGGAAAGAAGCTTTTTTAATATGGAAAGAGGGTATAAAAGGTAAAAAAAATGGCCAAAACGTATAATTAATAGAAGAGGGAAGGTAAAAAAAGGAATTTTAGAGTTTTGGAGGAAAATTCCATCCTTTGGGGAAAAAAGAGTTTGGAAAGCTTTGAAAAATTGGGTTTGCAATCAAAGCTTTGTAAAAAATAGTTTGGGGGAAATAATGTGGACTATTTGGGTGTTTGGTTTTTTCTGGGGGGTGAGAAAGAATGTTTGAAACAAAATGGCTGATGGGTTTTTTGGAGGATTTTTCCAAATAGAGGTTTTTTGATTTGATCATAATTATAAATGGTTCCAGGGAACCCCTTACATTTTTTTACCAAACTTCTTACATGAGTTTATCAAATTCCTTCTGTTATTATTATCCTGAAACAAAATAAAAAAGTATGAATTAATTAAATTTACAGATTTCAAAAAAAAAATAGAAAAATTAAATTAATTATAAAAATGTGTTTTATTTATAAAAAGAAGGTTCAACTAATTTAATTTAACAAAAGAAAAGTAAAATTAGTTAATTAATAAATAAATAAAGTGTTTTGGTAAAATAATTTAATTAAATTGGCAAAAACACATAACATTATACTAAATTCACATAAATGATGCCCCAATCCCCTTTTTAGTACATAATTTCAAATTATTCTTTTAATAATATTAATTCTAATATCATTATGATAGAAATTTTCACTATTATAATCATAAAACTAGGATTTGAAATATCATAAGATCTTCATAGCTTTAATGATAAAGATATTTTCATGACAAAAATGGAAAAAATTTCATATATATATAATTTCACCCTTATATTTGAAGAAATAAAAAATAAAAAATGAATCAAAAAACATTATTCTTTTAATTATAAAAAATTTTTTACATAGAAAAAAAAATAATTAAATATTCTTTTTTCTTCATAAAATAGAATCCTTGTTTTGAAAACAATATAATAATTTATTATCATTTTCTTTTTTTATGAAAACAAATATTTAAATTTTATTTTTCATTTATTTATTTATTTGATAAGGTTATTGTTTTTTATATAAACAAAATTCTAAATATTCTTCAAAAACATAAAGAATATGATAGCACTTTTCCTTTTTTTATAAAATTCTTATCATTTTTTAGTCCTGATGGCTATATAATAATAGTACCTCACTTAAGGATTCTCCAATATTTTTTCCCTAAAAGAAGGAAAGTTTTGAATTTTGATAAATAAATGTCCAATTGAAAAAAAAAACTAAAAAAACTACGCTTTTTTTAATTTTTAAATTGCTAGAGTATTCCAAATTATGTTTTTTGTTTTTAAAAAAAAACAATTCAAGTAAATTTTGAGAAATTCATAATTTGAAGTTTCCTAAATTTTTTTTTTGAGAATTGCCTATAATTTCAAAATTCCAAAAAAAAAGATTGGTTCACATAACAATCCATCAGTAAAAAAACAAAAACAAAATCCCCTTTATGTCAAAAAGAAAATTATTTTCATTAAAATAATAACTTTTTTTGGGGTTCTGGTAATAGCATGTAAGACCTTGTGTGTTTTTACCAAAAACTTACATGTTTTTTCCATAAATTAGGGAAGATATCTTTATTATCAAGTTTATAAAGCTTTTATAAAATTTCCAATAATAGTTTTATGGCTATAATAGTGGAAATTTTTATCATAGTGATATCATAATTAATATTCTTAGAACAATAATCTAAAATGATGTACTAAAAAGGGCATTGGGGCATCAGGTATGTGTATTTAAAATAATATTATGTGTTTTTACCAATTTCCTTACATTCTTTTACCAAGACCCTTTATTTATTTATTTATTAATTAATTTTCCTTCTTTTTTTTGTTGAATTAAATTAATTGAAATTAATTTTTATACTTAATTTGATTTAATTTCTTTTGAGATCTGTAAATTCAATTAATTTATAATTTCTTACTTTATTTTGAAATAATAATCATAATAACAATAATAGGGCTTTGGTAAAAAAACATAAGGGATGCCCTGGACCCATTTTCAATAGGAATGACACAAAAAAACCTCTATTGGGCAAAAACCTTGGAAAAATCTCAAGAAAAACCCTAACCCATTTGTTTTACACATTTTTTCACATCCCCCCCCCCCAAAAAAAAATAACTAAACAAACCCCAAACAATCCACATTATTTCCCTTGAAAAAAAATTATGAAACAGTCACTTCATGAAATTGAAACTGTTTTTTAGACTTCAAGAAAAAAGCAATTCCAACAGTATCACTTAAATTCTTAAAGTCAAAAATTCTGAACACAGTCATGATACCACTGAAAATGACATGGCACAACCCACTCTCATAAAATTCAAGGAGCAAAAAAAATCCCAAATTTCCCATATTTCTGAATTACTTCTCATTCCAAGGCAAATTCAGTCCCAATTATTTAGCCATAGTTATCCTTTCACACTATTAATATTCCAAGATACTTATAACAAAGTCAATAAAATAAAGAAAGACAAACTGAAAGTTGGAAGGACAATTGATGCTCTTATTGACACCCTCAAAGAAGAAAATTTTGTGTGATACTCTGGAAGGGTTACAGAGGGACACATCACATCATTTTTTTTCACCAAACCAATACAAAATGCCACTTTTTCATATTTTTGGATTCAGATCAACAAATAAAACCTTTTCTGAGGCTTTTTTGTTTTATTAAGGATGTAACCAAACCCTCCTATACTTGGGCATTGAATCAATAAACAATGAAAGTCCTTAGCAATACTAATATTGTTTCCCCTTCAGTTATTGTTTATTATAGGGATTTTACCTTGAATAATTCTCTCCAGAAACTCTTTCCAGACTCAAAAGTCATGTTAAGAACTTTACACATCAATAAAGATATATCTTTTTATTGCATCAAGAAAATTGGCCATGGGACTTATTTTGAAAATCTTGTGGGCCTTTGTAGTCAAGTAACTCAATTTCAATATTGATTAATTTGGGAATTGTTTCTCAGGTTATTTATTCCTCAATTGAGAACCTTTGAAAGAAAGCTGGAAGAAACTTCAAAATAAAGTCAAAAATCCTGAGATATTCAAATATTTGGAAAAAAAAACCTGGCTTCCTATGAAGTATTATTAAATTCCTTTCTGGACCAACTACCATTGTCACTTGGGTGTGGGCTCCACCCCAAAATTTGACGGTGCCCATTCCATGGTCAAACTTTGGCTCTAAACGTCTACTGGTACTCTCCTTGGGACTATTAGGGCCCTTCACATGGCTTTCAATAAACAATTTATTAAAATTATCAACAGAACATCAAAAAAATGATTTCCAATGTGAAAGATTTTCCTCCTCACATCTGTTCTCTAAATGACAAGGTGTTTCATCATGCAATTCAGATGACCATTGAAAATTTCATAAGAAAATTTACCCCAATGAAAATTGCAGCAACAAATACAGTAACTATTATGGTACACCTTGCAAGCACCAGATCCAACAGGAATTTGGCAAGAGCAAAATGCTCAAGCTATTATGCTTCCATACACAGTGGCATTTTAATTTACCTGTGAGTATTTTTCATCTTCAATTTTTTCCCTCTTTTTCACATCAACTGATGTTCTTTGTAATATTCTTCCCAGACTGGCTATCGAAAAATAAAAATAAAATAAAAATAAAATAAAAATAAAATAAAAATAAAATAAAAATAAAATAAAAATAAAATAAAAATAAAATAAAAATAAAATAAAAATAAAAATTCAAAATTAAAAAATTAAAAAAAAAAATTCAAATCAAAATTAAAATTGATCCCTCAATTTTTTGATGAAATAATTTAATTTCAATTCAATAAAAGATTTATACCTCAATCAAAATTGATTAGAAAAAAAAAAAAAACTTTAATCTAAAATTTAATTTTTCCCCTTAATTAACCTTAAAATATTAAATTGAATTAATTTTAAAAGATTTTAAATATTTTTAACACCTAATTATTTAAATCAATTACTTAATAAAAAAAATAAAATAAAATAAATACCCTAAGAAATTTAAATTTAATTAATATTTAAAATTAATTTTTTAACTTCAAAAGATTTAAAAGATTAATTAATAGTAATAGAACTTCAAAATAAAATTCTTCAAAAACCTTAAACCATAAATTTTAATAATTATTATTCAATTTTAATTAAATTATTATTATTTACCATAAATCAATTATTATAAAATTGATTAATTCTTAAATCTTCCTTTTTTTTTGTAAATTATTAATTAATTTTAATTTAGAATATATTTTTGTTTATTTTAATATTTATTAATTTTTGTTTGAATCATTTTTATTAGGTAAATTAATCAAAAGACTTACCAAAAATTTATTTTTGAATATAACTTTAAAGTCCATAAATTTTCAATTTTATGGAAACTTTTGACTATAAAACATTATTACAATAAATTTAAAAGATAAAAGATCAATAGGTCAATGTTAGGGGTGACTTAGATTAAGAAATTCAAAATAATAATGAACTTTATCAATTTATAAATATTTTTGTACTCTCAATAAGCTCTTATTTGAAAAGAATTTAGTGGTATGAAAATGTTGTCCAGGATTCAAATAGCAATTGAATATCTATTCATGATATTAGGGTTCCAATTTCAAATAAGTATCAAAAAACCAGTTTTCTTTTATTACAAAGTCCAATCTTTCTCTTTCTTTTTTTCTCCTTATTTATATCCTTCAAATCAATTCACACTCATTTTCATTTGTTTTTTTTTTAAATATCTTTTCTCATTTTTGTATTTTGTTTCCTTAAATCTAATCATTACTAAATTTTACCCTGATCCCTTATCCCCCCATACACATTACTGTTAATGACAAAATTCATTTACAAAATCAAACCTTGAGGTTATAAGATAAATTTAAAAAGTAAAAAATTTTTTATGTTTATTCAATCTCTTCCTCTTCACCAAAAAAAAAAAAAAAAAAAAAAAAAAAATTTTTTATCTTAATTATTAAGAAATTTTTTTTTTTTTTATTTATTAAATATTACTTCAATTAATCAATTAATCAATTTTTTTTTTTTTTTTTTTTTTTTTTTTATAAATTATAATAAAAATAAAAAAAATAAAAATAAAAAAAATAAAAATAAAAATAAAAAAAATAAAAATAAAAAATAATAATAAAAATAATAATCAAATTTTTAAAAAAATAAAAAAAAATAATAATAACATAAAAATAATAAAAAAATAATAAAAAAAAATAAAAAATAAAAAATTATAATCAAATTTTAAAATTAAAAATAAAAAAATAACATAAAAAATAATAAATTAAAAATTAATTATTATTTATTTATTTATTTATTTATTTATTTTTTTCTAAAAAAAAAAAAAAAAAAAAAAAAACAAAAAAAAAAAAAAAACAAAAAAAAAAAAAAAACATTCTTAAAATTAATAAAAAAAAATATCTAAATTTCATTTAAAAAAAAAAAAAAAATTTTTTTTTTTTTTTTTTGTTTTTTTAAATTAAATTAAAAAAAATTATTATAAAAAAAAAAAATTAAAATAAAATATATATATATATATATATTTATTTATTTATAAAAATTCTTTTAATAAATTAAAAAAAAAAAAAAAAAAAAACCAAAAAAAAATTGATGATTTAAAATCTTTTTTTTTTTTTTTTTTTTTATTTTAATTTAATTTTAATTTTAAAAAAATATTTATTTATTTATTTATATATATATATATATATATATATATATATTTAATCAAATATATATAACCTTAATAATTAATTAATAATAAATTAATAATATTTTATTTATCCTTTTTTTTTTTTTTGAGTTAATTAAATAAAAAAAAAAGGTTTCAAAGTCATGATTTATTTTTTTTAACAATTTATTCATTATTACTTTTTTAAACTATATATATAACCTTTCTTTCTCTTTTGATTACTTCCAAATCTTTGATTTAATGAACTAGCTAGTTTTTATTAGAAGCTTTATTAAATAGGTTATATTTTCTTTACAGGTAAATCTTGGGTTGGTTTTTACTAAATTATGAAATATAATATCTTATTCATGATTTAATAAAAAAAATATATATCACAATGTATTTGAGTGAACGGAGGGTCAAGAGGTAACTTTTAATAAACCTTAGAAAAAGCTTCTGATAAAGTCATATCACTTTGTTTTTGTGATAGTATTTAAGAATTATTTGCTAAAAAAAGCTTCAAAAACAAAACATATAAAGGTACTTTGAAAAAAATTGGAATATTTGTATAGGCTTTTTTACAGAACAAAAGTTGTAATCATTTTCTTAATTTAAAGGGCTAGGCCAAAAATCATGTATTTTTAAATGCCTTGGAATCCTCTCGATATCTTAGGAAGACGATGCGAAGTAATTCTACTTCTTTTGTATTTAACTGTGTGAATAAAAAACATTCTATTGTCAAGGTGCGTTTCATATAAGCTTGTAAACAAATCACCAAAAGATAATGTCAAATGTTTGAGGTTGCAAAAAAAGTATTAGAGAATGCTAACTTTATTAATATAGATTTAAAATGATGATGAGTGATAGAAAAAATTATCGACAAAAGAACATATGGTTAATCAAAAGCACCCCATTTCGCCCACTTGTGACACTCTGCTACCCTCGAAGCCCAATTGAAAAATTAACAATAATGATAATAATATACATCAATTGAATCACATTAAAGCTCTTAATCATTGTTGACAATTAAAAGAAAATTATCGTCTATTTTTCCTTCAATTTTGGCTTGATTTGATGAGAAAAAGAAGCACATAAATAGAATCGTTAGCCCAAAAGACCTTACTACTCTTTCCAAGTTGCTATAAACTTGAGCGAAAAACGTTTAATTAGACTATGCTCAAGATTCCTAATCCATCTGAATGTCCATTTCCTTGATGTTCTCGTTGCTGAGCTTTAAATTGATTGGATTTGTTCTTGGTACTAGTGATCCCATTTTCCAAGTTAGAATTGACAATCATGCCTAAGCCAATGACTTCTTGTCTTGTTACGGCTATTTCCCCTGTTCCACCCACATTTTTAGGGCTCGCTCTCCGTCCCATTTCTTCACTAAACCTACGTGTCGCTTTCGACAACCGAGAGACAAGGGTATTTGCTGATGCAACTGGCTCGGTTTTTCTTAATGAAATTTCTGTATCCTTTTCTTCAACTTGTAAAATGTCATTGCTTTCCAATTCCAAAAGTAAGCTATCCATCGTGGGCAGGTCAAGTGAGACAGGTACTGGTGGCGGTATTCGTCTATGGTTTTCAACGTTTTTACTTTTTGGTTTGCGAAAAGTTGGACGATCGGCAGCAGTTGATAATGATTTTGATAAAGAAATTTTACTTGAAGAATAATCTACTGAGCGTATTTTTGAGCTCAGTGGACCGGTTGGTAATCCAATATCTGATTCTGGTTCTGGGGAAATTGTAGGTGAGGGTGGTGTGACAAATGCAATTGGGGTCGGTAAGCTTTCTTCTTCAACTGAAGATGAATGATGATGAGGTGGAGAAGAAGGATGTGAAGAGCTTTTGATAAGGTTTGATTGATGATTAAGCTTGTTAAATGAATGTAAATTTTGAGAATGAGAATTAGAAGTAGTAGGTAAAAAGTCGGACTGATGATGAACTTGGTTAGATGATTGAGGGGTTTGATTAGGTTGATTGATGATGGTATTTATCGATTGAAAGGTTTGATTAGAACAGCCTAAATGATTAAGATTGAAAGTATTGAATGAGTTTTTGAATGATAATGATTAAGTGAGATATGATAGGAATGTTTTGTTTTAAGTTAATTAGACTGACTTGAGTATAATCCTAATTCTGCCCAACGTTTTTTACTCCTTGCACATAATGCTTCAATGACACTCATTCCGCGATACTCTGAATCAAGTCTCCAAAGAGGAAATCCAGATTGAGAGCTACTATTACCATAACCAGTTGGATCATTAAAGTAACCTATTTCACCTAAGCCATCCTCTTCATCCTCATCGATATCTTGATTGCTATATGACCAACCTCTTTCGGTGTCTGAGTTTCTTCTTTGACTATTGAAAGATTTTGATCTAAAACGTTTTTTGCCCATTAAAGCAAATTTGCCTTCATCCAAATCATCTGCGAATGAAGATAACCACTTTGCCCAACCATCTTGACCTTCGCCACGCCAAAGGACCACTTTTTCATCAATTTCCCGACCAAAAGCAATGACTTGACCCACTTCAGGACGACCATGACCTTGCCCGCCACCGAGTTTAGTTGGTTGGGATTCATTTAGCGAGAGATGTGAGCTATTAAGAGGTCGATTGAGTGACTCGGTTGGTGGAGATAAATCTACGCCAATATAATTTCCAGCACGATCACTTAATAATGGTAGCCAACCAGGATGAGTATAAGTTTCGCGAACCCAACCGGCTGGACAACTCGACATGGATTGATTGAATGAATAATTGGTTGATTTAGTTAATGATGGATCATGAGAATGTTTTGAAAAGGTTGAGAAGTTGTTGGCAGTAAAAGCATCACCAGGCATAGAACCATGGTCTAGACGACGCCAAAAACCCCATTCTGCTTCGACTTCTTCACAGCTCATTAACCATAAACCCCAAACGATTCCGGGTAAAGCTAAACTTGAGCCTGCACCTGAGCTTTGACTGAATACATCTTGACCGTCGTGAACTAAGAAATGATGTTGAACGGATTGAGGAAGGGATAGATTATATGTTGAAAGGGATCGTTGAAGATTTTGAAGAGAAGTTTGATCGACTGGATATGAAAGACTATCAGGTAGTTCGGGTAAAAGATAAGGCTTGTTTGTAAGAATGCGAGAGATACGACGCCAGGTTTGAGTTAATGAAGTGAGGGATGATGGTAGATTGCTAGGTTGACCAGCTCCCATACCAATTGAAGTTTGGAGTTTTTCGTTAAAGAATGGAGTGTGAAGGCGTATAGGAGGATAATGCTCCGAGATAAAAAGTTCATCAGACGATGGAAGATGGGGATGAAGTTGCTGATCTGTAAGTTTGAAATGATGGTTTGGGATATGATTCAATTGATTTGATGTTGATGATGATGTAGATAAAGATGATGATGAAGATTTGAGAGGGCTACAAAAAACGATTCAAAATGTTAGCGGGGGATTTGATAAAAAGAAATCAAAGAGTTAAAGAAGATTTTAGGATATCGTTAAAGGTTTAAAATCGGAAACAAGAAATCCAAGATGATTCATCCGAAAGATGTTTTTTGTTAGTCAAATCTAGCTAAATTCAAGCCGATAGGATCTCAAAAGTTGAGAAGAAGATGGTGTAGAATAATGAATGATGTGTAGTCAGAGCGACAGACCGGATTAGAATCTATTCTGTCCTATTTCGCTCAAAAGACTGATCAATGATCTGAAGCTTAAAGAAACAAGACGATGGTGAAAAAGGATAAGAATCCAAGCAAGAACGATTTATCTGATCTTGATCTTTAGGATATTGCTTGATGATTGAGGATATCACATCCATGAAGAGACCGACCAACTACAAGGCGAATCAACCGATCGACCAATGTTGGGATGACGACCCATGACTGATGAATCCATCCAAGGATTGAAAGATTGAGAATACTAACATTTGAATGGGACCATCTTCTGATAGTTTAATAAGAATCAAAAACCAATAAGACGAAACTCTTGATGATGATGATGATGATGATTCTGAATCTCATGAGCCCTTCAAGAGGCATCGAAGGCTGGATTGGTCAAGTTCTAAGCTTCAAGGACTTTTGTTCTTAAGCAAGGATATCGCTCCATGCCCTTTTGGCCTCAGCATGAGTCACTCAACAAGGAAATCCAGCTAGAGTAAGTGTGATACGAGATCGTCACCGACTAGACTAGACTGGAGGATTAGTTGAGTATCAATCTACAACTGGCTGTCAATCTTCATCATCCGCCCTTTTCCATCATCATCAATCCTCGTTGATGATGATCGATCTCGTCACAGACTCTCAGGTCTGGGGATCGAGTTTTTGGCTTTGGATCTAAAGACTGAATCACTCTTGAGTCTGAGCAATCTTCATCCTCCATGCCGGTCCATCATGCTCCAAAATCAGCCTTCAGCTCGAGCATCAATCTCGTCATCATCATCATCAACATTCAAGCCTTGAGGTGATCTGTAAGAATTTACCACCCTGGTTTTTTAAGCTAAACTATCGATAACGATCTTGGTTGATGGTTGATTTAGCCTTCAACTTGAAGTCAATCCAATAAACCATTTCTTGCCCCTCCTCAAACTTCAAATATGGTATTGACAAGATCAAATGTCCAAGAATACGTCATGACATAGTGAGTAGAGCTTGGATCAAGTGCTAAAAATTCACTTTTGATTTCGATCCCAAACCGATATCGGTTGAGACTTTTTATTTGATCCAAGAGTTTCAAATATAAAAAAAGATCAAGAAAGAAAAAGGAGATGGACCATCGAGAATAGAAAACGATCAAGATCATCAAAAGCAAAAAGGCCAATGAGCCTACCCTGGTGAAGGTGGACCATAAATTTCATCATCCTCAATCCATTTAGGGCTAGATGAGATGGGTAAATTTGAATAAGTATTTGAATGGGTCCACTTTGAGGAAGAAGAATGCTGACTGGGACGAGGTGAAGGTCTGTTATTGATATTTGGATTCAAGAATGATTTTGTCTTGTTGGTCGTATTAGTTCTTAATGAAGGTGATAATGTTGAGTGAGTTGAAGAAGATGATGACGAAGATGATGAAGGGATTAGATTAGTTGAATGAAAGAATCCCGACAAGAGAGTCATTATTAATCCTAAGGAGACTGGGATAAGTTTTCAAATGAATTTCTCGACAATTGAACTACGCTCAAGTGATCAAGTGAGCTTTCAGAGATTCCAATATCGTTATCGAGTCAGATTTCGAGCGAGGACCAACCAGCGGACGACCCCGGACCTAGGCTGACGATGGAGTTGACTTGAGAGAACGAAGCAATGAACGAAGCAATCAATCAATCAGACCAAATCAGTTTAGCCCAATCCAATCCAAGCCTATCTTATTTATTATTCAGTCGAGTTCGAAAGGGTGGATATGAAACCGAGGCTGAGACTGAGACTGAGACTGAGACTGAGACTGAGACTGAGACTGAGACTGAGACAGTTCTTGTATTGTATTCTATTCTATTGTATTGATTGTGTTGTGTTGTATCGTACAAGGACTAATTTAATTTCATCATCTTTGGAATCTTTCGGCTTGAACTCGGCCGGCTGTCGCTGTTTCGCGGTTTGGCTCTAGCCTGTCGGAGTCTCGGCTCAAGGATTGACTGATCTTTGTCTTTGGATTGGATGAGTTGAAGATTTCAGTGAGCCAGAAATTCGAAATGAGCTAATTGGACGATTTCTTACAAGTCTTTCGTGATTTTTCGTATTTTTTCGTATTTTTTACTTAAATTCATCCATCCTAGCTGCCAAAAAATCTCTGTCATCGTCCATTGACGCTCTTGGACGCTCTTTGACATCAAATTATCTCCTTCAGGTCTGCTTGAATGTTGCCTTTCAAGCGTCGAGTCTGAGCGCTCTGAATGAGTCCACTAGTCTGTCTGGCCGCCGCCCATGAGACCTTGAAAGACTAGCCATCGAGTGACTCCATAGCCTTCTAATTCATACTCAGCTTGGCTCCTCCTAGCCAAAAATTCTTCATCAGCTTATCTACCCGTCTATTTTTTGGATTCACTTTTGGCAATACCCTGTTTTGTACCTGTAGGCTGTACCTGTACAAAATACACTCGGGATTATTCTCTCCGACAGGAACTGTACTACAAGCCAACCAACAGAATTCCAGTAAATTTCAAAGTACAACTGTCAAGAAAATTAAAAATTTCTTGAAGATCATAAACTGATCATCAACATTCAAGGCAAGATTTATACAGTAATACTTTCTTTTTCTTCATATCACTCAATTTTCCAATCTCATCATTGTTTTTTATAAACTTGAGAATTTATTTAAAGTTTTTTTATTTATATTTTCATGAAAAAATTAATTAAATTTAAAATCATGATTTATAAAAAAAAAAAATGGCAACATTGATCTATCTGAGAAAATATGACGGAAAAAAAAAAATTAAATTTCATTAATTTTTTTTTTTAGTAAAGTTAAGAATGGACTATTTAAAATAATAATAAACAAAAAAATTAAAATAATTTTAGTTACTTTTTTTTGTTTAAAATTAAATAATTAATCATAAAAATCAATTTCATTCAATTTTTTGATGTTGTTAATAATAAAAAAAAATATGTTATATACAAAAAGAATATTATCAAGTTTTTTTTTTTTTTTAATATTATTAAAAAGAATTATATGATTTAATCAAAAAAAATTAAAAGAAAGTTATTTAAGGTTTATTCAATTTGAATTATTTTCAAGGTTTTTTTTTTTTTTTTTGGTTTAAGTATGATACTTTTATCTTAAAGGTCATCAAAAAGATTTGAATTTTTATTTTTAAATCAATAAAATTTAAATTTTTATCATCATGATGGTTTCTTATAAGTTTATCAAAAGTAAATTTTAGATACTCAAATTTTAATTCAACTGGTCTGTGAAATTAACAAAAACTTCATTTCACTTCATTTTGGATGTTTAGGATCCCTTCATGACTAAAATTTATATCAGAATATGAGAAAATTTAAGATCTTTCAGAAGTCTTATAAAATGGATAAGTAACTCCTAGACAGCTGAGAATATTTAAGCTCTCAATAGATTTTACCAGCATAAAAGAGTACTGCATCCCAGATGGAAGAAAACCAAAAGCTCAACTTATGTTTGTCCAGGTCCAGAGTGTGGATTAAACATAAAATCAGGGTTTTTAAAGGACATTATTCATCTTTGATAGAAATGAAAAATCAGATGTGAAATCAAAAGGAGGTTTTAATAATTTGGGCATTTGGTGGTTACATGTGTGATCTTACAAAATCTTCTGGATCTTTTTGAAAACCAATTTGTTGATTTATTTGAAGAAAATAATCCTCAAGTGCTAAAAAAAAAAAAATGGATTTGATCAAGATTATATTAATCAACTATTAAAAAAAATTAAAATTCTAAATTTAAATTGAATAAATTAATTTATAAATATTTTATATGGAATTTTCTATAAATTAACTTATTAAATCTAAATTATTGTTTAAATAAATTAATTTTATAATTAAAATTTAATTTATTAAATATAAATTTTATATTCAAAATTTATTAAATTAATTTTTTTTTTGTTTTTTTTTGTTTTTTTTTTATTGAAGATATAATAATAAATAATAATATATTATATTTTAAATTGAATTATAGTTAATGAGGTAAATTAAAAATTAATTTAATTAATCAAAAAATTATTTAAAAAATAAAAATTTCTTTTTTTTTTTTTTTTTTTTTTAATTTATTTTTAATCTTTTTTTTTTTTTTTTTGTATTTCAAATTTTTTTTTAAAAAATCTTATTAAAATTTTAAATAAATAAATAATTTTTTTTTTTTGATCTGAAATTAAAAAAAAAAAAAACTTAAAATTATTTATTTCTTAATTATTTATTAGTTTT